>JANFCV010000276.1:0-423270 GCA_024500475.1 Phthorimaea operculella | reverse complement strand
GCCCGTATACACGGCTTTTAAAACATACGTATTGGTTATTATCCCGCTCAAAATAGTCCGCCTTAAGGTTAGCGGGCGCTGCGTCGGTGCACGCTGTGATCATTGACAACACTGATTGTGACACCCTGTTCTGTTCTCCTTAGTAGTTTGTGTGCCATCATTCTAAGGAGTCCAGAACTGTCCAACCAGAGTATAACCGCCCGTATGCACCGGCTATTAAAACATGCGTATTGGTTATTATCGCGACGCTCAAAATAGCCTTTATCTCGTCCGCGTTGAGGTCAGTGGGCGCTGCGTCGGCGCACGCTGTGATCATTGACAACACTGATTGTGACACCCTGTTCTGTTCTGCGTAGTAGCTTGGGTACCATCGTTTTGTATGTTGATGATTTTTCGTTCTTTTACGTACCTTTTGACTGGACAGGGCCTTAGGTACGTAACGGTTTTTGAAATTGATAATTTTTCGTTGTTTTTACGAACCTTTTGACTGGATACGGTCTTAGGTAGGTACCGGTTCTTGTACTAAACAATAAACATTATTGTACGGCTCGCAGACATTTAAGCACAAATTCTACTAAGACTTACTTATTTAGTTCCTTATTTATGATTTAGCTACCTTCTTGCTAGCCAATTACTCAACTCAATGGAAACTCAATAGTTGACGTACATACAAATACGTCTACATACTATACACTTACCTACTATGAGTAAACCTACTACTATTATATTACATACTTTACTTACTATATGAACGGACGCAATTGTTGTATACGTTGTATTTTACGAACTGTGTTTACATTTTCAATTTTACTACTGCTAGTTCTTATTGTATAGTTCACGTGTAGATATAAATAACCCAAGTTAATAGTAATAGCATATACTCAACCTACCCTGCAAGAGATGTAGGCGTGATATTTGTATTTATGTATATTTTTTATTGTTTTCAAGAATTTCAAGTCTGCCAATTTCCAGTCTGGAATTTCCACGTAGCATCATCATTGTCATCCCTCCAAAGTCCCTATTTAAATTGATTGTATGGTATATGTGTGCTTGACATGTGCAAATGAATTTTAGTTCGCGATATTAATTAAATTCAAATTAGTGGAAGTTTCAGGCAAGGACAACATTTCGAAATTTATATGCATATTATCTAGAGATACCAAGATCATAATAAGTAATAATGACATACATAGATATATCTGTATAGGGTTTTGTAATAGACAAGCTTTAATAATACGACTACTTTACAACATCATCATCTTTCTGTCCTTATCCCAAATCAGTTGGGGTCGGACCAACATGTTTTGTTAGAGCACAAAATCATGTTGCAAAAGGATTCGGCTTTGTTTTATGACGGGCCGCCTGCCTGACGTCCTCTTTGAGAATGCTATCATAAGTGGTATCACCGCTACCATGCGGTTGACAATAGTGGACATACATTTAGCCCAGTTTAAAAACTCTACGTCGCCTTTTACGAAACACCCTGGTGGACTAGGGGTGGCAGTATTATTAGCCGCTACCACACGGCAATACCGCTTTACAACACTGATTGATATTTATTGCGGAAAGTTAAACCAAAGCTACCAATAACCAAAAATTTACGTTGAAAGTTCGTAATTTGAAATTTATTGGAATCGGCTTCACGGAATAGCTTTTACGACCCACTTTGCACTTTTGCACCTTTTCGCCATTTCCTAGCAAATCCCGCTTGAAAATTTACTACCTAGGGCGGTATTATATTTTTATTTTGGTTGTAACACTTACCTCTATATACTTCCGCCTCGTAAGACAGTAAACTTCAATTTAATTTATCGGGTCGTTCGTCGACTCGGTGACTCACCCAACAGTAGTAGAATAATTATGAAAATCTAATATTGCATGGTATATCTGTAAGTCATACCTGTTTTATTGGTTAACTTTAGAAATTGTGAGGCTGAAAAACCACAACAATCAAAATAGGTTTTAAAGTTTTAAAATGCAGCTTTATAGTTTTTGTGTCGATTGTATAGTCTTGTAACTTTAACATCATAAGGGCTTGTAAGTTTTGATGTGCTAACTTTGTATCTCCACGCACTTAGGTTTACGATAATGGATCTGCTTAGCTATCGCAACGGGATATGGCATAAGTTTCACTATAACATAGTAATTCTTAGAGCCTAGAGCCCATTCTTAGGGGCAAGCACCTCTTCTGTATTCTGTGAGCTCCACCATTTTCTTTCCATATAACATATACCTAATAAACAGATGAGACAAAGCTACACACGTGAAACGCGCGTCGTATCGATGACAGCCGACGATCACTTGTCTGACAGATGTCATCCCACGCGTCACGTCGCACGTCTCCTCAGTGGAGCTTGTGCCTTAAAGCGCGCCACACACCGCCTCCGTATGCGTGACGTGCACATCATCACGCGTAGATATGACCTTGTATTGTATGGCATCGTATAGGACACGACACACCGCGGTACACGCTTGATTACGCGCTCGCATACGCAGGTAGTGTGCGACCTCACATACAATCCCATACATTACAACCGGTACGCGCGTGATTACGCGCACGCATTCGTCCTGCATACGAAGTCGGTGTGTGGTGCCTTTAAACCTATAAAACACCAGCTTAAGTATCTAGGACTTAGTTAATCACCCAAGTTTCAAGTGGTTTTCTTTAGGCCCTGTCTGAATATACAGAAATTTCAAGGACTAAGGGATTTTAGACGTCTGTCTGTTGTAAATTATTAAAGCTTGATTGTTTTAGCCTCTCCTTTCGTAGAAATTATGTTTTAGACAAGTTTAATCTCGCGCTATAATTGCAACTTAGCACGAAATTATGATTTTTCGTATGAAATATTATTCCGAAACGATTAGATGTTAAAAGAAAGGAATAACTTGTTAGGCTCCATTTAAGACATGAACAGCGCTCTTATTTCATACTTAATTAACTTTTTGCACATTCAGCATGATTTAAGTATACTTTTTAGTTTTCAGTAATATCTATATTCGGTTAAAATTATTTGACTTGGTGTTGACTTTGAGTTTTGGTCTTTATAGTAGCTTGTGAAAAGTGTTTTTCGATTAGCTGATCTAGGAAGATTTTTCTGACTGATAGATTATTATTTGTATTTTTATTGGTTTAATATAGGCACATACCTACATCAATCATCAATCAGGTACATACTTACACAGTCATCGGTAATCAATTACTTTAACCATTTTATTACTTGTATAACTCCAACTGTCAATCATAAAATCATCTACATAGAATGGTAAATACTATCCTACGTTATTGATTGATAGTTGAAGGAACCCAAACATCATTAACTTTTTTGCACTTTCGTTTTAACGGGTAATCATTTTTTTCAGTGTATTTGGAGCTTTCACTTTTTGGCTAGACAGTTTTTGCTCAGAGCAAATGTTACGTCATCTTGTTAATTTGATACTACTACAAAATTGTTATTATCCGATGAGTAGTTTTTTTTTTGTAATGCATTTGTAAAACGTGTGACTCTCAACTTTTTAAAACTTATTTATAGACCTGGGCCTCGAAATGTCCTTTCACTGTTTTATTAAAATCTGAAAGTAAATGTCAAATAAAGTTTTTATCATAGGCTCGTGACACCAGGGATCATCGGGTCGTTGGACGACTCATTGTCACAAACGAACGAGACAGAGATTGGCTCGTGTATTTGTATAAAATTGCGTCTGGTACTACGTCTACACTAATATTATAAAGAGGAAAGATTTGTTTTTTTGTTTGTATGTAATAAATATAAACTCCGAAACTACGAGACCGATTGGAGAAATTCTTTCACCATTAGTAAGCCATAACATCCCCGAGTAACATAGGCTACTTTTCACCACGGAAAAATGCCTTAATTCCCCGGGAAATCGGTAAGCAGCGGGTGAAACCGCTGGGATGGCCTCTAGTATTCTTATATAATTAAATTAACCTGGTCATATAAATTGACTATAGAACTATAGGTACGTTTCGCGTTCACTGCGCAATAGACTACTTAAGAGTAAATATTTATGCTAAACATTGATTCCACGGCATTACCTACCGAGCCTACGTCCTTAATCTTCTTGACTAATTAATTACTGTACCACGTGCCGCTCCTACAAATAGCTTTGATAATATTGCCTAAGCTACTAAAATATTATGTTTTGTTTAATCTAAGTCTCGAAGAAGATGGCGAGATGTCCTAGACTTATTTAGTGGTAGCTGGTTGTCGTAAATTGAAGAGCGAGATAGATTGCGTAAAAGAGGGGAGGCTTTTGACCAGCAGTGAGACACGGAACAGGCTACATAAAAAAAAACTGCGGTGAACACAGTACAAAGAACAGCTTATTATACTTACGTTGTTTTACAACAAACTACACCCAACGACCACCGCTTTGCGTTTTTCACGGGATTCATTTCAATTGTCAAGCTAGTAAGTTGTTAGACTAGGAAACCTTTCTAGGTCATTAACGGTGCTCGCCCTACGTTCAAGGTTCAATGCTTTGCCACTGACAGCCTAATAATACAAATTCCTTTTAGCGTGTACAAATTCTAGTTAAGAAAAGAATTTCCAACGAAGTTTCCCCTGCGACATGCAAGCCGCTTATTATACTCGTGCTACGGAGCCGTTTCACTCCAAAATATTCAGCGACCTTGCAGAGGTCGTGTCTGTCTATTTGCTCGCGTTCGGCAATAAAGCAGTTTCTCAATGAATTAAACAGATTAAAAATCACCATTGGAACGGCGCCAGGCCGCATCCGTATAAACATTGCGATTTTAAAGAAATGACATTACGCAAGCCGCCGAGATTACCATGCGAATGCTGGGCCTCTGGAATGGAACACGCCTCAAAAGCATTGAAAGTGTTATGTAAAGGTTCAATAACTCCTCGGCCGTCAACATTCGTTGACTATTTCCATATCGTATCGCTCGTATCATAAGGACGTTAAACTCTTAACCGATTCGAAAAGTCGTTAGACATTGTGGGTTTTTCTCTTTTAACCGTTCATAGAAACACAAAGTTCATTCAAGCAAAACGACTTGTAAAGATAATATTGAAACTGGGCGTGTCAAGTCCCCAGTTCAACAAACAAAGAAAGTTCTGGAACAGTCAGTTTCCATTTCTGGAATACAATTCGCTCGGTACGCCTACGGGAATAATCTTGTAAATCACTCAGCTCGACTCACTCTATGACTAAGTTTGCGATCCTTACTTTGTTTGAATGTGTTTAGTCGCGTATCCCCTTTTGCACTGCTTAAAGAACTTGAAGTCATACACATACTTACAACGTAGTTATTGTATGCCACTGAAATTACTCGAGCCATTAAAATATGACTGATAGATAACTTCCTGTGTTTCTGCTCAGATTCCATTGATTTCATCGACGTCAGAAAGCGAGATTCCAATAGAATCTTTCTGTGACGTCAAAGCGTCTGCCCACATTCCACATTACGTGATCGTCTAACTAAATAGTACATAAATCTTCCCGCTAATAAAAACGCGATGCAAAAACATTTTTGCACAAAAGCTGTCACAGGAGTATAAATAGTTTCTTGAAATTGACACGGCGTGGGCTCGGTGCTTTTGCACTGATATCCACCTATTGTGTTGGTCTTTATAATCTCTCGTAACAGGTAAACCTTTAAGGTGCTAAAGTGAGCGCGATGAATGTAAAACATTTCGCTCGTCCGGAATTCTCAAGCGAATGCTCCGACAACTCAACGTGTTCAACATGCGAGTTGCGAAGCTGCCCGAGGATGTTGTTTCACATGTCCTCGCAATAATTATTATTTATATTGACGGTTGGGACAGGTGGCGTCCTGGTCTGTACATTGACTCCCCGACCTTGACGGCGCAATGGAATGCGATAGGTTATGGTAAAGACTTTTTTCTCCCAAGGCGAACAGCTTCTATATAAATGACTCCGCAATTTTCCCAGCTCGGATTAAAATACCTCGCATATCTATCCGCGTCGTTTTAATTCGCGATCTTCGTTGGCGATTAATCGACGTGTAATAATGAAAATTTCCGCTGACTTACAGCGTTAAGCTGCAGCGGCAGTTTCATGGAACTTGTTAAAGCTTTTTAGTGCTCTGGAGAAAGGCCCGTAGCTTTTTGCACTTAATAAGCGTAATTCCTTTTGAACGTTAAGCTAATAAGAAATGAGACTTTAGTGGTGGCTGAATGTGCCATAATTTGTTCCGCCAAAGCAATGGGTGTGCTCGGTACACTGCTTGGATCAGTAAACGCAATATTTATGTGACGCCGTACACCTACGCCTCTGCAGCATTTGCATTTTGCGCCACGCGAAACTTTCCTGAGCTCTTCGGACATACTTGCGCTATTGATCTCTACTCGTGTAAGCATTTACGCCCTCAATAAATCAAAATTACCATAGCAAATTGTCAGACATAAATTACTTGTATATCTATATGTCCTCGATGTTTCCGGTAACATTACTGTCAGATTAAATTGAAATACAAACTCGGCTGTAAAGCGTAAAGTCGACATGTCAGAGCTGCCCCAATTGGCTGATCATGCTGTGACGTCACCTGCGTCTGCGCTTCGTCTGCCGCCGCTTCCCGGAACGATTGGCTGAAACGCATTCCTGCGCCTCTCGCCCTCATTATCACTATGAATGAACTTTTGTTCATTTGTTCACTCAAACTCTACAAATGGCTTGTCAACGCATGGACAACCTCAAAGCAAACTGTTCTAATTGGCTTTTCTCTCGATGACGTCATTCAGTCTGTGCCTCGTCTGCCATTGTTTCTAACACTACTTACCCACTAAATACGGTTCACTAGTGAATAGATTTCACTCGGTCATTGAACTTTGCGCTGGTTTAGTGTGGGTGTCAAGACTGACAAGTCATGACTAGGTGACATACAAATTTTTTGTCGGTCCGCTTTTGGCCTACTTTTGCTTCTAATTGAGATATAATTTGTGAATGTGGCTGTAGAGCTTTATCCGTGTTCCAGTTTGACTACCGCGAATTGTGGTTTTGTTTGAGGCCGTGCTTAGTATTCAACGACTGTGATTGGTCAGGATGCGGCATACACTTTACCTCATATTACGAAGGCTTATTGTGTTTAGTGCGCATTGTCCGGCGAGTGACGCTTTGAATTAAAATGGGCAGTGTCTGTGTGAAGGCCTGACTGAACTTTCCTTTGGCATACATCAACGGCCTGCTACTTAACCATACAAAAGCCAGACAATGAACAACAAATTTCAAGTCGTAATAACATGTAAAGCAGAGACAGGATAAGCATTCCTCGATCAAACAGAAAGGGTGGAAAGTTCTATTTCAGAGAGCGATCCATTTTGATTAAGAATCGACAAGAACTACTGGAGCTGAAACATCGATCACGGATTTGGCAATAACGGTTGCCCTGAAGGGTAGACTTGAAGAAAACCTATTTCGCTCCACGTCGTCGAAATCAATGTAGGTACAATATGTCGCACTGCAGATACCTCATTCGAATTCACCCCTTGTTTTATTCCCAATTATTTCTCTTATGACCGCTCATGTCCTTGTAAAACACTACTGGTCAAAGCAAGGTGAAAATAAAAAGGGGTCTACAGAAAAAAGTTTTGCTATTTGCTTTTAATTCAATCGAGCCTTTTCTCGTAATGAAAGCTTTCAAAGTCCCCTTTGAGAGCACATTACGTGGTTTCCTTCAGGCGAATAACGATATTAAACTGACTATACAGACAGTACCTAGAGAAAGTTATGAATTATGTTAAGTCCTCATATATTTTGTTTCACGAAAGTAACTAAGTACTTAAAGTGAGTAAATGTCGTATGTATATTTCGTCTATACAAATTACAAAAGTTTACACGACATGCTTTATGCCTTACGGGTTAAGCAGAGTTGTGCAAACCATGGAATACATTAATTTAAATTTGAAATTCATCCCCTAAATGTTCCAAATAAGGTATGACAATTTGTATGAAACCCTTCAGGAACTGGACTATTTGACTTAAAAACATTACAATAGCAATTAAGGGGGGCCAACTTCTGAAATGCTTTCATGCGCCAATCCTTCCGATAGAACATCTTGTTATCTGCCACATCCGTATTTTTCGGTTTTCACCGGTGTACACACTCCGCTAATATGGATGGGATGACATACCTACACTATAATTTTATGGTTATTCAGATATCGGTCCTTCGAGCCGGGGGCAATGTTCAGTTGCCTTCAATTAACCCACTTCTTGCGGCCTTTGTAACAAGTCTGGTGGCTGTCTGCTTTCTTCCATTTGTGTTCAGCGTAAGTTATGGTAGCCTAGAGGGGATTATAGCTGGTGGCTATTTAGGTATGAAATTCTTAGGTCTGGCTTAAGACACGTACTTTTATATTTTGGACGTCTAATATAGATAGGTAGTTTCTCATTTTTATTCGATTAACAAAGCGAAGAAGGCTCTGAATTCCTGAAGAATTGTTTAAGATTTTTTTTCTTTTTTAGGTGGCATAATTTCCAGGTGGTTCAAATTCTATTGTCAAGACCCGCACGGTTTTTAATAACTTTTAAAATATTAGCGGTGCAGCCTAGAGGCAAAAGCAGTGCCCAAGAGCTTAATAGACTCTGGCTTAGTCTTAGTACTACGCATTATACAATAGTTTAAACGTTATATTAGAGTCATTCGGGGTAACTGGGCGCACTTTTGTCTTTACACCGCCGTAGCAAAAAAAGTATGACAGCTAGGAGCACAAACTTGAGTGTTTTGGGTGGGGCATTTATCTGGCTATAATAAATAATAGACACGATTACAGTAGGTTCATTACTTTTTGCTATAACGCGTTTTAAGGAAAATCGGAATGCGCTCACTTGACCCCAATTGCGGGTAAGTGAGCGCAGCTCTGTGGGGTAAGTGTGCGCTATGGAAACGAGTAGGATGGTTGATGACAAAATTTATTAAAAATATAATTTCGGGGTACAAGGCTGATACTAAAATTAAAATAAAATAATATTTATGAAAACTACGCATATTAATAATTTAATTTAAACAGCTTTGTTCGACAAAACATGCGCTCACTTACCCGCGCACACTTGCCCCACGAGCATAATTTTGAAAATAACGTTTGCCGGATTTCAATTTCAAAGCCAGTTCAAAATATTTTTTATCCCATATCTGCTAAAATATGCACATTTACAAATGAAATAGAATTTACCGTGTTTGGATCAACGGCCGTTATGCAGCAATGTTTTCTAATACACTAAAATGTTTCGATTTAACTGCCATTTTTGCTTTTTTATAAAAATATCCTTGACGGTAAGCCACGCTGTCCAAACGATAGTTGAAACTAATTGGTGACTATATCGCCACAAATTAACCTGAAGACACACCCCACCCCCCGCATCCCGTTTCCGAGATATAAGCGATGCGCTCACTTACCCACTGCGATCACTTACCCCAAATGACTCTAATTATGAGTAAAGAGGTAGAGTGACTGGTGCAAATTTTGCTCCGCGTGTGTATCCTGCTCTATTACGTAGTAGGTATTTTATCTATTACCGTTTAGTCGTCTAGTTGCGGTCGTGTATGCAGCTAGTCTATTTGTTCGTGTTTTACATGAAACTCCGTTCTCTGTGATTTTGTGCTCTAAATGAAAATAAGAATTTGAATTCAGTAAGTCAATCATACATTTCTTTTTTCTAGTCAGTCTATCGGCCATGGAATTCTCTATCTCCTCCTAAACCACGCAACAGATTTTAACGCAGTTTATCAGAATTGATTAAATGATTCAAGAGGAAGGTTTATGTTGTAAGAAATGCCTTTTTCCTGCGGGAAAATGAGTCGCAGCGGGTGAAACCGCTAACGGGCCGTTAATAGTCTATAGAAAATAATAATCTGATTATAGTTTTTGAGACGCTTATAACTTAGACCTCAGTCTTGGGTGGCATGGCTGTTAAACTCATGTATACCAAGTAATGTTTAGAGAGAAAGAGCGATATATAGGTATTTAAACTGTCGAGTATAATTGCAACCTGATAATTGCAACTTTATTATATTTGCATATTTTTGCATAAACACTAGATTGGCATAACCTCGACGGTGAAGCCAGTAATTTTGAAGCTACTAAACTTTTATGAGCTTTTACTAGGCTGAAGTATTTGCATACGTTTCGAGTTGTTAGATCGAAAAAGTTTTTGTGAGAGGGTAAGAAGCAGGTAAGTAATATGCCAGTCGTCATAGGAAATAAAGTATGTAGAAAGGTGATCCAGCAGGGGCAATAACTCTTGATTGACAATATACATTTTTATTTAACCTGATTTATTTTGGTGTAGTGCGAGTGACACAGGCTATATTAAAATTTCATAAATTCAAAATGGCGGATTTTAAACACAAAATCTAACTTTGAAATTACCGCAGCTAGATAGTTTTCTTAAAATTGTGCTTGTTAGTATTGAATAAGTTACTCTGGCTGGAGGACTTCGAGATTTAGTCCGATATCATTTTCATCAGTTGGTTGGTTTACTTCAACTTCATTGAGGTAAAATATCTATTACGTAGGTAGGTACTGTATACCATAGAGTAGAGAAAGTAGGAAAGCAGACAGAGGCCAGACGGACACAAATTCCGCTTCAATGAACCATGACATTACCTAGGTATGTTGCAACATTGGTTTTTACCCGACTGCCTCAGAAGGCTGCTTGTCTATATCTGTTTAGAAGATATTTTTTTTATTGTAACTAATTTATTCAATATAAAATGTCAATGTACCTACAATAAATTCAAAAATAGATAAAAATAATACAAAATAAAACACACAAAGATAAATAAAGCAGTACATTAGGAAAAACCCCTCGTCAATCGAACAAGTGTAAGTACACATGTTTTTGAAAAAATGTTGTATGAGAGGTCTAAATGATTTCTTGTTTCCGTCCTATGTTGCTTATGGAAAGTTGTTCAGTTTTACTATTAGGACTCACCTTAAAAATATTGCCACAGAATAAAAATATATCTTTATCTTTTAAGCAGAGCTACAGATTGCAGGCAGCAGGTTAAGAACTTTCCTGAAAACTTGAGTTTGAAGTTATTCTTACTCGGTGTGTTATCAAAAAGTTTACTGAAGTACATTACCATATTGTTCCGTGTAAGTCCTAGGTAGATCTGAATTTAGATTTATATGCTGACATATTTCTCCACACGCGAAGAGTTGTCTGGAGTCTTCCTAGAAAGTTCAAAACATATACAACCGTAATGTCTTATATTTATAAACAAAACCAAGCTAGGTTAATCCCGATGAATTACTGCAAACTCTGACACCAGGGTTCATCGGGTCGTCGTTAGACGAATCAGTGTCCCACACGAAAAAGGAATACTGCAAACGGTTGTTTCATCATATTTATTAGTACTCACCTACTGATTTTATTATCATTAATTTCCAATTTCCGGTTATAAAGTTTATTGCGAAAACTGCAAGTAAAACTTGTTTTCCTTTTATAGCTGGAATAATCTGTAAAATAAGTAATTATCCAAACATTCATAAACAAAATCATTGTTTACACTTATTATTTGTTAGTTTATTCAATATACTAATATTATTTTACTCCTAAAAAGCAAGTAGATGTTTAGTATCGAGCAAATATAGAGATTGATTCAATAAATAGTCTTCAAGACAGGTGTAAATAAGGCATTCTTTATTAAAAGACTGTCTAGATTTATTGTTTCTCATTTGGCGGAGATAATTTTATTATTTAAGTACATATAACATTTGCTTGACTTTATATCTAGTATACTATAAGTATTTAAATGTGGCTGCCATTTAAATGCGATATAAATGGCACCTGGGGTCTTTATCCATCAACCGGGACCGGCATCTCGAAAGGAGTCTATAATCGTTTTTATTTATCCTTAGCGCCACTCGCCGAGTACTTATCTACTTGCCTACTGCTTATTTGGACTTTCCTAATAAGACCCACAGCCGTTTAGACCCAGTGCCAGACCCATTTCCGTCCCTTTTGGAGATGAGTTGGTTTGTTACGTTACATCATCATCACATCACCGCTAGACGTAGACCTCCCCCAGGGTGCGCCACAAGGCACGATATCTTGTTTTCGCCATACAGGCGCTTTCTTTAAGTCATCGGTTCATCTGGTTTGTTACTTGACTATATTTTATACTTAGAAATTAATATTTTATACGGACCTATATCCATCTAAACAAGTAGTTTGAAAAAGACACTAACTGAAAAAATTTCTAACGGAGTTCGGGCCATACATACTATCGTCTGAAATCGATTGCACCTGCCACTGGGTCTAATCTGTAGTCGGTCTAATTAGTGACCGCCGAGTACTTATCTACTTGCCTGCTACTTACGCATAGAGTTTATAACCAGAAAGGTTATACTAGGAATCGACTCCTGCGTCCACATTCCTGTAAGAACCAGATGCATAACAGGATTCCACCCTCACGCTGGTTGTGGAATGCCAACAAGTTAGTTGTAGGTATTTACAGCTGATAGCTAGTTTCATACATCGCTGTAGACATCACAATTTTTTAAAAAGATCTATAAAAAGTATCTTGTTGCCGATCGATCTAGCCAAGAACTTTGAAGAATAGACCAGCTGAGGCCATTTTTAAACTCGTCCCTTGTGAAAGGCCATATCGTCCAAAATTGGTGGTGTAATCTGGCAACACTGCCACTGGGTCTAATCTGCATTCGGTCTAATTAGTGACCTCCGAGTACTTATCTACTTGCCTGCTACTTACGCATAGAGTTTATAACCAGAAAGGTTATACTAGGAACCGACTCCTGCGTCCACATTCCGGTAAGAACCAGATGCATAACAGGATTCCACCCTCACGCTGGTTGTGGAATGCCAACAAGTTAGTTGTAGTTGCAGCTGTTTGCTAGTTTGTCTAGTACATACATATTATGATTCTTGAAGGACCTATGAAAGTTACATCTATTTGGCCGATCCTCTTTAAATTCTCATTACTCCTTGCTCTCCCTAACATAAAGCCATACATTCACTGTGCATTTACCGACTTTCACTGAAAATTGGTCAAACATCACAATGAGCGTAGGTCAATATGTCAATACATAAAAGAGAATTACTTCACTTCAAAACTGCTCAGTCAGCTGATATTTTTGTACACTAATCTAGGTCCAATATTTTTTTTAACTTAGCTCCTTTGTATACCTAATAACAGATCGGGTAGTCTACAATTCTAATTTACATTCGGATTAAAATAATTTTCTTCCATACCTATAACAACAAAGTAAGAACGAACACCTTGGTAGTAGAATAAAAGTTGTAGGCCCTTGGAAAAAGACGAATAATTTTCTATGCATTGGTAATGTTCAAGGGTTCTCTCGTGTGCTGTTTTTTAACTGACACATTTTCGTCGTGGGATAAGAGGCGTGTAGTATTGTTCTTTAAGACCCTTTTAGCACGTATTATCTATTAGTCGTAATTTTGCATAAATACCCCTTTTGCAGTAGGGAAGTGTACTGAAAACTACTGAATAGATTTTGATCATCGAAACATGCATTGTTTTGTAAACAATTCTAACCTAATCTATAATCATCAAAATAATATCAGTAGTGTACGAAGTATAAGATGACAAATAAAAAGAAATAAGCCATTTCGTGGATGTAACAAAGCTGCAGGTGGAATTATATTATAACCTCCTTTGGATGTCGGTGAAAACCTTACACAAGTAAGGAATGTCAACGTAATTCACGCACATCTACGTGTTTTGTTAGTCCTTTCCTGTTTACTCACTAAGGAGAAAATGTTTACGTCTGGGTTTTCTACGGTTACTTTATGTTTGTAAGCATGATTGCTTCATTGCTTATTTACCTGTGATCTAATAAAAATGCCTGTCTAGAGAATTCTAGAATTTTCATCTACCATCTAGCCAAGCTTTTGACTTTGAACTGAGTATTATTTTGGCTCGCGATTTGCCGCTGACTGCATATACTCACAAAATGGAGAGTAGTTTACAGAAAGAACACTCGACCTTATTTAAGATCTTCGCGGTTGTCACTTGTTACATAGCCAAGGAAGCTACTGTCAAAAATCTCAAAGTATAAGAATACCAAAACAGCAAAATTTGGTACAAGAACGTATTATGATTCTGAACCAATTTTTGATCCAAGAAATATGACCTTTGTGGCATCCATATTCTTAGTTACCCTGAGTTCCTCTTAAGATTTCGCTTCATTCCAGTAAAAGTCAGTAAGCCTCAAAATCGTCGCTAGTACTGAGGGAGCTATCTGTAAAGGCGCCCCTGTCCCGTCTCCCTAATTTAGTGTACCACAAAGTAATATACCTAAGGTTTTTACTCACTAAGATTTCCTTTGTAGGCCTTAGCAAGACTACTGTAATCTTTACAATCATACATTCATGCATACATATATCACGCCTAAATCCCTTGCAGGGTAGGCAGAGCGTAAACGGCCCGCCACGTGTAACAAATGTTTGAGAGTCATTCAGAAGACTGTGCATCACCGTAGTGACAGTTTGTCAGCCTGTCGCCTAAAATTGCAATGCACAATAACTCTCAAATCCCTTAGTCGCTTTTTACGATACCTACGTGAAGGATATGGGGTGATGCTATTTTAAGCCGGCACCACACGGCATCTTTACAACCATACACCCAACAATCGGATTAGTCTAGAGTCTAGACCGAAAAAAATAGTCCAGACAATCCAATTACCTAGTAATACAGATTCCGGTAACTCCTTGACAGATAGTCGTCTGACCTAGTTGGCAGGGAACATTTTTGTACCAGCACACTTCCTTTATTTTGCTTGGCGTGTTACCTATGTATGAGGTAGGCCCGTCACGTGCTAGGTATATTACGATATACACTAAATTACGATGTTGCGGGTTTCTGCATGATTGTTTTCAAGTATACTCGTGAAGGGTGGCATGAGATATGCCTAAGGAACTCGAGAGTTTCATGTGTGTTATAATTTAGGTGCCTTCCAACTTACAATCTATACCTATTACCTGGTGCCTAGGTAGTAACTGTGACAGGTACATAATTTTTCATAATAATTCCTAAAAAATCTTCCTATACCACGTTTTAGACAAATAAAGAATTTAAAAATAAATGGAATCTCTGTCTTTGTCTTTTGCATAATGAATGAATGACCTAAATAGTCTACAGTCAAGCCTACCGACCGGCGATACGTTATTACGGCGATTTACGCTCTGCCCTACCCCGTATGGTACACACACAGGCGTGATGTGTATAATACATATACTACTTAATATTCACCTACCGACGACGCCAGGATCAGGAGCATTCCACGGAAATAGCAACCAGAACACAGATTTCTGAATGTGGTTCTTGATTTGTGAAACTAATGCTAAATAACAGAGAATTATATAGATTTTCACCGTGTGGTGCCGGCATAGTGCCGTGTGGTGCCGGCAGAGTAGAATAGCACCACCCCCTCTCTTCTCGTGGGGGTCGTAAGAGGCGACCGAGGTATAAACCCGACCCAAACAGCTAGGGCCAACCGTATGGTGGCGATTAATCCACCACAAAAGCCTTCTCAAGGAGAGTTGACGTCTGGTAGGCGGCCGGTCGTAAAATTCAGCCAAATCCTTTTGCAACACGATTTTGTGTTCTACGAATCGTGTTGCACCGACCCCAAGTAATTGGGATAAGGGAAGGAAGATGATGATATATAGATTTTCAAATTATATTACATTCAAATAAAAAACATATTAAATAATTTGATACATCGGTCTTACAGGAAAACTCGTACAGTTACTTTGACAAACAATATTTAAGGCTTCATTTCACGGACCATTTTCTGGACTATTTGATGTGATATACATTCTTAAATGCTGTATTGTTATAGATATTACTTTTTTTTTGACATTGAAAACCATTTGTCATAGTTGACAAGTATATATGTCGCAGTATGATGGCAGAATTATAGGTTTTTGGCCAAAAGCCGGCATATGGCAAAATCGTAGACTTCCTTCGGCCATCGTCCTAAGTTGATCCAGGTTTTTGGCCAAAATCCTAGGTATTTGACCAAAAACCTAGGTTTTTGGCCGAAATCCTAGATTTGTTTAGTATTATGGCTTTTTTTGTATCTTGGAGGAACTAGGAGTGGAGAGGAACGTTATGCACCTCCCTCTGATCTGATTAGGGTAGCGTTGGACACCCTAAAGGGCGGGGAGTAACATCAGACAGCCTGAACAGCAGGATTGCGTCAGATGCCCTGGAGGGTTGGGAGGAACGTCAGACACTAAAAGGCAGGATGAACCACATGACGCTCTACAGGATCGAAGGTACCGTCGGACACCCTGGAGGACAGGGGGTAGCATCGGACCCCCAGAAAATCCAACGCCTGTCATCTTACATCCTTCAGCGTGTCCGACGCTACCCACGCCCTCCAGGGCATCCGGCTCTACCTACCATCCTCTAGGACATCCAACGCTACCTCCAACCCTCCAGGGACGCCATGGACGAGAAGGGGTAGCGTTGGACCTACTACTATGTTACAAAGTAGCGTCGGACGCCCTGGAGGGCGTGGGTGGCGTCGAGCACTCTAGAGGATAAAAGGTGGCAGGCGTTAGTTTTCCTGGGCGTCCGACGCTACCCTTTGCCGTACAGGGCATTGCTGGAGGGTTGGCGGCATGCACCCTGAAAGGTAGAAGGTAGCATTGCACGTTCAAGAGGGTGGGAGGTATCGTCGGATGTCCTGGAAGGCTGAAAAATACTCAAAAACTCTGGGATGGGCTGGGAGAATGAAATATGACGGGCGTTGGATTTTCTGGGGGTCCGACGCCACCCCCTGTCCTCCAGGGCGTCCGCCGCTACCTCCGATCCTCCAGAGCGTTCAGTAGTACATCTTACTCTTATGGTGTCTGAAGCTTCCCCCTTACCCTCCAGGGCATCCGAGGCAATCGTGCTGTTCAGGCTGTCTGATGTTGCCCCCCGCCCTTCAGGGTGTCCAACTCTACCCTTAACAGGTTAGAGAGAGGTGCATAACGTACTTCACCACTACTCGTTCCCATGATCGAGGGGACTTCTTTGTCTTTGAGTGGTACACCAAGTCGCCCAACGACCTCATGGACCCTGGTATCAAAGTTTTTCAACCACCTACTGCAAGTAGCAGGCCTCTGACATGGTTGTGTAACGACCGCCGTCTAAGTGATCATAAAAAGCAATCAGGACTGACGGCTTACCGTGCCCGTTTGGTTCGGGGGAACGAAGAGTGGAGAAGTACTTTATGCACCTCCCTCTGATCTTTTGAGGGTAGACTTGGACACCGTGAAGGCATTGGGCACCTTGAAGGACGGGGGGTTACATCGGACAGCCTGAACAGCAGGATTGCCTCGGATGCCCGGGAGGGCAGGGGGGAGCGTCAGACACGATAAGAGCAGGATGTACCACTGAACGCTGTGTATGCCCGAACTACACGGGCACGTTAAGCCGTCGGTCCCGACTGCTCTCTATGATCACTTAGACAGCAGTCGTTACACAACCATGTCAGAGGCATGCTACTTACAGAAGGCGGTTCAAAAACTCCGACACCAGGGTTCATCGGGTCGTTAGGCGACTTGGTGTACCACTGGAAGAAGAAGAAGTTCCCCCAAAACGAAAAAAAAGCCATAATACTAAACAAATCTAGGCCAAAAATCTAGGATTTTGGCCAAAAACCTGGATCAGCTTGGGACGATGGCCGAACGAAGTCTACGATTCTGCCATATGCCGGCTTTTGGCCAAAAACCTAGGTTTTTGGCCAAAAACCTGATTCTGCCATCGTACTGCGACATATATATGACACAGGAGAGTACTTAATATACACCAACTATGGCTGTCCCGCACGCGATTTTTCGACTTTTAGTTAGTGGTTTTCCCATAATGAGGGTATCTGGAAAATTTATACTGCACATGTAAACAAGGTTTGATAGCCGCGATAATTTACCGCACAAGCTTTGATATTTTGCTTACGCATTTACATTTTAGTGACTTAGAAGTTATTGTCCCGCACGAGATTATTTGCTATTGCCGTTTTTGTTGAGATCTGGAGCATATTTGCGACATGCCTAATAATAAAGCTGCTATTAGTAAGAAATATCGAGAGAAAAGAAAATTACGTGATCCCGATTTTCAAAAAAATGAAAACTTACGTATAAGTGCTTCTAAACGATCTAAGAAAGAAAGTATGACAGTTAAGGAGCTAGAAGAGCTAAGAACACGGGAGCGTAATAAAAAACGAAGACAGAGGGAGCTGAAAAGGAGTCAATTATCTTCAGAAACACAAAATTCTATGGCGGTGGCTAGTACGTCTACTGAGTCAAACCAACCGTACGACAAGTCCACCGAACCTCCTTACAAATGTCTGCAGACCGCATCAAAGGCTATCTTAAAGGCTGTACGAAATCTACCATCTTCGCCTAAAAAGCGTGATTACGTTATTAAAGGACTTTGTCATCGTTACAACATAAAGCTAGCTGAAGACATGAGGCGAGATTTGGAATATGAAAATGAAGATATCACAACAAACTATGATGAGTTATTGGTAAAGCGATTCTATTTCCGTCCAGATATTATATACACAGGTCCTGGTATGAAAGACAGTATGACATCATGGAAGAATGGCTCAAAAGAAAAATTACAAAAATATTATTTAACAATGTTTCTAAGTGAAGCTTTTTCCATTTTCAAGCAAGAAAATCCTTTTGCCAAAATAGGCTATTCAAAATTTTGTGAGCTACGACCTGAGAATGTTCTTTTGCTAAAAGATACACCAAAAGATCAGTGTAAATGTAAAATCCACGAAAATTTTATTTTAAAATTGAAGGGTTTGAAAATAGCTTATGGCCAAAACTTTTGGGAAAGAGTGTTGTGCGATCCAACGTGCAATTCATCATGTTGGCGAAATTCATGTGATTCTTGCAGTAATCTGAAAAAGATGGATCTACCCCAGGACATGGCGCAAATGAGAGTTTGGAAGCAATGGGAAAAGGACTCGTCTGGAAGGCTGAAACTGGTTTTGCATGAAAGTGTAACAGCTGAGTTATGGAATATTGTCCAAGAGGAGTATCCAAAATTTATCAGTCACGTAAATTTAAAAAGGATTCAGAGCTCAGAATTTGAGGCGGACAAAAAATGTCCTAATACGAGGATTTTGCAAATAGATTTCGCGATGTCCTTTGCCTGCGAATATCAAAACGAGATACAGAGTGCCCTCTGGGCACGCTCTAGTGTTCTGCTATTTACGGCTGCGCTATTTTACAGAGGTCAATGCAAAACCTTTGTAATTTGTTCAGACAGTAAAAATAAAGACAAAGACACTATTTTCGTGTTCCTAAATCATCTTTATGAATTTATATTCTGTGACAGTAATGACGACACGGACGAAACGAAAAATGTAATTTGGAGCGATGGACCAGCCTCCGAATTTAAAAATAAGTATATGGTCAAATTGCTGAATCACTTGTGCATAAAGTTCAACAAAGTTTTTTCTTGGAAATATTCTGCTACCTCACATGGAAAAGGTGTCGTAGATGGAGTGGGGGGCAATTTAAAGAGATTGGTAAGGGAGAAAATGCTCAGTCAGGCTGAAAACATGCTAGTAATACAGTCAGCAGAAGATTTTTTCAAAGTTGCAACTGACGTAATGAAGACAACCAAAATTTTTTACATACCTCAATCGGAAATAGCACAAAAAATTTCGGACAACAATCCTTGGGCGAAAGTCAAACCCATCCCCGGAATATCAAACTTTCACGTCATCACTTCTGAATCAAATCATGTAATTGCTAAAAAAAATGCAGTTTGTGAGGAGTTTGCCACGTTTAATTTGTGATTAATACGAAGTTTCCAATAAAACACCTTGTTTTAATATAAACATTTGTATTTTATATTATTTTTTTACTATTGTAATCGTACGCGTCCCCCACGAGTCTAACCTGTCCCGCACGAGGTGCATCACTTTTAATTAAATATAAAGTCATTTGTAAACGTAACTTTTGTTTTATTAACGTAAATATGCTTTGTAGTATTCACGTCATCTATGATAAATAAACGGTCTCAATTGTTTTATTCAATTCGATGAAATTACAACTTATTTAGAAACGTAATAAGTTGCGGTGGATTAGGTGTCCCGCACGCGACTTTTCGTTGAGTATCGAGAAATCTCACTAACACTGTACAAGTTCTTCATAAAAGGTACATTTGTTACTTGTCGTAATCCATTCTATCACCGCATACTATATACATTCAGATTAGTTCGTTCTTCTGTGACTTATAGTAACGTAAACTTCAAAAACATAGTACGACTGTCCCCCACGAGATCATGGAATGCTCCATCACCACAATCTAAGCCAGCAATCAGCACCCAAGACTAAAGTCATCGCTGTGTATTAATAGAAGATTTAGCGTAGAACATCTCTGCCTAGCCCGTATAGGTATAGTCACCATCATCATATCAGCCATAGGACGTCCACTGCTGAACATAGGACTCCCCTAAATATTTCCACATTGTCCGATTAGAAGCGGCATCCAGCATTTCCCCGCGGACTTGACCAGATCGTCTGTCCATCTTGCGGGGGGCCGTCCTACGCTGCGCCTCCACTCGAGGACTCTCCTGCTCCACCGATTATCAGTCCTTCGAGCAATGTGTATAGTACATGTACTAAATTATATTCACCCGACGACGCCGGGATTACCACAATCTAAGCCAGCAATCAACACCCAAGACTAAAGTCATCGCTGTGTATTAATAGAAGATTTAGCGTATAACATGTTGACTAATTGGTATTTAAAGACTTGCACCGCTGCGCTGGGTTTAAAAATATTTCAATTAATTGCATAGTTTGAGAGTATGAAGATGAAACAAGCAAAATGTAGCAGGAACAATTAATCCGTTACGTATGAAGAATAGAATCTGCCTATAGGAAATTGATTACTAAAGGATTTTTCCTGTGGTAATAGTATGGTAAAGTTCATAATGTGACTACATTATAAAAACTATAAGAATATCTCATAATAAGCTTTTCATTCACTGGATTTTTATCTTCATACTTGGTTTTACATCCTGAACAAAAATCTCAGTGGGGAAAATTTATTTAAGTACATATTTTTCTACCGCGATGAAGATTGTATATTCATAGACGTTTATTGGCTTTTAGCAGAGTTGCAAAAAATCGCAGAGTACGTGGCGTTAACATAACATACTAAAAACATAACATACTAATCTAAACAGTAGACGCACATAAAATAAACATTAGCTAAACTACTCCTGGCTGTTTTGCCCTTCAATATCCACTATAAATCTTCTGTGTGACGTGTGCTCTCGTCATTTCACTCGAACGCCTTAGTTCCGAATGAGTGAAAAAATTTGGCAATCGTACGGCTCAGAGCAAGGAAGTTTTTCAAAGAAAACGGCCAGCATAAAGTTGTTTATAATTATAAGTAGTCGCAATCAAACTTAGCGCGTGCAATACAATCAAATACACTAACTAGCGTTGTTCTACTTGGTCGTTGTACTTTATTATTTGTTTTATGCAATACCTATTTTGCGTTCAATGCATTTTGCTGTGTTTTACCACGTGCCAAATCTAATGGCGACTAGTTTTTCAAGGTTTAATTCTGCTTTATGTTGGATTTCCTCTGAAAAATTTACTTGTTCTATTCACGCAAGCTCTTTTTATCCTATGGCGCTTTTCTGTCAGTGCCTTACACACAATCGATTCTGACGGGTCATTTCCTCGACTATTCCTGTCCCTTTCTTTAGTAGAAAAAGAAAAGACACGGGAAATCTACAGTTGTCTTTTTTGTTCAACTGATGTTTCCTTTGAGCTTAGAGACTACATTATGCTCTATGATTTCGCCTTTTTTAAAGAAGGACTGAGCATTAGTCTATTTTAGGCGCAATCGGGTAAATGCGTATCTAATACAAGCTATCAATAAACTTCTCACTGAAGCAAATGACAGTTAAGATCTACATTTTCTGTTCCTTTTCTTTTACTCGAAGAAAATGATACAAATTGCCAAAGAACAGTGTGTGTTAGAATCACAGCTAGTGGCGTCTACGCGGCGCTTGCGCAGCTCTAGCCAAGTTTCGTCAACACTAGACAGAGATAGAAGAATGTTTTGATGATGATTGTCAGATGCAAGAGGAAGATAGAAAAATATTGTTAGACTCAATTTAATTTCCTATTTGATTTAGCAAAATTATATTAGTTGAAGAGCTTTGTTATTGTAAGCAGGTACGTTTTTAAGTGTGAATAATTGAAGCTTATTTGTATTAGGTTTGTGCTAACTTGATAGAAAGGCTAAGGCATGAAGCTTACTATTACCCACTGAACAAAAGGGTTTTCAATTTATCCTGCTCGTGGTACAAAATTAATCAAATTTTCTAATAAGCATTTTTGATTATCATTGTTGTTAGTACGTCATCACAACCATTGCATTCAGCTACTGGACATGGACTTCCCTTATTGGTCATCGTTTGCTATATTAACCACGCTTGCAGTGTGTACAGAGTTTTTTGTGGAAACAATGTGCTTACGACGATAAATCAGTCTAAGGGCATTACAAACTTAATCTAAATCTTAAATACGACAGCTTCAAGACGTTTTGTAAGCAGTTCTTAATTGGATAGTCCTCGTCTTGGCGTGTTGGCACGTGAATACGTTTCCATTATTCGTCTCGTCGTATTTGTGTACTGTTTGTGTTTATGACCGTGTAATAGGTAATCAACGAGACAGTTTATTGTAGGCACATATTGTAATCAATTACATTATAATTAAACAAAATGTTTTAGATTTTAATTGCTCTGGCTGGCCACGTACCTAAGTGTCAGTTTGAAATACGCCATAATGAAATAAAATCGAAATGAATCCATAAAATACGGTTAGCTTGTGTTTTCTATCTCTGCCAGAGTGATGACCTGCAGTTTCGTACATACATACATACATACACCTAAATCCATTGCGGGGTAGGCAGAGCCCAAATGGTGGTCTGACAAAAGTACCTATGACAGTCATTCAGAAGACTCATCATAGAGACAGGATGTCAGACTGTCGCCTAAAATTTCAATACACATCAACTCTGAAATCCCTTAGTTGCTTCTTACGACACCCACGGTATAGATATGGCGTGATGCTATCCTAAACCGGCACCACACGGCTACGGCACGGCCACGGAGAGAATTCGAACCCGGGAGGCAGGCTTACGTGCTTCGGATGGGCACGTTAAGCCATCTATCTATGACGGCGGCCGTTACACACACAACCATGTCAGAGGCCTGCTACTTGCAGTAGGCGGTTGAAAATCTCTGACACCAAGTTTCATTGGGTCGTTGAGAGACTGTGTCAGTCATGTTTTTGACATATATTTTTTCTAAACCACTTGAAATGTGCAATCTAAATATTTACATTGCCAACTTAGTGCTTATAATGCAACCTTGACGAAATAAAATAAAACTAAAGTGTTGATCTTACACTTGACTCAACTGTTTTATTAGTTAGGTGTATAAAAAATATAGAATTCGCCATTGAACGATAGATAAGTACGTGCCAATTAAGTTGTATATTGTTTGTTAACAACTTTATGCCTAGAAATAGGCGTCGCATGCAAGGTTAGATACCTTTTAGCATTTACAAACTGGTCGCATATACAAAAAAAACCTTTGGTAACTGTAGGTATCAATAGTTGTGTTACTTTATTATTTTTGTGTTGTTCGTTTCAAATGTGTAAGAATTTCCAAATTGATGTAGCACAAAGCATGGACATTGTAGCATTTTTTACAGCCACAACAATCAATTGCTGGACATAGGCCTCTCATATTGCCATACTCCCAACGCTTGGCAGGCGAATTGGCAAATGCAGAGTGCAAAATGTTTATTCCCAGGGAACGCTGCTGCCCATTCTCGGGATAATTGTACCTTAGTCGCTTTTTACGACACCTACAGATAAAATTAGGGTGATGCTATTCGAATCCAGCATCACTCGGCAGGTTGCAGCATGGGATATATAACTACATATTTCAACATACTTTTCATTATTTCCTAGTTTTAAAAACACTGTTTATTTAGAATATGCATTTCCTAACAGCTGCAATTCTTTCAGAAGCATAATAACGAGTACAGAAACCACGTAGTCTATCACACAGAGTGCCTTTCTGTGTTGTGCAGTTGTAGCGATAGCAAAAAAATTATGCACTTCTAAAGTTCTTTCTTAAGAGAGCTTACCTAATAGGAACTATCGAGAAGAGCTTTTAAGCTGAAATGCTTTAACAGTAAATTTGATCGAGTTTTGCATTAAGGAACTGTTTGTTCAGTATTTTAGTTGTCTGGACATTCGTAGTCCAGACCTTATCCCACACAATATGTTATAGTGTTTTCCGACCGGTCATTATGTAATACTACATACTGATATTATTGTTTCTGTTATGACAACGATCTGTATACAGGACGAGCAGACGAAGCACTTTTATAAACGAGAGTATGTCAGCAGATCTCTAGGCCAAAGTCCATACAGAATTTGTTTATATAATATCTACATCAGTAGTTCTCTTACCATAGTGATACCTTGTGGTGCTTAGTGCTTGTTAAATACAAATTTAAAAGTTAGCTTCCGTTTGCAATTATGTAAACAAAAAACTTACAAAGATTTATCTACCTCAAAGTTACCAACCAGAGTTTTAGTAGTCCCAAGAAAAGTATAAAAGATCGTGTTAAATAATTTTCTTTTCAAAGAATTCTAAATCCCACGCCGCCGCCGCGAACGCGTGGATTAAAATTAAAAAAAGGTATTTTGACAAAATATGCTGTCTGTACTCAACCGCTAATATTTACCGGCAAAGAAAGAACCAGTTCCCCGCGTGTAGATCGTCTAGAATTCTACACTTTATTGTGCAAAAAAACCGCCAGCACGGTACAGTTTACATTTGTTACGCTGTACAGCAAATTAAATTATTAAAGGCGTCTGCGAATAGATGTGATTCACTGATTGCATAGAAAACTAGTATCGTGGAAGCTGTATATGGGCAGAGACATGGTTACGCGTGTTTAGTTCTTATTGCGTCTGACAGAAGAGGTACTACATTACTGTTGAAGTCCTTTTCTTACAAACGCATATTTTTGTGAAAGTGAACGGACAAAAGTGTGTCTGGATAGTGTTAGTTTTATGCAAATGAAAACTTCGGTGAAATAAACATTACCGCGCCGTGAAATAGAGAATTATCTGTCGTTTATTTTAAAAAGGCAAAGCTCAATCAAAAGTCTTGCGCTTCACCGCAGCACATCATTAGGTCTAGTTTTTGGGTATGAGGTATTCTTCATGCTAATTAATTACGTGCCTTACCTATTACCTAACTTGCACTTATAACTGCAATCTAGGGCTTCCATTCGAGTGAATATTCTGCAACTGACAATGATAAGCATGATTTGTAGAATATAGATGAGAATCTTCGGAGAGTAGACTGATATTACCATTGCATTAGTAGGAAAGGACAGTAGGAAATACCAAGTACTTATAGAAAAGGTACATCTGCTGCCTTAACAGATTTCACTGCCAGTATTCTTTATGAGAAGAAAGTGATGCATATTATGATATAACTATAGTCTGTAATCTCGTGGGATTCCGTCCTGTATCCTCAAAATCGACAGTAGGCACAGGGAAATCTCCGAATAACCGAGATTGCAAACCCTACTGCAGCCTAATTTTCGGCGATTTCTCGCCAATTTTCGTAACCAACCAACGTTTAGCCAAGTGTTACTATTTGATCGGTGTTGCCAAAGTTTACAATGCTTGTGCGTGACAATGTGTAGTTCCGATTGTATTGAAATTGCTCGAATCGCTTCCTCCACTTATACATTATTTTGTTGGATTGCCAATACCGAATTTGGGAGAAACTCGCTTTTGTCGCAGTTTTTATGTGCCTACAATTTTAATAATTAGAGTTTCATTAGATGCGGTAGTTAGTTTGTTTGTTTGCAAAGCGAAACTAGTCATAGTCACAAAATACCTTGCTACAAATCTCAAACACAAATCGACTTGAAATAATTTTTAAAATGCGTAGAAATAGTTAATGTCGAGTTTCAGTATGAGTAAGCAGGGTCAAAATCGAAATACCATTTTTTTGTGGAATCATTAGTTTAACGTTCAAAAATAAAAAAGTCACATCATTTCCTTAAGTAGATAAGTATGACAAAAATCTTCAAGGTAATTCGTAATTTCAAGTCAGCTAATGACGATTAGATGAGGTCTCAGTACACCTACCTATCCTTGAGGATGATTGTGACCTTGATACCTATTAACCCAGACGTACGATACGACCCAGTTGTTAAGAGATTATGTGGACTATGCGTTTTTCAAATTATTTTTAAGCCTTCTAAAAGTATTGAAAATAAGTTAAGGCGCATCGTTACGTCATACAAACGAAAATCTGAACTTCATCCGAGTTAAACATGACCTAAACAACAATATTATCAAAAAAACTGTATGTGAAATGATGAAGGCACACGTAAATTCGTCGCAAAACTGCTTATGTTAAAAAAATATTAAGTATTTTCTCCACAAAAAAATTAAACGTGTTTATTGCAGCAGTAGCTCTATGTTCATAAAGTGGCGAAACGGTTTTTACAGAGAAATCTGATGGGTAAAAAATTATTTGTTTTATTTTGCGATAATGTTATAAAAGCACGGGACTTTTCATCAAGTTTTTTAATCATATTTTTGTCTCATTTAAAGATGTAACTCCAATTAACTTTTGTATGGAAAACGATCCACCTTAAGGCGAAATTCTATTCCTTTTGTTAAATCTCTGTCTCTCCTCTTCTCCAGTATAAAATAAGAGAGAGTGGAAGATTCAGTACTACTATCTATTTTAACATAATCATCAGAAAAAGCTGTGAGACTTCTAGACATAAACCTCGTCCAGGCGCTTCCATAGACCGCAATTTTGGGCAGACTGTATACCAATTGCATTCGAGCCCAGGTCGATGCAAGACATTTTTTCAATTTCTTATTTTTATTTATGAGAATAATATAAAACTGTGAGTGCATTAAAATCCCAATAAATTGTATACCAATTGCTGTCCACAACCCTTACAAGGTCGTTGGTCCAGATAGTAGGACTTTAACAAATTACCTGCACTTCAAGGGTCACCTCATGTTATAACCTCAATGAAGGAAGTCAACCCACGATTCAACGTTTCTTAAATACATAATACTACGGTAGAACACATGTTGTATGAGGAATGACCGACAACTAGCCACTTGAACAGGTTTGATATCAGTATCACCCACGACCGACCTTCGGATCATATTGACCTTCCTACTAATTATATAATATTTTGTGAATGCGTCACCAGATATAACAAGTTACATTTCTGAGATAAGATTCCTCATCTTGGATTCGTCTAAATGACTGGATTATGCGAATTGTGGACCTACAAGTTTTGCAAAACAAGCTCTTGGCTCAATAGTTATCTCCTCATGTCTATGTGTCTCTGGTTAATCTTTCCCGTGTTAAAATATTTAAATTAATTCAAACTGACATTCCGTTAACTATTCTCGTCAACATCATTGGTTTTTCTGGTAAAGAAATAAGGTGTTTGTTCGGGTAGGTTATTGATTTAGGTATCATGTTCTAAGGTAATAACCGTTTGTACTATAATGTTGCAATAATTTGTTGTATAGACAAGACACCATAGCATAGCATGTCCTTTGGTGTTTTGATCGCAAGTTCACTGACCTCCAAATACGTACTCATAGATTACGTGACAACAATCACGGACTGATAAAACGAAGAAAAATACCTAGTACCGCCTAAAGTACGTTAGTAACTATAATCTAATCTGTGCGTAATGTCTGGGTCTGAGATAGTTTGCCTTATTTATTCAAATATTTCTTGATGATGATGATCTCTTCGACCGATTTTCGACCATGGCGACCACTTAGTCTTCTACTCCTAAATCCTAATCAATCGGCGCTGATGCGCCCGTTTCTTGATATTAGAGAATCAGACCATATAACTAGTTCAGTCTGTGAAATTTTATCCTATTCCAATGTTTGACTAGCTAAAAGCATATTGATTAGTCTTGCCTGACTAATAGACATATTCGCCGTATTGCTGGTACTGCCTTTCGGTCTAGGCACGTTTCTGGGCGTTGTCTAACAATAATTATTGATATTTCATTGCCTCGATAGACACAACACAAACTGTGTCTGTTTATTTAGGTTTCAGTCGTCATCTTGTCTTGCTTTGAGAATGAGCGGGTGGTCTAGTCAGTCACGTCACTACATTGAATAAATTTTCCAGAATATTTTTGCACATTTCTTCTCATTGGTAAACGATACGTAGATGTAAAGCATTATCGTTTTCTTTTCAAGATAGGGTCTACTTTTTCGATACTCTGACCAAAGGGATTGACAGGCAGCTAACTTCAGTACATTTGACTAAGCAGGCAGGTTTTACGATTAATTAAATATTCTTGCTGTCGTCGTGGTTAGTGTTTCAATCGTCATTGAGAAGTCAACCATCTGACTGTACCGGAAGGAAACAGATGCGGAGGTATACTCCCGTTCAGGAAACGAAACATACAGCTTCTTCATTGAGATGGCCGAATAACCTAGAGGCTTTTGACTCCTAGCAGATGAGTCTCTACTGCGCATGCCTCAACTTGTTCTGACTTGCAAAATTCGCAGACCCACAAAAAATTCTCTCGGGATCTTTGAGGCACGCGGACATCCCAAATTTAATCGAAATCTTTTTTCCTCTGAATATTATGCCAAGCAGACTAGTTTTCCACTTTTTTGTACTTTTGTGCCATTCGTATACCTACCGCTCGCACACAAATTAATGTCGCGAATACTTTTTCCGGACTTGAGCTCAACTGTACCTAAATAACAGAGAAGCTACAGAACATTCACACTACATAGACATCTAAACATTCGCAAGATACTTTTACTGACGGCGGCGCCATGAAACTTTAGGGCCTAAAGTGAAACCTCTGACATTTCAGCCGTTTGACGTCATACTCAACGGTCTCGTACCCATCGCCCATCCACCTACTAAACTGCTCGGCATTTATCAATCATCGCCATACGTAGCTAGCCATAGCCACAAATTAGGTACGGTGCACCGCCTGTACAGATGGGTCACTTGGTACTGAGACACTTACTTGAGGAGCTTAGGCAAGAAAAAGGTGTAATTTTACTGTTTAGCAACATTGTGAAATGTACCTTGTGTTAGGAAGAATTAAATATCATTTCCTAGGCGCACCACTGAAAAAAATGACACCTTTTGTTCCTAAGCTCCTCATTTGCAAACTTTCACATGTCATCTAGCTAGAGATAAACTTTTGCGGATGTTTGTATCTAAGCTGTTTCCTAATACACAGATAATCTGTCCAATCTGAGAATTTACAGGAATGTGTTACTTCTACGCTCTTTTCTGAGACTTATCTGATAGACAAATTCTTGTCTGTTGTGGGTAAACGCCGTTATGTCTACAAAGCTACAAAAGCAACCCTAATATTTAAATGGTTAGTTTCAAAAGTGGAGAAATGAGCCTTCTGACACCTCTTTATTTTATGGCTACATCTCTAATTCAGTTACAGCCTAGACAGAATTGTAATGCAGGCAGACAACCAGACAAACACAAGTTATTAATATTACATCACTCACATCAGTTCATTCACATCGGATGTCAGTGCGACATGCATATACGTACATACATGTATTTATAATGATTTTGTTTTAACTACACCCGCCCTTGGATGCAATGGATATTTGCCTTAATAATAAAATGTATGTAACTAACTACCTATACATTAACTCTAGAATTCTTACCTATCGGTATTCGGTAGCTCTTTATGTTCTAACTTTTGCTTTCATATAAAGGTTTTTTACGAAGTTTATTAATGAAGTGAAAGTGCTTCATTCTATCATCTTAATATTAATCTTACTTTTATATAATTAATGGTTTCTATTACTCTTATACGAACCTAATATAAATAATTATATGATATCCTTTCGTTGTCTAATAAATAGCGCTTATTACCACGTACTAACTAGCGTTTTTATCTGTTACAGGTATGACTGTCTGCGACTACCGTGAGTCATAGGGCGTTAAATTGACGCTTACTGACCGATATCAATTTGCTGCGGTACTTTCGAACTGTTATAATTTGTCATGAATGAAGATGACCAAATGAGCTAAGTGTCTGAGAATGCTGATTCAGTCTAATGGGTATTTTTGATGGAAACAAATCTAGAGATGACGTTGTACATAGCCTCAGAGAATCGGAAAAGCTGACAAAGTTTAGCAACAAATCCGACTGAATCTATGGCCAGTGAACAAGAACAAGTCATGAAGAAGCACAAAACACAGCCAAATCATCGTGCCTATACTTTGTTCACAGTAACAAGCTGGTACCAAATTGTAATTTGTCCCTTTCACTGCAGAAATGCACTGATAGTTGTGATTTTGCCCCCTTTTACTCACATGCTAATAAAGTTCATTACTGTGAATAGAGTACAAAAGCCAAGAACATAAGTTTTCAACGGCGCATTGTGCAAAAGCGTAAAAGGACATTTTATGTCCACTGAACTTATTTTATTAAGTTATTATAACAAAACAGTTTTCTAAGCAAATTGATTTCCTCAGTAAGCGGCATTTTACACGCCACATCACAGGACCGTTCGCATACCATCATCGTTGTACCATAGAATAAATAATAACACTAGCGTGGTTGTACTAAGGTCTCTTTCCTGTCCCACTTTGACTATCGGTTGTTCAAATATAGATTTGTATAAATAACTCGTTATAATTGTACTTCAATGACGAGTCTATGTCACTATTAATAAAAAATATTATTAGTTATGGAAGGTATTTAAAATGGAATTAATATAATGTGTTTATCAGGTTTTTACATGCAACATACTTACAAGTATACGTAAGTATCAATTACGCTACAATGGCATACTAAAAATTGCCTAGAAGCTATGTACCCCTGACAAAATAAGAACAAAATATTAAGACCTTAGTACAGTCAGTCATGTACAATTAACGTCTATCCTTAATATTCTACCGATATTTTTCTATCATGATAATGACAGACAGACAGACTAAAATATACAGGATTTCACACTTGATTGCTATGAATATGACCGCTTCTAATTAAGTCTTGTTTAGGAAAACTAACTTGACACTACATGAAAATGTTTGATGTTTTTCTTAGCAGTTTTTATAGAAACTACCTAGAATAGACGGTATTATTTTACTAGAAGTTACGCAGTTTTCGATCAAGAAACAAAACTGCAAAATGATAGTTTTAACCCTATCGTAAAATTCAACCGATGCAATGTTTATGTGGATTGTTTTAGATGTAAGTATTCAGCAATTTCCTGGTGTCTTTATACCATTCTTTACTAATCAACATAGACAATCCTGTCTTATAATACATCATTCTTTAATGGTTATCTTTATTAAATGTATGGGAAACCAGCATAAGAATCGTATAAAGACAACTCCTAGCTGATTCTGCCATGAAGCCGTCGCAAGCAGACCCTCCTCACACGGTGGTTTGAAGTTCAGCGTTTGTTGGCAAGGCTACTGTGATGTGTTTTGTCTAATTTGGTTTTTATTAATCATCTCTGCTCACCAACTTCATTTTCTGCTGTTAATATTTTCACTACGCATACAATCATTTTAGCGAAAAACAGCGCTAACTAAAAATATAATGTTCGAATTTACATTGTTCGCACCGTAATAATCCGACTCTGATTAGTATTAGTAGCGCCATCTAGCATCGAGTAGCGGTACTAAACAACAAACAGTTTGTTTTGCTTCTACGGACGTTAGTACTAAGGATTTCTGTTAGATGGCGCTTTGTCGAGTAACTTAATTTTTCGCTAGTATTTTACACCCATTTATTAAAAATACTTGATTGTAAATTGATAGCTGCTATGCACTACTAATAAGCCATTTTCGTGTTTATTTTGAGAGATAGCGACACATTTTAACTTGGATATTTGAATAATAAACAGCCGTCCGAATGGGTAACGTATTTACGCTTGCTACGACATCAGCCCGGATAGCTCAGTCGGTAGAGCATTGGACTTTTAATCCAAGGGTCCAGGGTTCAAGTCCCTGTTCGGGCGGCTTTCCTTTTGCTCTTTTTATGTTTCTCTTTTATTTTTTATATTATTTTTCTTTTTCAAAGAAACATATTTTTTAAATGTTTTTGTTTCTACAATATAGGGTGAAATTTTACTAGTGACTAATAGCGAAAACTCAGAACCGGCTAGTGATAATGAACAACTTTCCCAAAGTAACATACCTAGGTCCATTGCCTAGGTCAAAATACGAAAAAAAAATTTGGGCCTCCCATAGTAACTGAAATCAGCTGATCGACAAGTTTGTATTGGAGGTCCAAAAATTTTTTTCGTATTTCGACCTATGTTCCTTGGGGAAAGTTGTTCCTTATCACTAGCCGGTTCTTAGTTTTCTCTATCGGTCACTAGTAAAATTACACACAATATTTGTCTAGTAAGTAGGTAAATTTTATTAACTATTAGCATTATTAACCACTTGTCTACTTCTTGACTGTATATTGCCACTGAGTCAGGGTTCATCGGGTCGTCCAGCGACTCAGTCGTTACCATACCTAAATAATGTGATAGGGGTAGATGGCGTCGTTATCACTTTCAGCATTAGGTAATTCTCTGAAAAATTAAAAAAATTAAAAGTGTTTGGTATATTTATGGAGAAATTTGCACTTTTAAAAAAATATACCATAATCATCTTATTTAGCTGTCTACCGATTTCATAGTTCAGTCTGCAGCGCTATCTAATGAGCTAAGCCACAACGACCAACCCGACTAAATTGTACCGAGTTGAATGAATGTTTCATGCGAAGGCAGATGATCACGTAATTCCGAATGAAACTGCTAGATGGCGTTTTATTAGTAACTTGCTTTGCATACAGATGGCTCTGCCTGTCTGTGTTCAACTTGGCATGGATGATGATGTAGGGTAATTTTCTTGGCCAAGAGCACAAGGCGCCTTTTGGTCTATACTAGTAAGAGCGAGAACTGTATTACTAAAACCAGAAGGATTTTTTGTTTAGTGGTAAACTTTGTAATAGATGGGCTCATGAACGAATGATTTAGGTACATCAACTTAAATGAAGACAGGTAATTTAGGAAGTTTAGTAAGAGTACTTCTGGAAGTGAGGTAATTTTTAATAGTAACTCAATTTATTTTCAAAAGAGCAGGATGTGGTTACTTATCACCAGCGTCAAAGTCTAGTCTAGATACTAAGCAAGAAGCAAATATCAATACTAGAAGCGAAGTCAATATTTGTACGGCACAGGTCCTCAACGACCATGTTATTTACTTCGCAAATTAATATGTATATCTGTTTGATTCCGAAGCTGATCTTAGCGCAGTGGAAGCAAATTAAAGTTATCTTAAAATCTAAAACTAAATGGTCGATCAGCCTCGGAACAACATTTGACTACGATTCGTAGTGCTCTTTACTATAGCTAAATAAAATAAATTTAATGAGAGAATTTTGTTCCGGAAAGTTTCCGGCCGAGAAATTCTTGTGTCCAAAATCTACTTAAACAGGGCCCAGCAACAATTGCTTACCGAGCGAACGATGACGCCGTCGTTTCCTTGTAAGTCTAGTTTTTGACAGGAAAAATAGGTATCAGGTTTGAGGAAGACTTTTGGATTGGGACTTAGGTACTAGACTTACTGTACCCGGGCACCAGCTCGCGTGGTACTCCGTCCAACAAGTTTCACAAGCACTTGAGTACTATTGTTCATAGTTCGACATCAAATAATGTTTAACACACAGTAACAAAGATTTCTCCCGCACACCACTGCTCGCGACAGCAACACGTTTTACTGTACAATACGCGAACCAAAGGACACTGGACGCGCGGGTGACTAAAAGTAAGGTTATTTTTTCCGACGGCCGCGTGGTTATCGAACCGACTGACAATCAAAGCGCCGGAACCAAATACACTTGGTTCTCTTCCCACCGAACAGGAAAACCACACGAGAACACCGAAAGCACACTAAATTACACCATTTATAATTACAATTCGCATCAACCAAGCGAGCGACGGCAGAGGACGTGAATGACAGGACAGTGTTGCCAGCACCGCGCGCCCATTTTATACGAAAACTAAACATTCACCCGCCCCGGACCGACCCATCGGTCCGCTCTATGCATGGCAGGCGTGATAATGTAGCTACTGCTCGCTTAAGGACTGAATCCCCACCTGAACTTCTGCAACTCGAGGAGTGCCATCACTACCCGGAAACAGGTTGAGAATGCGCCCCGGCGCCAACGCAGTGGCGGTAGGTTGACATCCTTAACCAGAACGAGATCCCCAATGCAGGGGTTCAGTCCTGTCCGTCCACTTAAGGCGTTGCTGCAGAATGTGCAAGTACTCAAGCGACCAACGCTTCCAAAAGTTTTGAGTCATTTGCTGCAACAACTGATAACGCGACAAACGATTGCTATTCACCTCCGTATAGGGATATTCCGGCAAGGCGTTAAGTGGGCGGCCAATTAAGAAATGCCCTGGCGTCAGGGCCTCTAAATCATTTGGGTCTGAGCTGAGCGGACACAAAGGACGCGAATTGAGTACAGCCTCAATTTTACAAAACACGGTCGCCAGCTCCTCGAAAGTCAAAATTGTTAACCCTACAACGCGCAACAAATGCGTCTTAGCGGACTTTACAACCGCTTCAAAAATACCACCCCAGTGAGGGCACGCTGGTGGATCGAACACCCAAGTAATGCCCTGACGGGAGAGGCCCGTGCTGATGGCTTTTCGTTCTCCTTAAGAACGTTACAATTTCCTTCATACACCGATCAGCACCCTTAAAGTTGGTACCACAATCCGACCTGATCAGCGCTGGTCGCCCTCGTCGCGACGTAAATCTCTCCAGCGCTGCCAAAAGGCCTCCGTAGAAAGGTCGGCCACGAGCTCCAAGTGGACGGCCTTGGTGGCTAGGCACACGAACACGCACAAGTACGCCTTGATAGACTTTGCGTTCCGCAGGCGTGATGCCTTCACCATGAAAGGGCCTGCGAAATCCGTTCCCACACCTGCAAACGTCCAGGCCTCCGTCACCCGGTCCGGTGGGAGATCTCCCATCTGTGGCTGCATTGTGGCTGCCTTCAAGCGGTAACAAGGCAAGCACCTAAACACAACGCTACGTACCGTTCGTCGTCCCGATAAGATCCAGAACTCGCGCTGTAGGATGGCCAATAGCGCATTACAGCCCGCGTGCGAGTTTTTCTCATGACGATCCCTGACTAAGAGCTCAACTAAGGGTCCCTTTTGGAAGTAACAGTGGATGCCGAGCCGAGAAGGGCAGGCTAGCGTTCCGAAGTCTGCCTCCAACCCTGAGCATACCTTGCTCATCCAGGAATGGGTTGAGGCGCACAATTCCTCCCTTCAGCTTTCCACGTCCATCCCTGAGCAGCCTGACCTCCTCTTCAAAATGTTCCGCCTGGACGACTCTAACCAATGAGCATAGAGCCGCATTCCGTTCCGCAGGCGAGAGGACAGGTGTAAAGTTCCGTTCTGCTTGAGGCTTCCTGCAGTTGTTCACGAACCGTTTGATCCAACCTGTCACCCCAAGAAGTTTGTCGAGGGAGCTATACCGTTCCAGCAAGAAGGCTGGGTTAGGCTTCGGTACGAGTTGCCCCACGTTCACTCGCAAACCTCGATCAGGTGGCCCAAGCGGCGCCCTGCACTCGTTGAATGGCCATTCCTGCGGCGACTCAGTCAGCCATTGAGGTCCCCACCACAGTGGGTGACTCACCAAATCAGGTGCCCTGCACCCGCGCGAAGCGCAGTCCGCTGGGTTCCATTCTCCCGGTACGTGCCTCCACACTAACGGAGTTTCCGACCCCGTAATCTGTGACACCCGATTTGCCACGAAAACCTCAAGTGTATGTACCGACGTCTGCAACCAACACAGAACTATCCGACTGTCAGTCCACGCGTACACCGTTTCATCCAAGTTGATGGTACCACGCAGATTGCAGGTTACATGATTTAGCAAGCGCGCTAGAAGAGCTGCCCCTGCCAATTCCAATTTGGGGATGGTCCATCTAGTTCTGACTGGTGCCACCTTACTTTTGGCCATAACCAGACGCACGTGCACAGTTCCCGTTGAACTTGCTGTCCGAAGGTATACAGCTGCCGCGTACCCTCGCTCCGAGGCGTCACAAAACCCATGTAGGGTAGCCTTACATCCCACCGATGGGACTAACTTGCGGGGTATCGCGATGTGCACGATCCCTGGTAGGGTGGTCACAAACTTGAGCCAATCCTTCAGCAACTCTCCGGAGAGTTGGTCGTCCCATCCTAAGTTGGCTAGCCACAACCTTTGTAAAAGCACTTCGCCATGAACGTAACCGGGGCGATCCATCCGTTAGGATCGAACGTTCTAGCGATTGTCGACAGTACCGACCGCTTAGTCCAAGTTTTTCCAAAAGGTCGGGCTCGATCTTGTACGTGAATACGTCATGCGTTGGCCTATATTGCACCCCGAGGATGCCCAACGTGTTTGGATTGTCCGGGTTCTCAAAGAGGTGCGGGTCCTGATGGAACTCGCCTGGCAAACCGGCCAGGAGCTCTGGGCAACTGGACAACCATTTCCGCAACTCGTAACCTCCTGAACCCATGATCGCGATCAACTCGTCTCGTAGAATTAGCGCCTGCTCCACGCTATCAGCACCCGTGCAGATATCGTCCACGTAGACGTCGCGATCCAGTACTGCTGCGGCTCGAGGGTATCTTACCCTTTCCTGTGCGGCCAACTCTCGCAGCGTACGTACTGCCAAATACGGACTTGGCTTAAGTCCATACGTCACCGTGTTAAGTTCGTATGTGACCATCGGCTCATCTGGGCTCTCACGCCACAAAATCAGCTGATACCGACGGTCATCCGGATGTATCATGGTTTGGCGAAACATCATTTTGACGTCTGCGACAAACGCTACCTGGTGTAAACGAAAGTCTGTGAGAATGTCCACAATGTCCCGGTTCAATTTAGGACCCGCGTGCAAACATTGGTTCACAGACACACCATTCGAGGTAGGAGCAGAACCGTCAAACACCACCCGTATTTTCGCCTCAGGTGACTTCAAGACAGCCAGGTGTGGAATGAAATAATGCTCGACACACCTCCAATCCAGGCTGGACACCGACATGTGGCCCAATTGAATATATTCCCGCATGAATTCTATATACTTCTGCCGAAGTGCTGGGTCTCGCCTCATCTTCCGCTCCATTCCGAGTAGTCTCCGTTCCGCGAGCTGTCGCGAACTACCTAAAGCGGGGCGGTTTGGGAGAAAAGGTAGCCTGGTCACGAATCTGCCTGACGGGCATCTCGCAGTGTTGTATTGATAGAACAACTCGCACTCGTCATCCTCTGGCTTCCGTCTGTCCGCCGTGGGCGGCTCTTCAGACTCCCAAAACCTCTGCAGCACCTCTGACAGCACACGCCCATAGCGGACCGGATCCCTTCTGGTAGGTCCTGAGGTCTCCAAACTGGGCCGAAAACAACATACCCCTGTGGTATCTACGGCCACCAAACCAGTTTCCTGGAGTACCTTCTTCCTACCGCACCATAATCTCCCGAGGACGTCTGACCCGAGAAGTACGTCCACCGTACCAGGAGTATCAAAATCAGGATCAGCTAACTCCAACCCTGTGGTTAACCCTCTTACCGTTGGTGGTAACCTAACCTGAGGAGTTTCCCAACCACTTCATCTAGCACCACGGCTGAGACTTGATAGCTGACCCCTGTACATGTGCTACCTAATGTGAACTCAAAGTTCGTCTGACCCCGAATGTCAGGCACATTTAGGCCCCGATGCCTACAGCTTCATCCTCACTTGGCCGTACATTTAGGCCTAGCCTACTCACCAGCTTACTCGATACAATACATCCCTGAGCCCCTGTATCCAGTAGGGCTCTTACTTGAATGGTCCGGCCACCGTATCCCCATACCCAAATCTTAGCCGTTGGCAAAAGTACCGTGATTGGACGGGGAGCCGAAGCTGATGAGTAGGCGGCGATTACCTAGCGGGAATCTAAACGCGGTGAGGCCGCGTCCCGCGGGGTATCCTCACTACCCAAACCTGTGTATGGGTCCCACTCCTGCTGGTAGGGAGGTCTGCCCATAAAGGCCATGGCTGGAGTTCTATAGTACCCCGACGGCAAACGTCCGTACCGAGGTTGCGCCTGTAGCCGCGGGTACTCAGGCATAGGCGGAGGCATGCGTGGGTCTTGAGACCCAACCAGGTGGCTCAAGCCCGCAGAATACTGCATGTACCCTGGTGGCTGCCTAGTGCTCCCTGACACCCGCCCGTTGGATCCCGTACCTGGGATGGGTGTCCTTGGCCACGTTCCTGTGCCGCCCCTCCCCAATCCGGCACCTGCTGCCGTGGTGGGGATCGTCCCCACGTCCTTGGGTAAGTGGGCTCCGTCTGTTGACGTCCCCCTGCCTGTCCCTGTGACCGATGCGGAGGTGGGCTCCTCCTTGGGGGTGGGGAGCGTTGCTCCCTCCCTTGGTGGGCAGGCTCCCTTCGCTGATCCGATCCAGCGCTGCCCCCGGCGCCTCCGGAGCGATTCATGCAAAGCAGCGGATGGTGTGCACCCTGGCAGTACCTACAGTTGGTGCTTGAAGGGCACTCGCACCTGATGCGGCCCCAGGCACCGAAAACACCAACGCCTCTGCTGTGCCACACCCCGTCTCCTCTGAACCCGCTGCGCAGCAAACTCCTGACACGCTGCCACCCCGTGGCCTGTCTCCTGCAGTAGGCACACCCTGATTCCAATGCGGTGTTGTACCGCCTGGGTTGCCCACTGTTGCCTCCTCGCGCCGATGCACCCGGCCGTTCCGGGTGGCGAGGGGCAGAGGTCTCCTTGCGAGGGGCTTCACCAGCCTGGACGTCCACTCGCCTGCTTTCGGCCTCGAGGAACGACTTCAGATCCTCGTAGGTCGGGAGGTGGTCCGAGGACTTGCCCCATGGAGCTGCTCGAATCGAGCGACCATTTCGCTCGGCAGGCGGCGAAGCACTGTGTGGACCAAGATATAACCGTAGCCCGCCACTGGCAAACCCTGTCGCTCTAGTGCGCTGACCGCGACACTGACTGGGTGGAAGATTTTCTCGCGGAGGTCCGTACCTCGCGTTATGGTTGGTATTGACAGCCACTGGTCTAACAGCCTGTCTACAATCAGGCGCTTGTTCCGATACCGGTCGGTAAGGATCTTCCACGCCACCTCATAATTGCTATCCGAGACAGCCAAATGCGTCAGCAATTCATGAGGCTCTCCATGTAGCCTGGACATCAGCTGAGCCATCTTGTACGCCGGCGTTATGTCCGTCCGTGTGTGGACCACACTGCTATACAGGTCCTCAAACGCCGGCCAGTCGGCGTAATCGCCTGCAAAGACTGGAACCGTAACAGGCGGAAGAGGCACCTGTAATCCTTGTCCCACTTTACCACGGAATGGCTCTCCTTTCCGTCACGTCGCCTAGTTATGTTCGCAGCTGCCTGCTCAATGCCCTGTGCCAGCTCCAAGCACTGGCTTACATCGGCCTCGACCCGCTCCTGATCTTCAGGGTTAGGAGTCTCCTCAAGGAGAATGAGGCACTCTGTGAGTTGATCCGACACAAACCGAACCCGTTCATCTACCTGTTGTGCACTTTTCAAGAGCGCGTCCTCCCGGTCCTCGCGGCCGATCATTGCCGCTGTGGTAGTAAACCACCTTAATCCTGACCCTATAGCAGCCTTATACCTGGCGATCGAGGAGCCATGGTACCAACTTTTACACACTCGACTTAATAAAACGAAAACAATAAACAAATACCACAAAACAAATGTTAGTTGACTGGCCTAGACCTTACCGATAAGGTACCGTTCACTAGGCAAACAATACAGTCACAAAAACCGAAACAATATTTTCCAAAAATAATAAAATATGTGGGTAATATAAAAACACGCTTAATACTAAATTACGGCTAACTATGTTGCAATAAAGCAACCACGCTCTGCTACCAAAAATGTTTGATTCCGAAGCTGATCTTAGCGCAGTGGAAGCAAATTAAAGTTATCTTAAAATCTAAAACTAAATGGTCGATCAGCCTCGAACAACATTTGACTACGATTCGTAGTGCTCTTTACTATAGCTAAATAAAATAAATTTAATGAGAGAATTTTGTTCCGGAAAGTTTCCGGCCGAGAAATTCTTGTGTCCAAAATCTACTTAAACAGGGCCCAGCAACAATTGCTTACCGAGCGAACGATGACGCCGTCGTTTCCTTGTAAGTCTAGTTTTTGACAGGAAAAATAGGTATCAGGTTTGAGGAAGACTTTTGGATTGGGACTTAGGTACTAGACTTACTGTACCCGGGCACCAGCTCGCGTGGTACTCCGTCCAACAAGTTTCACAAGCACTTGAGTACTATTGTTCATAGTTCGACATCAAATAATGTTTAACACACAGTAACAAAGATTTCTCCCGCACACCACTGCTCGCGACAGCAACACGTTTTACTGTACAATACGCGAACCAAAGGACACTGGACGCGCGGGTGACTAAAAGTAAGGTTATTTTTTTCCGACGGCCGCGTGGTTATCGAACCGACTGACAATCAAAGCGCCGGAACCAAATACACTTGGTTCTCTTCCCCACCGAACAGGGAAAACCACACGAGAACACCGAAAGCACACTAAATTACACCATTTATAATTACAATTCGCATCAACCAAGCGAGCGACGGCAGAGGACGTGAATGACAGGACAGTGTTGCCAGCACCGCGCGCCCATTTTATACGAAAACTAAACAATATCATACACATGTTGTACTTAGTCATACTATCTCTGTGTATGTTTGTATGTTCAGTTCTTTGTAAATATGCAATAGGAATCATTTCATTTGCTAGTAGCAGAAGATAAGGAAATATGGAAGCTCTCTTGTCTTGGTGTAGGTACTTAGCATAAGCAGCTTTTTTTTACCCGACAGCCTCAGAAGGATGCTTTCTCTTTCTAAACTTTGTTGCTGATTTAATCCTGTTACATGGCACGTCATTACGAGCATCATACATAATACCGCTCACCTTCAGTATAATAAGTATTTAATCTGCTTACGTCAGCACCGGCAAATAAATTCGTGCAGTCTCTTCACAACACTGCATGGCTTCTATACTACACGGAGGTAAAGTTGTATCATCATGTCATGCCTAAAAATAGGTGTGAATTGATGTTTCCCTGTTTTGAACCGATCTGTTTCCTTAAAGTGAAAAAATTATGAAATAGTTTGGTAGTAAATGTAGAACCATACATGCATTAGTTATATAGTGCTAGCAAAATTGCTAGTAGCTTTACAAATTACTTAAACAGACTTACCTACTAGACAGGTGTTCTTTGTCTGCTCTCAAATAGGTGCTGCAACAAAAAAGGTAGGTCTTTTATCAGTTCATTTGATACTTATTATAACTTTATTTAAAATCACGTGTACTTCCATAGGATTTACTTATTTAACGATAATATTAGCCATTTATATTTTCCACAACAATTTCCTATCTAAAATCTATTGATTGATAATTCGTGTCGGAATCAATAAACATTAGGTACTATTTAAATTCACGTAGCAACAGCTGTAATGTCCCTTCTTCATCCCGCATACTAACTCGCCTTAAATAGGTTCGTGAAACAAACAAAAGCTTCTTCCAAGTCATAAAGGTCCTTCAAGTACGTCCTGTTAACCTGTTTAGTGCCTAAGGCTTCCCCTAGGACCTGGCCTAGACAAAGTCGTCTTAGCTTTGCAAGCTTTCTCTTATTATTATTAACTTTTATTCAAAATATATATAAAAATGGATGTCCCATACTAAGTGGCACAATTTTGAACACGTTTGTAAAGGAGTCTGTTTTTCATATTTCGAAGAAAAGTTTCTAATAAAAGATGTTCAGTTTTGTGAGTAGAACATGCCCTTAAAATTAAATTTAACCCTATATTACCTATGTATGTATAATATTGAATTCATTTTCACATGCTCTAGTTCAGCCACAATTAATTATGTAGAATTCAATGCAACTGCATTGCGGATAGCATTTCTGGGAAATAGCCATGTGTTCTGTTTTCCACAATTCTAGATTAAAATACTAAACGTAATTTCGTATGAAAATGATTTTAGAGCCTCGGGAAAAAAGAACCTCGGGAATAAAGGTAAATGTCCGCATATTTACCTACTATACTAAGCATCCATCCGATCCATAGACCCGCGATAATCACCTTAAGGTGTGCAAAGCCCGAAAGTCTTAAACAAATATTGTAGACACATTTACATTTTATGTTCCCAATTTTATTTAGGTCTGTAGGCACGAAAAAGGGAGGCATTTGCACTGCAGTGGGACATAAACATAAAAGGGACAACATAAAAAAAAACTAGACCTACCTACCAGTGGCGAAAGGTAACATTTTAACCAAGGTAGATTAATGCGGGAAGTAGTATGGATTTGTTAATTTGTGAAAGGGAAGCCGAAGGAAATCGGCATGTATAGATCCTGCGCCACCCGATACCTACTGTATATTGTACATGCAGGTTATAGGTATGTGTTAGTAGCCAGAGTTCGTTCAAACTTATTTAAAACCTGTTACAACCAATACTCTAACAGACAATCACCTACATTCACCGTGTAATAATAAATTATGTCACATGCAAGCTAATAATGACGAAGTGAGGTGCACGCGCGTTGCGTGTGCGTTACGCATGCGTGTGATTAACGCGCAATGTCGTAGATAAATGGGTGATTAAAATTACGCGCGTTAACAGAGCGGAAACGCTGTCTCTATGCGCTGCGGATCTGTACAAATGCAAAAAAAAACTTCGCAGTATAAAAACTCTGACAACTGAGTTCATCGGGTCGTTCGTCGACTCGGTTTCCTAAGAGACAGAAGAAGAAGAATTCCACTCAAATATTTCAATTGTAGAGTTTTTGGCATATAAACCCGGTAGCGTAGGATAACCACTGCTCTACCAAACCAACTAAGCTACCGGAGTCATTCTATGAACCCGCACACAGAATGCTCACACTGCAAATATTAATATGTATGTACATAATTCCAATGAAATAAAAACTAATACACGTGGTACCAAAGTGAAGAAACAACCTAAACAGATATTTCTTAACGATAATCAATTGTATAACGATTAATCAATTGTAACGTTATGTTTACTAAATTTATTGAAGCTCATCCATCACCATAAATATTTCTTTGAAAGTGGCTTTAACGATTTGCCATCAAACTGGCCATTTTTCTTTCAAAACGTCTCGAATGTTCCATCGAACATATCCGGTGCTTTTGGAAGGATTCATTTTAATGGCTACTTCGAAATCCCCATGCAGTTTCCGTTCCCTAAATATCTTCTTTGAGATTTAATATTGTTGTGGCTTACTTATTAAAGCTACCGTTGAATGAAAGCGTTTTGGTAAATTATAGGTTTCAGCTGCAGCATATTAGGACTGACCATAATTTGTTTGTAACTATACTGGGTGTTACAAAACAACCAATAATGCTGACAGGAGGTCAAGGTATTCATGAAATTGAACAACTTTCTCCATGGAACATGGGTCAAAATATGAAAAAAAATATTGGACTTCCCATACAATATGAACTCACTTTGTATGGGAGATTTATTGATTGTTTTGTAACACGTCTTATACTGTCAATGATGATAGTGCCTGGTAGTGACTGGATGGCGAAAACAGGGTTCCCTGCCTTATGGTGTACAAGAGGAAGGCCTAGACACCTACCTCCAGTATTAGGTAGAGTAGGTACTATGGGTTGTTATGATATGATGTTATGTTTGGTCACTGATGAATGCATTTTATAGAATTACTTTCTGGACTAATAAATTGTGATGTAACCGTCCTGCTATGTAATAAATAAGTAACATTCCCTTCTTTATTAAGTAGTAAAATATCGTCAGGTCTGACCAGTACATTCATCATGCAAATTAAGTGTTAATAACAAAAATTATAGGTTTTTCTTTCCATATACAGAATTTAACGCATAAAAATTCGTACTAGAAGTGCCATTAACAAATGCTAATGGCAAATTTTACATAAGAGAACACTTCTAGTATTATGTGCTGTTACGAACTCCTTGATCTAACTAAAGGCCATTAGGCTTGATTGATATTTTGATAGACAATGTAAATAGTGACTTTGATATATACTTGAGAAAAATTAGAGCATCATCGAAGGAATTGACATATTTTTATTTACGTTTTTACTTTACCGATTATTTATATGTGCTATTTATAGAGCGAATAGGGCTACCTCCATTCGGTGCGCACGCGCTGTCAATTATTATGATTTAAATTGCAAATGGCCGACCACTTAGTATCACAGCTACGCGTTGTTGTTACGTGTCAAATCTGAATTGCTGTTATTACTGTCCAGATTGATGCTGGTATGTACAGGAACAGGTAGCTTTGAGTACGAGTTGTCGTTATATGAAGAAAATATATGAAACTATTCACCTTTGAATTTCACCTTTTATGAAACTATTCACGAAAAAAACCTATGGTGATCTACTACACGTGGTTTTGTCTGCATCTTTTTCAACATCTGATAATCAAAAGCTTACCACAGTTTGTACGTTATGTCAATGCATAAATTTTCGTCATATCTATGCAGCTTCATCATTCATGGTTCGTCGTAAACACGGTTGCATTTTGCCAGGTCAGGAATTGACTATAAAACTGACTAAATGGCTTTTGTTTACGTAGAAGTTGGTTGTTAGCAATGCAGGCAGTTTATTAGGGTAGTAGGTAATAAACCTAGTATTTATTTCACAATGTTTTATTATTAGTGACCATAGTAGCACAACATTTCGTTACCCGATGAAGTAACTCAGGGCAGATCCCACTGAATTAAAAAACCTACAGAAACAGAAAAATGCTACTTGCTACTCCAAAAATAAATGAATTTGTTCTTTTTATATAAATATGTACGTGGTATCAGGCCTAAATGTCCTTTTATAGGAAGTACTGTGTCCTTATACTGTTAGCGATTGATTGAGTTATTAGATTCTATTATTGACTTGTTTATTATGATAATGATGTGATCGTGATTATTCTAAGGTCGATTGACAATATTTATTTACCATAGGCAAAGGTAGCATGTCTGTTCACCCACTCTCTATAAACTCATATAAATTATAAACTTGTTTCTAATAATAGAAACATGGTTTAATTTAACAAACAACCATTAGCAGTCGTTCTTTTCTAGCAGTAATGATTTCTTTTCAACAGAGGTCTAGCAAATATTTGCAGTCTTCTAAGCAACATTGGCTGTCAAGATCAAGATAATGAAAATTATATATCACCTTGCAAACCTTGTGTGGTGTCCTACATAGCTTAACCTGAAAAAACATCCGCAACATGATTATGACAAACATTCTTTTCTTCATTTCGTTAATTGCTTGTGTATAAAAGAAGTTACATAATGGAATTTTATTACGTGCTTTTGTAGAAGCGAGCTTTCAAAAAGCTTTTGATTTGACGTCAATATTCAAGGAAAAGTTTTAATAAAGCTTTTCGCCTATTGAATTCGCTTTTGTGTAAATTTACATAACCTACTTCAGCCTTGGTGGTTGCTATGCCAATGTTACTAACCATCACAAAAAATGCTATTGGCTAATTTAAAGCGTGGGTACACATTGTTACTCGTGTCAGAGTCTTTAAACCACCTACCGGACCTGGAACTAGACCTCTGACGTGGTTGTGTAAAGACCGTAATCTAAATAACCCTAATCGTAGAGAGTAACCGAGACTGGCGGCTTTACATACACTTCGAAGCCTGCAACCGTTTTCCTGACAATCAGTCAGTTGGCTCAGCCTACAATATCCTATCCAAATTGAGAACTAGTTCAAGAAGTGGCTAATTGACGAACCAGGGATCTCCGCATCCTGAGATCTAAACCACGGAGGCTACGCTATAGCTGGATAGGACACGATAATCACATAACGTTTCTTATAAATTATACCAACGAAAAATACGCTCTCAGTACTTATCGCAGGCGAAATTATCTTCGCCATCAAAACATGTGGCAAAAAATCGCGTACCTACAGGCTGGCACCATAATAACAAACAATTTTTTAACCCTTCCCGTCCCGCCTGGCAGCGATCAAGGTCAAAGTCGTGATCTCATCGCCACATGACGTCATCTTCAAAACAAGTTTGGATATTACCAACTTTTTTACCTTTTTATCGTACAAGGGTGTAATTTTCGTAACTTAGTGGTCAGACCGAAAGCCTTTTACGCAATCTCACGGGATTCAATTTTTAAGACTCCTCTGTTATTAGGACGTAATTTCTTCGAAACCTTCCTTGGTTTCGTTTTGTGCTTTCTTCTCGCAATTTTTGAATGTTGTTTTTATTTGTTCTTTATTTTCCTTTTAAAATTCAAGTTTGCTTCAAGGTTTCGCTTCAAAAGCTCCGAGAATTGTTTATGAATTTGTAAAGAAAACATTTTGTTAGGTAAAATAGTAGTCGTTGAAAGCTCAACAATAACTGTGAGATGAATACTTAGGTATGGCTAATTATCCACAAATAAGACGAGTCTATTTCGTTCTGCTGTGGACACGTAGATGAGACCAGTCGTGTAAAAGTCTACTCTTTCTATGAGAGTAGGTATTTGTTAATTTTCGCATAACAGTACTTACCGGTAGTTCGCTAAAAAGGCATAACAGTCGTCTCAGTAACTCAAAGTTGCCAACGTTAAGCTTTAAAGGTAACATAGGTTCAAATATTTTTGAATTGATAATATAGTATAAAGTTCTCCGGGGAAGGCCGCGTCTCGGGATGCGTTGGGTTGGACGGACTCTCTCCGACCAGATGAACTAATGACTTGAACCAGGTAGTGGTAGTGACTGGATATCTGCAATGATTCACAAAATCGGGAGATCATCTTGCATTATGGCATATCTTGAGGAGGCCTACGTCCTGCAGTGGACTAGTATAGCCTATAGGACGTGTTTAGTATGTAGATTATGTTTAGACGAAAAAAAAAGGTTTTAGTTTATATTAGATCTATCTTTAAATAGCTAGTTGGAAACACTGCACTGCGGTGACTTCACAAGCGTTCGCTAAATATGGCAGCTTAACAATTTGTTTTGCGACAGCTATTCCGCGTGCGATTATCACGTCTATAACTTCACCATTTATGGTGTTTAGATAAAGAAAATCGCCTCGTTTATTGCTAAACGGTCGTCATTTTATTCTATTGCGGTATCTGCGGTAGTGTGTTTCACAATCGAGTAGTTACCTGTTCACCGATTTACTTTTGACTCAACTTTCTACGTCTTACATGATTCTGCGTACTTACGGGAAGCTCAATCTGGTTCAAAATCAACAGAAAAAATACCAGCAAGCGGGGTTTTGTTTTATACCTACACACCACGCTTGACAGGCTGATTGTCGAGTGCCGTGCAAGGTGTTGTATCCACAGGAAACGCTTTTACCGCTTCTTTGGATTCATCTCTTAGTCGCCATTTACGAAAGTCAAGATCAAGTCAAGTCTAGATTTGCAAGATCCGTATGCTGAAATCAAATTCTAATTGCTACACCTCAATGGCAGTTCTAAATCGAGAGTTCTTGTTTATATTAGTCGTAAAAATAATTGACGAAAGCTCTCTCGTTCGTTTTTGTTCATAAAATTTATTACGTATGCTTTGAGTGCTAGTAAAACCACACTTATGGATTGTCATTAAGAGCGCATTCAATTTTTTCTAGCAAATTGGCTTTATAAACATGTGAGTTTCTCGAAAACCGTTATGTAAAAATCATATGTTACTTGTACATTTAATCAAGCATATCTTCATCTGCAAAATGTACAATGTAAATATTAACATTTTAGTTTTAAACCTGTTACAAACAGCGATATCTAAAGCGACAAAACCAAAATTCAGGAAAAGACCTCAAATCAAGCGTGAGTTTTAGAGTTTTGGTTCACTATAAAAAAATATCAATTATACAAAAAAATAGAGTATATATTTGAGAAAAAAGTCTACAGTGAACATTTTACAATTTTATTCAGAAATATAGAATAATACCACGTTTTTATATACGATTTTTTGCAAAATAACGCGCCATTATAACGGCTTCTGTATGAAAAAATAACAGTAGTAAAGATTTAAAAAAAATATATGTTATTTAAGAAGATGTACTTAATCCAATTGCAGAAAAATATATTTATTTTTATTCATAATATCACTGTAAAAAATATTCAAACATCCCCATGTTTTTCGCAAAATGACGCTCCGTGAGGTCTGGCAGGGAAAATTGTATGGGCTTCGTGAAAAACTCTATAGCGGCCTTAATGGTATTTAGATTTACTGCTGCTTTTACGGTTGGTCTAATAAGTACTAGTTCGTATAATTATCTGCCTTGTATTATGGCGCCATTCTGTCGTGTATACTCAACATTATACACAAAAATACAATGCAGGACATTTGGCTCCTCCAAATAGGGAATATGTACCAACTACCAGGCGAGTAGGCGAAAAGTTGCTTTTTTGGGGAATGTCGTTCCCTATATTTACGATAACCGTCAAAATACAGAGGGCGATGTTATTCTAACCCGGCAACACTAGAATAACCTCATGAACATGTTTTTTAAATTATCTTCAACCGATTTACTCCTCACATACGCTTCAACGCATCGCTAACGACGCAACCCGGTGCTATTTTAAACCTGATTGACACTCGCCAAAGGCTTCCTTCCACATCACCAACTTGAGCTTTTTATACACCATGTACAAAAGCAGCTATTTTTATAAACACTCAATGACAAGCTTCTGGAAAGGTCGACGAACTCCTCAAATTGATTATTGATCAATACTTGAAAAATCCTCATGTTGTTTTGTTTGTTTTGTTGTTGGGCTTAAGGTATGATAAATGTGATGGCAATGAATAACATTAACATTGATGTAAAAATAATGTTTCTCTGAATGATGAGCTGCTTGGACTTGACACAAAAAAAACTTGTATGAGATAAGATGTAAAGAATAAATAAATAAGAAGATATAGAAGCGAATACATTTAATAATAAACCCTCCTACTGAAATTCTCTCAGTCTGTTTAGTTCAGCCGTCCTACACTATTTATCTACTCTGAATCATATTCAATTCCTGACTTTGTTATCTTCGTGGGAAAACGTTTTGCTGCCTACACAGAACTTTGATAGAAGCCACGCCGAAGCATACTTGCATTGCAGCTTTATGCGTACCGTACAGATTCCTCTCATTAGCCATCATAATTATCTGTAACACAAAAAAAACGTATTACTGATTTTTCTATGTTATATACTCACTGTGCGGTAGTAGCTGTTGTATGTGAACACCACCATGAAAACTAAATGTTCCATGTAATCCCCTGTCATTACATCGATGTAGGCTAATTCATCATCGAGGTTGTTGACCTTACTAATGGCGGCACCGCCCGACATCAATCATCTGTTTTGTACCCGGAAGCCGGTAGAAAGTTCGTCGGTCGACCTTAGTGTGGCGACCTTGGCGTCAAATTACATAGGGGAGCAGGGTGTGTCTAAGGGTTCTATAGAAATAAAAACTCCATGAGATTTGTTGTATTTACCTAGGTACCTGTGAGTAGAGTTTACTTGAGTATTTTAGTTCACAAACATCTCATATTTGCGAGACACGAGTAAACATTATCTCGTGAAATATTTTTAGTAGTATTAAATCTTCCCAGTGTAAGTTTCCGTCCATTAACTTGTCAAGAATATGAAAAAGCATTGCCAAAGTACACTACTCTTCTATGTTTTTATTGGCAAGACATAATGAAAACAAATTGGTTTAAGCAAATAACTAAAACGTGAAAAGCGCAATCTTTTTCAAATTGCCCGCGAAATAGCTATCATCAAACTTCATTTATCAGGCATTCTATCAAAATTCTCATTTCCTTCAACTTGGTTACTTTTAATAGGCCTCATAACAAACTTGGGTCGTTCCCCTCGGCTTAAATACCCACCCTCCAAGGTTCGACGAACGTCCTTCACACCACGTCAACCCGGTGTCAGATTACTAATGTCATTAGTTCACTTGGTGATTAAACACAGTTATCAGATTTCCTCACAATGTCGTCCATGTATAGACCACTGTTTTGGCTCTCACTAATTCTATTAGTTGATTGTTTCCTTATGGTTCCATTCGTTGTAAGCCTATTTCTTAGATTAAGGTCATTCCCGATTTACTACTGTTTTCCTGTACAACTTACTTCGTAATCACTATGCCCTTTTATTTCTAAAGCTTCCGTTGCAGCGCTGAAACTTTCGATCGATTAAATTTCCGCGTTTATTACAAATTTATTATGTTCTGTTTTACAGAGATAACTGTTCTTAAACGCCACAATAAAACCAGTGCTTTCTAAACAATCTTCCAGTATAGTTCAGCGTTTGCACATCAACGTCCGATTCAATTTTCAAATCTGTTTGTGTTGTATGTTCATGAGCGGTTTATTTCGTGTTAGTGTCGTCGGATCGTTTATCAAACGTGTCCTGAAGTCTCGACTCTGCATATACCGAGACTATTGGATGGATGCTATTGGATTCGTCATCATTCTAATTCGGTGCGCCGTGGGTGGTGTTGTAGCTTCGCGTTATTTCATTCGCTACTTGTTGTGTTGGCTGGCTGATAAACTGGCACAATTAGCAAGTCTGTATTGAAATGAATCATTGCAGATATCGCTGGTTTTAACCTATTCTCATTATGAAAATGACACTACAAGCTTCCTTCCTTTTCAATACTGCTTCTTTTCGATACGCTATAACGGTAGGTAACCTCGATTCACACGATCAAATATTTTATGTTAGCTGACAGCTTGCTCCAAAAAATATGAATTATCGCAAGAACAGTACACAATATTTTAGAACGCAATAATTTTGTTACAAGGACAGTCGTAAATCAAACAAAACAAGTTCTTTTTCCGAAATGCGAAAATATTACACAGTGATGCCTCATTTATATGGGAACCTGAATAATGACCGTTACTAAATAGTTCAGGCCAGAATTATCTCAAGGCCGATAATTTAGGTATCGTACCAGATTCACTGTTCTATTTCTGCAATTGATTCCTCTCTATAGAAATTTTCCACTTTCCAAATTTGAAACCGCAGTAAACGAGTAGGTGCTAAAACAGAAAACAACTCGAGGTGTTTTTCCGTAGAGCTTCCAGTTTGTTTACGTAAATTGAGAACTTCAGGGTTAAGATTTGCGTAAAGTTTTTAAAAGGTTTGTTATCGTTGTCTATCGATGATAGATATGGTTCTGCTGACAACTAAGTGATCTATTGTAAAACTATTCTTTCCGATATTAATACTTTTTTTATATCATCATCTTCAGCCAGAAGCAACTCATACACATCAATCTCTACCCACATGTTTGAACTTCGAATGTTTGCAAACCAACCTACGCTAACCAAACTTTACGACCTGTTTACATGTGGTCCAATCTTTCATGAGGGTTATCTGGGGTTACCACATGCTTACCTACCAAACGTGGGACAAAACTACCTACTTCCACTGTCTAGACTACACTGGTTCAATGCCAGTTCAAATCTTTTGTTCAACTTTCTTCCTCCAGTGACCAAGTGTTCTTAAAAACGAGTACTACATTGATTTCCGCAACTCTGTATTGAGAACACCATGGCCTAATACATGAAAATAGCAATGGTGTATTTTCTACAATAAAATACCACATAGCTGTTAATCTTTAGGCTTTACAACACCATAAAATAATGTTTTATGGTGGATTAAAATAGATAACAGTTTTCTGGTTTTCTTTGATTTGTATTTTCATTAACTTTACTCGTATAAAACCGTCGTTAATTTATTTTATCTGTATCTTTAACAATATAACTGTCAACTATAAAAAGAACTTAATAATTTCCAAGGTGCGTTGGATATTTCCTTAGTGCTTTAAATGAAAGTACATTATTTAAATCGCTCTGTAAACTGAGCTTTGTAATAAAAATCCAATAATGCCAACTGAATGACCAGTTTAGTGTCGAAAAATATTACGGATACGGAATTCGAAAATAAAGATCCTACGTAAAAATCTGTAATGCCAGTTTAAGTTGACCTTCGGTTTTGGTTACTTCCCACTATAAAACTGATTGTAAGTAAAGCTTCATCAGAAGGGTCAGTCTTAGCTGGTTGATGGATCCAGCGGACTACGGTCAAGGTGAACGCGGCGCCTGGCTGGCGAAACCAAAATAAACACTCGCTAAAACCTGAATAATTTGCGAATCTGCTCAACATCCGACTGACAATGCTTAGAGATTTATCACTTTACAAAAACCAGTCTTCAGGCTTCCTACCGACATGATTTTCTGAATAATTTTCTTGCATATACATACATATATCACGTCTATATCCGATGCGGGGTAGGCAGAGCGCTAACGACTGTATAAAGCGGTCACTTAGGTACTCCACGTCTGACAAAAAATTTAGAGTCATTCAGAAGACTCTCATTCAGAAGACCCTTAGTCGCTTCTTACGACACCCACGGGAAAGATACCACACGGCACATATGGGGCGATGCTATTCTAAGCCAGCACCACATAACTTTTAACTTTGTTGAAATTGCAAGTTTCGTCTGAAAACACGACTGTGCCAAATACGCCCGCACTATAATGACAGTTTTAAACTAATCGATGGAAGCACGCGTTCTGAAGATGATATTTCAGACGGACGGTCTCTGACGCAATAGCAACATAGTTTCTTCAGATTCGTCATCAGTCGTTTCCCTATCACACCAAGCATATGTTTTTGTTAAAACATCTTTACATAATATTGAAAAAATGTAGGATTTTATGCTGATCTATGTAAGTATTGTATTTATATTAGGTACTCATGCCATACGGTATCGCCTGATTTACTTTTGTATGACTCCGCAAAACACCCTAAAGAGGTAGTTATTGTTTTTGATACATTAGCTATGAATTTTGAGGACGAATATGAAACTATTCATAATAATAATGCACGCATAACATTTCAGAAGGAAACTAACATTAGTAAACAATGTATTTCCTCTGTTTTAATTTAATTTAATAAGTACCTACATTATTCAGTAAACAATGCTTAATCATGTCGTTTAATTTAAAGCTTCCGGTTTAGTATTACTACTTATCTGGTATGTTTTTCTACAAACGCAATTTGTTTTGCATAGTTTTTATCGACAGTGGTCAATGTACGTGATAATTTGTTTTCGACTCAACATTTTTTTTATCCAAGCTCTAGAACCGTAGCAAAACTTGTATAGAAAGAGCTATTGTTCCCGTTTTTTATCAAAAACCTGTTTGTAGGTTCGAAGGACGTGAAAGACACCTTTGTTGCTCAGGGTTTAAAGTTTAGTTTTGTGTTGTCGCATTGTAGTTGTTATGAGACTGGTTGGTTGTAGTTGTTATCTGGTGCGCACGCGCCACAAACGAGCGTTTGTATGATTTACTACGTACCCTTTTGAAGGGTACCATTGTTGGTTCAGCGTCGATTACACAATCGACTTTTGACGCAGTTGAAGGTTATCTCAGGATATTGTTCAGTAATGTACACCGTTTATACAGCCTGCTACGCCGGCCTGGTATTTCACGTTTTTGATATTTGTCCGCATATCTCTGCGGTAGTATAATGTTGCTGATTACTTGCTTGCTGCCTAGATTCCTTGTATCCTTACAGCAGATTTCTCACATTTCGCTGAATATTCACTGAGAAAAAAAAACGTTTGAATTCATTAAGAAAATGCTTGCAGCGAACAAGTAAAATGTTTATATACGAGCAAAAGAAGTTTTTTGATTCCAGCAATCAAGCCTTCTTATTTACGAAAACTGTCCTAGTAAAGTACTACATTAAAATAAGTAAATATTGTAGGCTTTACCATGCCTGGTTGTGAATGTTATCAACTACCCTTTATGCATGTTGTTAAGACTTGATAATATTAAACAATTTGTGTGATGACTTTTATTTGGTAACTTAATTGCATATGTGAAGTAATGTACGGTGTAAGCGAGTGACTTGTTAGATCTTATTAGGTTTGTGGCAGGTATCAAATGTTTAACTTAATTGGACCTAGTAAATACTAAATTGACTGTACAATTAAAAATTCTATAGGATAACAAGTTATTAGTTTAATCTCATGTTTAGCTTTATTACAGCTAAAAAATGCGTTATCGCTTGTAATATTGTACTTCATTAACTTCTACTAAGTTATGTATAGTTTAAACAAGTAATGTGATATATTTAATTAGTTTTGTAATAAAAATTGAACGTAAAACATTGTTAAACCTGACAGATACATGATCGATCTTAATTATTATATTTGTTTTGATCTAACAAGTATAGTGTTTGAGTTTAATGTGTAGTGTTTTCAGTGTTATTATTCCAAATATTTAAAACTAGCTGGTGCCCGCGAACTTCGTCTCGCCTATGCATAGAATTACCTAAGTAGGTATGTGCCTACAAAAACGACATGCCTTGCTAACAACTTGTCTAATAGAACTATTTTCATAGTTTACCCGCGCTCTTGGTGTTCGACGTTAGGTAGGTAGGTAGGCAGACAGGCCCTTCAGTGCTGATGAAAATTGTCACTATCACTTCTCTATCGTAGATGTTGATTAGGACCTTTCTCTACCTCCTTAAAAAACATCAAAATACATCGCTTAGTTTGATGCACAATCAAACTAAGGTTGGGCCCACACGTAACGCCCACCCGTAGCTAGTACTTTAGTTTAACGAACCGCTAACGTCAAACGTCGGTTTTAAAAATTTAGAAATATGTATTATACATCTAAAAACGCCAACGCAGCGCGAAACTTGCGTCACGTAACTTTATCATCGGTTTTGCATATGCATCTGACAAACGCATGTGTTTGCGCTTCGCTAAAAATAAAGCACTAACGGACGTTACGTGTGGTCCTACCATCGATACATACAACCGGTAACAGATTGACTGCTTTACATCTCCTCACTTTAGGTGGGTTGGGGTCAGCTCTCCTAATTTTTCTGCGCCATGACTTTCCGTCTAGGTTTGTCGATATCGAGTGCTTATTTTATTAACCTTTGACAGCAAATGTGGCGCAGTGGTACTGTGACTTTCTAATGTGTGACAGTAACGGGTTCTTTCCCTGTAGGTCACTCACAAAGTTGATATTTGTCACTGCATGAACTTTGTTCCCCGTCTGGATAGGACATTGCAAGCTGAACCACTTGATTGTCCGAAAAGTAAGATGGTTAAGTTATTCGGAGGGAACGTTAAGCCGTCGGTTCCGGTTGCTATCCTATAATTATGATTACTTATACGGCGGTCGTTACACAACCATGTCAGAGGTTTGCTACTTGTAATAGGTGGTTGAAAATCTCTTGGCTTGTACGTTCATTGGGTCGATAAACTGCTCGGTCTCTCTTCGTGTGGAAAACCGAGTTGTTCAACGACCCGATGAACCCTGGTTTCAGAGTTTTTCAACCGCCTACTGCAAGTGGCAGACCTCTGACATGGTTGTGTAACGACCGTCATCCATCATAGACAGCAACTGGGACCGACGGCTTAACGTGCCCATCCGAAGCACGGAAACATCGTGTTTTCGGACAATCAGGTGGTATAACCTGCAATGTCCTAACCAGACTGGGAACAAATTTACAAAGTGACAAATATCAACTTTGTGAGTGACCCCACCGGGAATTGAACCCGATCTGCGTAGCCGGCAGTCGTACTAACTACTGCGCCACATCGGCTGTCCTACTACTCGGTGTCCCACACAAAAAGAAAAAAATTACCCTCCCATTATGTTTAAAGGATTCCGTACCCAAAGGGTACCCAATTACTGAGACTTCGCTGTCTGTTGGTCCATCGGTATGTCACCAGGAGGCTATATCTCATAAGCTGTATAGTAAAAGAGTTGAAACTTACACAGATGTTATATTTCTGTTACTGCTAGAACAGGAAATACTAAAAATAGGAATAAAATAAAAATTAAGAGGGGCTCCCATACAAATAATTGTTCTAAATCGTAATTTACGTAGGAATAAGGAAGTTTCCTAGACGTTGACGTGTTTTTCGTAGCTACTAAGTTGCACACCACAAAAAGTTTCACGCATCTCCGTGCTATATTTTCGGGGCAAGAATTCAAAAATAAATGTCGCTGCGCTGCAGGTTTAACGCGCTATCGAGTTGTTTTTTGAAGTTTATAGATACTACCTGGTTCACAAAAGAAGGGAACCCGAAATGGCAACAAACATGACAACATCCTTTTGCGAACCAGGTAGTAAATGGTTACTGTCCACTTGCTGTCCACCGACTCTTACCGACTATAATATTTGTAATGTATGATGATGATTTTCAATTCCAAATTATTCCAAATTAGGGGTATGAAACACAGATGAACTTAAATATGTGTATGAAATCGTGTCATTTTGACAAAGCTCTTTATATACCTTGAAGAAAAACATTCTAATACCGCGTTTTACAAAACTATCAGCGACATCTATGAAATTATTTTTGTACTAATTTTCTTCTCGAACAAGTAAAAATTTTTTTTTCGTAATTTTTCGTGAGGAAGAAACTTTATATTGCAGAAAATAAATAGTATTAACGTATACCCTCGTTTCTATATCAGTAAATTTGTAAAAAATGTTTCTGGATGGTCGAGATTTGCCAAACCAGATAATAGGTTATCCCGTGGGATTGAGACATTTTCCCGAAGTAAAATGTATCCTAGATGTTAACCCGAGTAATAAGCAATCACTGTACAAAATTTGGTAGAAATCCGTCCAGTAGTTTTAGCGTGAAACGTGGACAAACAGACAGACAGACAGACAGACAGACAGACAAACAGACAGACAAAAATTTTGTTAACTACTGTTCTGAGATCTGTATCTTGAAAACAATTAAATGCAAACATCTTTTTCTAAAAATATTCAATGTACAGATTTTGTTTCGTTACTGTTTTATTATATGTATAGATGTATAGATAAATTAAATCTGTTTTAGTGTAATCAAGTGTTCTTATTTGAAACTACCAAAATCATATTATATTCAATTATGTACCTGTTTATTGGGTAATAGTTTACAGGGTTGCCAGAAATACCATATGAGAATTAGGGCCGCCGCAGACTTTACGGATGTTTTTGCGAGGGACACTGCGCGCACTTTTCGCGATCACGATTATTATGAAAAGCGCGCGCAGTGTCCCTTGCAAAATCGTCCGTAGTCTACAGTAGGAACTTTTTTTTACTAAAAAAACACATAAATTTATTCATTGTAAGCATTGTTTATTATTTTAGTATGAATCAAAATTTGGGAAAAATAAAACAATCAGTCAATGCTCAGTACAGATCAATACTTATAGTATGTCTAATTCTTAGGTGGATTCAGTTCTATCCAATCATATCACACAGTATTGCCGAGCTAGGTTAATCTACACCGCTTAAAATACATTTATAACTTTCTTTCATTTATAATATACCTAAGTAAGGCTGAATAGTATTTAATTCAAATACCAGTTTTTGGCTAGTGCGAGATGTTCATTTTCTCGTCTTCAACAACCACCAAACAATTTAGGTCTTTTTAAACATGTTTACTTATAAAATAAAGTAACAAAAATATACAATGTTAACCAGTGCGCAAATTTTGCAGAGTGATTCTACTCATATTTATGAAACATTGGTACCATAGATAGAAAATTACATACACTAGTCACGTTTCATCTTACAACTTGATTTTAAACATACCTACTTCGGTGTGTCCCCGGTGAGGATGGGGCAAGATGGGACAGGGTGGGTAAGGTGTGGCATGGTTAGATTTTGCTCCACTCTCTGCCAGAACTTGCCCTATACTGTTACACCTTGTCCCAGAGGGTGAGCCAGATCGGGCGGGATGGGGCATGTTCTGGCAGAGGGTGGGGCAAAATCTTACCATGCCACATCTTGCCCCACCTGCTCAACCTTGCCCCAAACTCACTGGGGATATGGTGTATGTATACCTACTCATCATCGTGTACAATATGGATGAATGCTTCCTGCATTCTGCTTTTGTAGGCTTCCACCTTTGTCCTTGCGTTTCTTGGACTTTGGAGGTTGACTGGCCGGGCAATGCCACCATACTGGGACTAATAAGCTCAGGCAACTTCCTTCGTTCCTGTTTTCTTCGTTTGTATCTAAAATTACAAATTAAATTAGTAGGTACACTAAATTAGAAGAATTCTGCAAAATGCTTTAGTATAAGTATAGTTCGAATTAAAAATGAGTGTTATAAATCGTAATATGTAGTCTCATTTGTGTAGGTTTATTGTTGGTTTTTTCTTAGAATGAGTAAACCTATTGTGACTTGTATAAATTGTAAATAGTTCCGGAGCTTATTTTGGGTACAATCGATGGTCAAAGAAATAAAATAAGTATGTCTGAATGTTTATTATACCAACCTTTTGCCAAATCAATGATTTGTGCCAAGAAACCATCGTCTTTCATCGCCTTTTTTTTACTAAACGTTCCAATCAATTTTGAAGAAATTGTTGCAGCCAAAGGGTTTCTTTCGTTTTCAATTTCTAAAGATTTGCTTTTATATCGCAATAAACCCGTTGTTTCTACATTGTTTTGCAGTATTTCAAAAAGATCCTGTAACACAAAAAAAATTGTTGCAAAATCACATTACTTAAAAACCTTCACAGTAGATCTCCATCATTAAAAGCAGCTTCATACTTTGGTTTGCAATGCGTAATTAGATAAAAAAACATGTAGATGTGCTTACGTTATTTTCGACATCACTTATTAAAGAAGAGATTGGTGACGTTCGCTGGTTTTTGTGAACGCAGGTACCGCTTGACATTCCACTTCCACTTGACGCTCCGCTTCCATTTGACTGGAGAAAGTCGTCAATAAGCATGGGTATATCCTGCAATACAACATTCATAGAAGTTTAATAAGTAGGTGCGTTCTATGTGTCATTTATCACACCTTACCCCACCCTTTCCCACCTTGTTCGACCTTGCACTACCTTACCCCACCCTGCCAAACCTAGCCCCACCCTACCCTAGTTGCCCCGACACACTCAGCGTGCCCACTCTATCAAAACTCCCCACACTAATCCATCTTACCCTATAGGTCACCACTCTACTTCTTCCTGGCTCACGCTGCCGCAACCAGCCCCACCTTACCCCACCCTACATACACTGCCCCACCCTATCCTTACTTGCCCCACTCTACCCTGCCTTGCCCACCCTACATACCCAGCATATCAAATCTGCAAAACATTGCTCCATCCTTCTTTGCCCTACTCTACTCCCTTAGTCACGCTACCCCACCCAGCCCTACCTTACCTCACCCTACCCACCTTGCATCATCTTACTCCATGCTACCTCACCTTGCCGCAATCTACCTTACTTCGCCGACCCAAGCCTGTCACCAGAGTAAAGGTGCGTCTCTACTGAAGCTGAGCTGAGCGGGGCATGAACTGAGCAATCATGAAACCTGATATCTGCGGCCCACGTTACTGGAACATGATGATTTGTAAATTTATGCCCCGCTCAGCTTAGCTCAGCTCAGCTCCACTTTAGTGGAGACGCACGCTTTCTCTGGAGACAGGCTTGGGTCAGAGTTGGAGTGCACCTAGGGGCTGCCGTACGGCATTCCGGGATGGCGGGAGGGATGCCGTATTCCGGGACTCCTACTCTTGAATAGGTCCTTAAAGGCTTTGTAATTATAGGCAGCTAGGTAGGTACTGAGTACTTACTTATGAAAATGGTGCTAGCTCTGGGAGTCCCCAGGCTCGTAGAAGCTCCAATATCTCATCCATTTGGAAGGCGAACTGCAGTACGTATATTATTATATTATGCACTTTTGAATCACAACACAATATGAATACGAGAATCACTTTTCACTCGCACACAAAATAACGTAAACGCTGGGTGCCGGCCGAAAACAAACTAAAACGTATTTTAACATGATCTGATGCGCTTGGTGCGTGCACACAACAAATTGTTTGAACTGTCAAATCGATCATCTCAATCACTAAAGGGCGCGTTCGTTTAAATGAAGTACAGTAATCGAATAAACTAAAAAAACTTTTTACTAATAATGACTGTCTGATTATTTAAACAAAAATGTTGCTAATAATATGCATAAAAGTCAGGTTTAGATCAAATAATTATAATTTTTACTAACATTTAAGCAACTTGATACATATTAATAAGTTATCATTAAAATAGGCTACGTTCTGAAGTTAACGAAGTAAGCTTATTAGAATTAATATAATATATTAATAAGACGTTCTAACATTTAAGCTTATTTGTAATATAGAACTATCAATTGTTGCTCTTAAAATTTTCTTATATGAGTCAAATATATTTTTTCCTAATAAGCAAGTTGGTAACTTATTAGGCCACGATTTTTCTCAGTGTTGTAACTTTATTTGCTCAATCGAAATTCTCACAGATTAGCGTCAGATTGAGCTTTAGCAACTATTATAAATTACATCGCAACACCTGTTATAGAATCAACAACAAAGTTTGAATCAGAATTTGTAACAGCGACTGCAATGACGCATTTGACTATAAATTGTCGCACCTTAACAAAATGCCATTCCTTGTTTGCTGTTTTCATAGCAGTCTTGGCAAGTAACTATATCAACTTGTTGTAATTATGCGCCGCAATAAATTTCTGGTTTGATCCCACGCTTGATGATTTTGGTCATACAAATTAGCGTTGATCAATTACCTAGCGCTTGTGTTGGTTTGTAAATTCAGAGAGGTAGGTATTCAGGTTTTAGTCTTTGAACTCTTCTATGACGATTGTCCCACACGAATAAAAAACGATTAATTTACGTTATTACTCCAGTTTAATTCGCAAGTTATCTATTTATTCTCGTTCCTTTCATTCTATTTGTATTTCGTTGGGTGAATCGGTGTCCCAAATAGAAGAATAGAGAGATTTGTATTTGTGTGTTTAGGTAGGTATGTCGTTTATCTCTGCGAAATCTCGATGTCATTCAGTGTTCCCAAACCTACCGATTTTTCGGTAGATCTACCGAATTGGGACTTAATCTACCGATCTACCGAATTGAGACAAAAATCTACCGATTTTTCAGTTTTTGGGGTTTTTGCTTAGCAAATGAACGCCGCACCCTTCTTTTTTCATGAATTTTATCCAAATGTGGACGATCCGTGCGTAAAGTTCAGTTTTCTTCAAGCGATTCAGATGAAGCGAGTGAAATAGGTGCGATTTCGCGCGAACAAACCTGGCGGCTTCACTTGATTGCCATCACCGTCGCGCGCGTTTACAGTGCAATTTCGGTTCATGTTTTGTTTGTATTTGTTCGCGAGTTGCAAAAAAGACTTGATTTTGCTTATTTTCGAAATCTACCGAATTCTACCGATTTTTCGATTGAGAATCTACCGAAATTATTATTTTTGGTTTGGGAACACTGATGTCATTCCCTCAGAAAATTCACTATCTACGTTTTGTGTTTGTACTCAATCCGTTTTATTTTTGTCACACTTCCTCCAAGTCCTACTACACACCTGGACATCACATGACCCTCCGAGTTTGGTTTTTTGGTATACTGCCAACCGGTAGCGTCTCCAAATTCATGAATAGCGTAGAAACGTGGTACTTTGATTAATACGGCATTTCTTGCTATAAATTTTATAATTTGTTCAAGATAGTCCAAATTTTTGGCAGTCTCGAAGTGTGACATAGTTGCCGTAAGCATCTAATTACCTTAATGCTTCCTGTAAGCACGGGTGTTGCTAAAACAGCTAGGAAGCAAAATCAAGAACTGTAGGACATGTACATCTATGTTGATGATTTCATTATGAAAACAAATATAAAAATAATTAGTGTTTGCTTCTGTTCAATTTGTTCTTGAATAGAGTTTATTTTTATTTTTTAATAGGTAGGACCTAATACTTACTTACACATTCGGTTCCGAAGACAGAAAAGAATGCTATACGCAGGTAAGACATAAAAATGTCCCTCAGTCTAAGGCCGAGACCTTCATTTGGAAAGCTAACATAGTGCAGCCACTTCTTGCTCGTATGCACGGCCTTACAAAGGTCGCATACATGCACGATAGTGCAACAAAAAACCTTTCTCAGGGTGAAACTGCATGGCGGAAATTCCCCACTGCATATCTGAACCCGTTTTTATGCACCGGAGCAGTATTGTGTAATCAGCTGTTCAATGCTGGTGCAGTGGCTGTATTGTGACTGTATTTTATCTGTTCGTTGATGATCTCTTGAACTGCTTACATTATATCTAATCGGACTTATCTCCGACTTAGCGGAAATACTCTATGCTATAGAAAATGATCTTTTTAGATCACTCATGAATTGAACATGACCTACACGTGAATCTTACCTACCAGTCACATGAACTTAAAAATTGTTGGCAAGATTTTTGGTTTAAATCTTTTCAAGTTCATCTCATTCCGATAAATACTCATAGTCATACACGTATTTTGAACGGCGTCTTGTTGAGTGAAGTGGCCATGGATGGTTTTTCCATAAGTTTTGTGTCACAAGTTCTAAAAATTCTAATTTAGTAAGACAGATAAAGATAAGTTGGTTGGTGATTTTCTTGATGACTTGTATTTTTTCGCTTCTTTTCATCTACAACTGAAGTCTGGGTAGTACTTATATCTTGAATATCGTCATACGTAAATCAATTTTACTTGATATGTCTGTGCATGTACATAGCATGTACGTATCACGACGATGTTTGACGTCAATATAAACATTTATAAGATTAAAGTACTTATCAATGCTCAATTTCTTGTCATTTCCATCATATTACGTGTGACCAGGATTACTTTAATGAGCTCAAACGACGATTTACTTGCGTCATTCGATGAAAAGTTGGTGGACTTTGTGAAAGCTTTTAAGCTTAATGAGAAATTCACGAGACCTTTCAGAAAGCACGGCATTAATTTAATGTTAACATTTAGTTGTAACATTTTAACACTTGGATGTAAAAATATATTCCGCAAAGGTTAAAAAGATTAAATTTCTGTTTTCAATTTACTTCACAGACAATTTTAATAATGAAACGCTTGCAGTGTCAGTCTGCCAACTTTACATCTTTGCAGCACCTGGCGAGCTAAAAACGGATACTGAAGTTAATATCCTTTGTTGGAATTCAAACTTCCGTCATCCGTGTGACCTCAATTTAGTCAACCTTCCAATTTTATGGTTTTATTTAATATGCATTTGCGGAAATTAATGCTCTCGGCTAAATATTTTTCCTTTCCTAGAGCGTGGATTCGTAAATGTGGTTAACATTCAGTCAGTTCTATCATCCGCATCCTTTTATCTCCAGCTCAACGCTCGTCTGATCTATATCATTAGATTTACTTGTAATTTTGCTATGCCCAATACCGTGGAATATCTTGCGCATCGTGACTCACGTTTTTCCCAAGATTAAGATCTTTCAATATTTCAAAGTAAACTTCAGCGCTAATTTCGAACAAGTGTTGAGTTTCTCAGTCACGGTAACCTAGATCGAGATAACATAGCAAGGTTTCCAAAAAAGCTATAGTTTTGTAGATGTTTTCGTATGAAATTTCATGAACTTACTCGAGGGCAGCCATGTTCACAACTTAATTTCATAATTGCTGACATCACCACGCAAAATAGTCGTTACCACATAAAGCTTTTACCTGTTAATTGATGTTTCCATATGAACAAAATGGTTTTTAATATCCACTTTTATGTATATTCCAACTTTGGTCTTTTCCTTTATGACATGTAGTACCGATGTAACCCTTGTGAATGACCTACGTAGATACTATCACACTTTAAGAAAACAATGTGTATATTATGTATGGGAACTAATAGTTAGCAGTGAAACAACAATTATACATTTAACAGAAGACAGCCTTGACGACGGCGTCGCTTTGGCTATAGCGTCTGCTGACGTCTTAGCAGCGTGCTCAATCCATTCAGATATGATGCGTTTTGTGCGACATATTTCTAGTTCGTTGACGTCGACAACTCGGCTAATTGCCTCTTCTCTCTCGCCCACAGTACGCTCGTGACTACCATCCACAGCTTCCTCTTACGTTCTATCCTCCTTGAAACCCTGATTGGCATATGAATCGCTATCATCATTATTAACTTTAACCGTTGCAAGAACTGACTGATTTATGTTATCATTACATTGCAAAGTGCCGTTTAAATCGCCCTTTGTTCTTCCGACGCTATTTTAATTAACTATGATTGCATCGTATGGACCAAGTCCAACGGTGACACTGCAGAAAGGATTGACTTCAATGTCGTCGCTATGCTGAATAATTGATGCATCTCATCCTTGTGTATGCATGATGGGATTGTTTCAGTGTTTATTACCAATGTCTGTGCATAGCGTACCTATGGAATGCTTGCTTGCGTATACCCCCTATTTATTGACTACACCCCGTTGCCTTGCCACTAACAGAATATCACTGCTTGTATGTATATCTTCACCCCGCTGAGAATGCTCTGCTTCGCTCGGCTGTTTGTAATCATTTGATCGAAGAAAACAAACAACAGCCTCTATCAATGATTATTTGTCGTCATACTTTGGCGGGTTACCAGTTTCCTTTGATGTTGATGTATCTCTATTTAATAAGATTGCCAGAGATCACTTACGAATCGATAGAAAAAGCGAATCATTAGCAAAAATTGGCTTACCTGCTCCAATAAAATCATTTCAAAATCACTTCGATCATCAGTATCACTTAGCTGTTTGGTCAGGCGTTCAGCTTTTGGAGCAGCTAGGCCTTTGAGCCTTGGCGGTTGGTGACGTTGGTGGTGTGTCGGCAGTATCAGCGGGCTGGCCCTGGCGCTGGGCGGCAGCGGCGCCGGCAGCCCGGCGGCGGAGCAGCGCGACCACCAGCAGACGGCGACCTCGTCCCGCGCGCCCTCCCCTCCACCCTCCGAGAGGCAGCAACACTCGAGGTAGACGCCCACAAGAGGAACGTTTGGCTTCTTTGGCAATGGCTCTTTTTGTTCACACATTTTTGGACTACTGGCTTCACTATCCACACTTCTTAAAAATGCACCAAGAAGTATTGATAGCAACTAATTTGAATGTAAAATATTTTTAGATCTGAAAGCTAGTATTCCATCAGTTGCAAAATTTTGTGCAGGTGGAGGTGAAAATTTGATGTTGTGGGATGGAATTGGAAATTCGAAATTTACATGTGCTGTACAAATCAATGCCTTTGAACGTTCCTAGTCTGTGTGCATGTTGCCTGCTGAGTGTACATTTTTGTTCCTTTTTATTTGTGTTTCATTTTTGTCCTGCCATATGTGCTAGTTTGATGTTTTTGTGTAACGTTGTTTCCTAAGTTTATTTTCGTACCGTTCGTCTGTACTAATGCGAAACATATGACTGTTATTTATCATGACTGTCTTGTCCGTACATAATCCCTTATAACGACTCTAATGAGTTGCTGGAAAATCCTAATGAGTTAAATAAGAAGCGAATCATTCTAATGACGACAATCAAATGGACAAAGTCTTAGCTGTTTGTGTCCAATGGCGGTCTGTACAGAAAGACAGCGTTTCCTCTAACAAAGCAAATGACATACTTTACAAGATACAATAAGCTACAAATTGCGAGTCGCTTAAAGAAAACCACTTCACTATATGACCAGTAATAATAGCTGAGGAAATGATACCTACCAACGTCAGTATGTTTAGGGAAACAATAAAATACGTAGCTGTTGTTTCATTACGGTTATTTGCTGAAAATTATCACAATTAGCATTCGAAAACAAGTGGTACTGGTTCTTAGTAGATTTGCAAGTAAACACTTCACAAACCATGTCAATATGGTCATTAGGAGCTTGGCAACTACAAGTTTTGCAAACATTTACAAGTTTCATTTATCGTTGCCACATCACATCAGTCATTCATTGTTGTTTCGAAGCTCCAAAACTCATATTTGCACATCATCATCCGTCGTGATGTTAAGAGGATGCCTGAGTAATGATATTTTTCGGCGTTTTCGTACAATCCTATTCCCATGTTTTCGTCCCGAAATCGTGAAGAGCTATAATACTTATGTTTATTAACTAGGTGCCCCCTAAGATTTTCAACAAAATATTAATTGCAAAAAAGCATTTTTATATTTTTTATTAAAAAGAAAATAGCTTACATTATCTTCTCGTAATTATTTTTGGAAAAATAATTATTAAACTATAGTGGGCCTAAATTAAAAAAAAGTATTTCTAGCCCTGCATGCATTATTCGAAAAGAAAACAGGCGAATCCGTTTGTATGAAAACGCCGAGACCAGGAGGTTTTAATTCATCGCTCATTATCTGCTGCCCAGATGATGCGTCATGTTTCAAAAATAGCTTCCCGACTGTCAATGCAGAGTTATTGCGAGTTTTTGCGGGTAGGTTGTTGACTTGCGATTAGATGTCATGGCAAGGGCAACTGTACGCGTACGAAGCAAAGATGTAGGTCACACCGATGCGTATCGAGCTTTAAAAGCTCGTGGAGATCTCAAATTGAATATGAAATATTTGAAATATTAAGTCTAGAGATAGGCACGTTTTGAAGACAGCTTACCTAGAGAAATTGATTAAATTTTGCAAAGTTATTGTAGATACACTGGCCTACAACCAGGCATAAATAGGGCGATGATGATCATTGTCTTGGCAATGTAGTCTTGACAAGCCAATTGCACCAATGTTTACCATTCACACTTCTCAGAATCGAACGCCGATCATGTTTTAACATCGATACCACTGCCAAAACTCTTTGGCAGGTCTCAACATTCATGCCCCGCGAATATTTTCTTACAACCAATTTAGACTTCGCGTACATTCTAGATAGACTGAAGTTCATGAATGAATCGAAAGCTACTTTCAATTTAAGCCTTTACTTTGCGTTGCGGTTCGGTGTAATAGAAACACGAAGTTCTAGAGCGTTCGGCGAAGCGGACTTGTTATTATTTTGTTCCATATGTTATTGATGGTTGTGTAACAAGTTAAGTTCTTCATGTTTTTGTACTCACGTACTTAGGATGTTGTTCGTAAATGACTCGCAAATCTGTGCCGTAATCAGTAGAATTATTGTATTAGGTTGTTTTTTGTTGAGATCCTAAAGTTATTTTTAGAAACGTTGTAACACGTTCATCCACATCATCTTCAAAACAAAAGTAACCAGTAAAACACGATGTATGTAGGTGTTAAGAATAACGTTGTCTTACGTGCTTGATTTCCTTTTAATTGCAAAATTTTATCGTACCTTCTTAAACTTAAAACATCATTTTTCGGGATCTTCAAACCCTTTATCATAATCAAAATTAAACGTGCACGACTCGTTATTTTCGAACCTCCTGCACCTGCCTCAAAAATCTGTAATCAAACATGACAGCAGCTAAAAAAAGCCGATTTATTCCTCAAAAGGCTCGGCCAAGTCATGAGATTTAATCGCCGAACATAAATCGAATCTGCGTAAGTCGGTAGCAGTGCTCGGTAGGCTGTGTTCAGGCGGAGTGTGCAATTACTTGACGATAATCACTTGCCAAGTAGGTAAGTGCTATAGTATTGAGTACTTACCCACAACTGGTAGTCACTGGTGACGATTTGAAGAGGTATATAACTTAGAATATACATGCATATATGTTTACACTCTTGTAGGTTTGGATAGGACAGTTGCCTACTTGTGAAAATACTGTTAGGAATAGTTGAATATCAAAAGTAAGTACTGTTGCTTGCTAAAGTCAATTTCAAATGCTGGCCACCATACGTAAACGTAGAAATGTTCAAACCGTATGTGACAGCATCAATGCTCTTCAAAAGATCATATATGGGTTTTGACAGTTTTCTAGCCAAAACAATAAACTAACAATGTAGCAAGGCCATTGCGGTTGGACGATTCAGTGTCCCACAGAAATAAAGACACAGGAGACAAAGACGAAATATCTTAAAGTTAGGGAGAACAAATTGAAGGAAAATGTATCTCACATGAACTAAGATTAGATGATACTATTCAGATGGTCGTTAGGAAGCGGCTAAGAATACTGCGACCCCTAGTTCACTCCGGGTGTTTCGTAAAAGTCGACGTAAAGTTTTCGACCTTCGGTGAAAATCTGTCAACTATGGGCAACCACATGGTGGCGGTGATACCACCTATAATAGCATTCCTAAATATGATTGGCTACATGCAGACGGCCGGTCATAAAACATTGCCAAATCCTTTTGCTACTTGATTTTGTGCTCTAACGAAAATGTTGCGCTGACCCCAAGTGATTTGTTATAAAGGCAGGCAGATGATTCAGATGCCGGTAGTTTCGCCTGCCCTTCAAACCGGAACCAAGTAGCGCCAGAGAATATGGCATGCACAAGCGTAGTAAGTACTGCATAGCGATGGAAGTGGCAGTTTCTCTTCCAGTAATGACTCGTCAAGTCGGTAGGTGACTTGTAAATTGCAGAGGTTGAATGCCCTTGGCTGTGTCTACAAGTAAAGATACGAGTACAATAAAGGGATATTAATTGACAAATGCAAAATATTTAGTTTGCAAACCTTTGTCACTAGATTGTTTAAATTCATATTTCGTACAGTATAATATATGATCAAACGAACTTACCAAGTGAAGTTCGATCGATATTATATGAGTCGCTCTGTTCGAAGATATAATTCTAGTTAACCATGTAGTTTCTTCAAGCTACTGGCATTCATCGCACTTTTAGAGAAAATCGATTAAATCGATCGATTTCACTCTTTTTTTTTTTTTTGTCTATGGCCACCCTTTCCTGTCGCCTGACAGATGGCCAAGTACTCATTCTTTAGAGATAGCAGTAGATCTAATCTTTTTCTATTATATAACTGGGTTTGGGTGGGAGGGACCTTATATCTTCGAACAGAGCGACTCATATAATATCGATCGAACTTCACTTGGTAAGTTCGTTTGATCATATATTATATTTCGTCGCTCTGTTCTTCAGATATAATTCTAGTTAACCATGTAGATGTTCAGAGATATTGTGTTGTATTTCACAACACATTATAATAGAAAAGATTAGTCAGTTGTACAGACAGCCCTTAAACATAAGTTGGATTATGTGAAGGGATTAGGTACATTCACTTTAAATTATTTTATTCTAAACATATTTTTAAGATAACTACTTAAAATAGGTTCACCACAAACTTCGATTAAGATAAAAGTTCTGATTATCGTTGTTTCTGTACTTATATCAAAAATTATTCGAGCATTACACATTTGCAAGCAATTTCTAAGACGTTGAAATAAAACGTGGTGAAAACATAGTTTTCTTTCTATTTCTGGTAATTAAATATTAACCATAATCTTCACATTATCATCGAGCGCTGTGAGCCAGCAGTGATGATGATGATGTTGACTCAACTAAATATAAAGTTATCAAAGATTATAAACACACCTGAAAAGTTTTGCTTCAAAAGCTTTTTCAAGCTAAACTACACCAAGTTCGGTTTGAATGGTACATTATAGTGTACCAGTAAACTCGTATACGTGTAGGATAATTTTGAACTACACAAATATTTGATTATTGATATGGTTCACGTTATCATGGAAATAATCGCTATAAAATAGTTAATTAAGGCGTAAAACATTAATTTTTATAAGAACTTAATTAACTGTGCTTACGTGTATACTCACACAGCAACGAAATTTTGCAATTTAATTATTTAAACAGGAATTATAATTATTAAATTGTAATCCATGTATATAGATTAAATAAATAGTCTTTGAATAAGCATTTAAATTATTGAAGCTATTTTTCTCAAAGAACTTTAAAATAAACAAATTAATGATGCAGGATTTTGGTTATAAAATAATAAAACACTAAAACAGTCAAAAGTCAGACATCCAGAATTAATGTCCTTAAGAATCAATGTCTGCTTTCAAATAATAACAACACTTTGGTCAAAACGGTAATATAATTACGTTTATGTGTTTACTCTTGATTTTTTTTTTTATAATAAAACGGTAAAAATTTACGTTTATGTGGTAACACTTAATTTTATTATTATGATAATCAATAAATAAATTTAATTTTATTATTGATGTCTTATATTTATCTCATTGCTTTTATTAATAAAAAGCAATTCAAAATACTCAGAATGTTAATAGGTAGACAATTTTATTATTTTAAAGTTTTGTGTACCTGCAAAACGAGGGAAGACAGATTTTCTTCCTAACAATATTGTTATTGGTTCTAAAACTCAATATTATTTCTGTATGTCATAATAATAATATTGAACTAAGTTTTCACATTCTATTTTAATGTAAAATGTTTATGGTAATTTTCAATTTTTGTAAATTGCAAGGATACTCTTGTGGTGAACATAATGTTTCGACTAGGTTACTGCATGTATTTCTAATCATGACAAAATAAAATTAAATAATTTGATTTCCTTGTTAAATATTTAAACAATGTCTACTAGAATAGGACCAAATTTATTTATCACTTAACAACTTGTACTTGGTTGAAAAGCGGAAGTACAAGATTTAACTATTTTCAGGACTACCGACTTATTTTGAAACAATGTTATCAAACATTGCGAAAAAGATTTACTCGTTTTCATTTACACGAAGTCAGGTAGTATGAAACATTTGTTAGAGATTATTGATTTCGTAAGTAATTTCATTGAAATTGGAACGAAATACAATATTTATAATAAAACGCTTTGTCTACTGTGGTGCATAATGTATGGATCTACGTAGAACTAATTAATTGAGAGTTCTTTACATTACTGTAAATAATTAACAACTTTTTTACCCACATAAAATCTAACAGCAACCTTGTTAGGTCCTGAGATAATTCAATAGTATTTGTAAAATACGTAACAAACGAGTTACTAATAAGATATAACATTTTTGATCCCACCTAATATTTAAATAGGATTGATCAAAAAAGAAGTAAATAGTTCACCAATTAAGATAATTTTATTATCTTCTATTGTTTAGTATAGAAAAATATAAAAGTTACTCGTTTTAACTCTTCATTTATACCGACAGGGTAGGAAATATTCATGAAATTATCTATATGACATAAGTTATTCTGTCTGAAGAATATGTTTATCCCACTACCAAAATATTTTGGTAATTTTATCTTCGCAATGCGTGTTCGTAACATAACATTCTAATTAAATTGAAATAAAATAACCTTAGGACAGAGGTTATATATTTTTACAAATAAAAATCATAATATTCAATTCCTAATAAGGAATAGTTGAATACTTAATGTATGTGCTTTGGTCAAATGTATGTGTTTGGGTAAATAATGTGAATCCCAAAATAGGTTTATTTATTAGTGTTCAAAATATAATGTTTTATATTTCTTGTCGTAATGTGGTAATTTATGAAATGAAATGGAATAATCAAAGTATCACATTGTAAGTAATAATTAATTTATATTAATTATACTTAATAATAATACCATAGCGAGTAGAAAAATACTTGTATTTTTCAATAATAGGATATTATTTAGGTATTATCTACTTATTTCGTTTCTGAATAATGGACTTTCGTAGACCAATCGCAATATTTGTACGAATCTGGCCTGTATAGACCTACCTACACATGTATGCCTGCAGGCAGTACACTCCTCCTTCCCTTTTATGGGAGGGGTGGGCAACCAATGGCTGGGTAAGTTAGGTATTGTCAAATCGACTAATCATTCTATCCTTTGATTTATATAATGAAAATCAAAAACTGTAAAAGATTTTTAAGGTAAGACCATAAGCGTATTGAAGTAAGCTTTATGAGCAGGTGTATATCATTATATGATATAATATAAATCTACTAGAAAGAAGTAAACAAAATCTTGTCTTGAATCTTTTCTTTCTATAAAGAACTTACGTCCTAAAATCTTGCTGAATAACGGGAAACTTGCATAGAACACAACCAGTTAATTGGTTTTTCAAAAGTATTATAAATACAGGGTATCCAAAGTAGGATAAATACAGGGTACAAACATTTATGTTTGTAGAATAGAGAAACATTTTTTCCCTATGTTAAGTAAGCACAATGCGTTGGTTTGGTTGTATTTAATACGGTATTTGTATACCAATATATTTTTCTAATTCACCTGTAGGCAAATAGGTACGTGAAATTTAATGACATTTCACTACTCAATTGCACCATGGTTCGATAAAACGTAAATCGAAAAGAAGGTAGATTTAAAAAAATATTTGTAAATCTAATATTGGTGCATTCTTTTTACAGAATGTGACTTATATTGCGGTTTTCCCGTGTAATATTATGCATTTGGCATTATTAATTACTTGTATTTTTGAAGGGTATATTTTAAGCTAGGGTATTCCTATGGTATAAAAAATCTGCGCACAATGTTGCAATTAGTTGCAAGTTTCAGCAATGAATTCAATAGTGTTATTCACAATAGATACTTTTTGTATAATATACAAAATTTACGTAATTAATGAAATATTCCATGGTGATGTGATATGATATGTAGAATCTTAGCCATGTTTTAGTAGGTACATCATTATCTCGTGGCATAGCCTTCGAGTTACTTCTTTTTCGTAGGAAAAAGGGGCGCGTACTGTATATAAGAGGAAAACGAAATGTATTCCCTATCAGTAACCTTATGCGAATAAATTGAATCGCATAGGTGAAAATTATGACGCTTTCGCGTAATAACTTGACACAAATCAACAGTTGATTTTCTGTTAGCAAGCTTATGTGTGTGACATAGCCTAGTGGTTCGAGTAACGACCAAATAACAGTTAACATATCTATTTCTAAGTAGAAATTTTATACATACTTTTAGGAATACTTTGAGTATGACACGATCGTGTGAAAAACAGATCATAAGACAAAGAAAGGCCTATGTCGAGCTGTGTACTGTTGTGTCCAATAATTGTTTGATTATTTAAATCCGTAGCGGGTACTTATAAGATATTCTTATAAAATTTTGTCAAGGTATAAACTCAAGACGTTACTGATGACTTTTGGACATTGTTTAGGCTAAGATGTATTTCGTGGAAGACTGGGGTCGATTACCAACGAAATAAAGATTGACAGCAACCATTTGTATTATATAACATTTGTCTTCGTGTTAGCTCGCGGCATACCCTCCAGACGTTATATATCGCTTGGGCAAGCCCTATGCGAATATATTGCACACTTATAACACAGATCCAGTTTGAACCGTATGTTTTGCTATGCAAAAATGCCATCGTGATGACTCGCGGTCAACCTCCAGGCTTTCCAGTGGTTTGAGACCATCTAGGAAAAATGGTGTGGTTTTCCAGCGGATTGAGTCGTAGACCCACCGTCAAGGAAAAAATGGTGCATCAGGTGAAAAACACCTCAGTCAATCAATCACATCAAGACACATAAAAATACCATAAAATCACTCACCCGGTGAATCACTGAATTTAAATAGGGAAATAATTAGTTTTCCCGTCATTCTACACTGAAATTATCAATTATTTTACATTTTTTGTAAAAAAAAACGTGCGAATCGTGCCGCGCAAGTTAAAGAATGAGTACTTGGCCATCTGTCAGGCGACAGGAAAGGGTGGCCATAGACAAAAAAAAAAAGAGTGAAATCGATCGATTTAATCGATTTTCTCTAAAAGTGCGATGAATGCCAGTAGCTTGAAGAAACTACATGGTTAACTAGAATTATATCTGAAGAACAGAGCGACGAAATATAATTTCGTTATTGATGCCAAGCACACGCAAAACTGCATACAAATCCTTAAAGCCGTGTACTAGATTTCAAAATTCTTGTAGGTTACATGTGTACCTACCGTATAGCATAGAAGGCGGAGCGGCTTCAAAATTTAGCCCATTTACATACACACACATCTCATGTCTTTATCCCTTGCGGGGTAGGCAGAGCGTTCCGCACAAAAACGGTCGTTATTGCCCCGTCCAACAAATTTATAAGAGTAGTTTTAGAAAACTGTGTATCTCTTTTAGTGTTGGGTTGTCAGTCCACCTAAATATGTGACCTGTGTTACACGTGAAAACTTCGAGTCCCTTAGTAACTTCTTAGGACACCCGCAGCAAAAAAATTGGAATGATGCTGTTTTAAGCCTGCATTACGTGGCCATTAGTTACCTCATTTAAGACTATAAAATAGCACAACTTTACTGCCTTTACCTGGTTGATTGATTCGCTAACCTTATTCTGCTAGAAACTGCAGCGCAGTTGCTAACTGCACCGGCCGGCGAAGGTTTGAAAAGTGAATGGTGGGTAGAGGACTTTTGAGGTCACATGCTCTTAAGGCCGAGCTTTGATAAGGCGAAGAGTATTGAAAACCTTTACGTATAAAATATTAGGTTCTTTCTGCAAATTTGTAAGGGGACCGATGAGGTAGTGTTTCTGCCTGCTACGCATACTTAGGTCCAAGGTTTCTCGACCGGGTCAGATATTTTGTGTGATGAATTGAAATATCTGATATTGGGCCTAGATGTTCTTTTTTCTGTATACGATTACGAATGTCCATGCCTCTACGTATTAGGGAAACCTATAGAGCTGTGTGTCGTAAAATCTATTCATTTCAATACTTAAACTAACGTATTTGTGGATGTGGAGTAAAGCTGCTATTCCGAACACTGCAGCCAACAGCCGACAGCCGACAGCATATGCTGCAACGGCTGCAGCTATTGGCAGTTGCAGCACATGCTGTTGGCAGTTGCAGCACATGCGATTCCGAAGGCACCGGCCGACAGCCGACAGCCGACAGCACATGCCGTGACTGCCGATAGTTGCATGTAGACTTAGGTAGATATTATAGGTACCTACAGGTAATAGGTACCTACATACATACATAAATCACGCCTTAAACCCTTGCGGGGTAGGCAGGGCTTCAACGGCCGTAAAAATACGTTCGTTATTGCAACGTCTAACAAATTATTTGAGGGCCGTTTTAGCTATTGTCGTGTATCACTATAGTGACAGGTTGTCAGCTTGTCTCCTAAAATTGCAATACACATGTTACCTTGTCATAGTCGCTGCTTACGACACCCACAGGAAAAAACGGGGTGATGTTATTCTAAGCTAGCATCACACGGCAGAATAGCAGGTAGGTACATAGGTTGCTATAATAGGTACCTACAGGTAACTCACGCACGAACTGTAAGTACTTAGTTGGTACAATTCAGTGTTCCGCAACTCGAACCTAGGTAGGTATAATAGGTAGGTATCTACCTTTGAAATTACCGCTGTGTGGTTTAGTTTTTTAATAATTATGATAGTTAATTACGTCATAATTATTTCTGAACCACACATTTTACGTTTTATAGCAAAATAGCAAAAATAGATACGTGCGTATCGCACTGCCGTTGCAGCAATACTGATCTGCAGTCACGGCAGTTGCGGCATATGCTGCAGCGGCTGACAGCATGTGCTGTCGGCTGCAGCCTTCGGATAGCGTTCCATAGAACTCCATACAAACCAGTAGTGCTGCAACGGCTGCAACTGCCGTTGCAGCATATGCTGTTGGCTGTCGGCTGTTGGCTGCAGCGTTCGGAATACCACCTTTACTATTTATGATTTACTATTTTTGCGAAAATCAGCACAAAATGAAAAAAAATCTGTTCCAAATATCTCTGCTTATTTTGCTCGCGCGGCCGAATTCTGGTGCTACTTTTAAAACGGTATTATTTAGTTGCTGGTAACGGTTAGGTAGGTGGTTACTTTTACGAATATTTTATACCCATAATTGACAGCTTTCAATGTGATAATCAATCAATTTCTAAAATTTTATTTTGAAGTAGATTGTTACACAAATATCGACCGAGTCATACAAAACGAATACTTTTTTATTATTATTTTTTCTTCTTAATCATACATACAACTCCTAACCTAGTAAAATACCGACTATCTAGTAGATGTATGCAGCGTATCAACAGAATAAAGCTAATTAACCGTGTGTCAGCTCACGAAGCTCTCGCTGGAGCAGTGACGTTTGCACAGACACCTCTTATGTACACCTACGCCCCAGAGTGCTTTCAGACCAGACAGGGGGCTTATTGTAGGTACATACTTACAGATGTAGTAGACACAGTAAAATACCTAGTAGATATATGCAGCTTACCAACAGAATAAAGCTAATTAACCGTGTGTCCGCTCACGAAGCTCTCGCTGGAGCTGTGACGTTTGCACAGACACCTCTTATGTACACCTACGCCCCAGAGTGCTTTCAGACCAGACAGGGGGCTTATTGTAGGTACATACTTACAGATGTAGTAGAAGTAGACACAGTACAATACTATCTGCCTAGTAGATGTATGCAGCTTACCAACAAAATATAAAGCTAATTAACCGTGTGTCAAGGGGAGGTACATATTTACACGCTCTAGTTAATTATGACCCTTCAGTCCGTACAATATTTGGTTAGGGTCTGACAGTCTGAACTTTTTGATTCTTTAGAGAATTTTGGGAAACATTACATGGATGAAATAATTGCAATATGAGATACCTCTTATCGCCCCAGAGTGTTTTCAGACCGGACAGGCGGCCTTATTGTAGGTACATATTTACTCGCTCTAGTTATTTATGACCCTTCAGTCTGCTAAATGTTTAGGGCCTGACTCAGATCGCGCGGAAAATATTCCTGAATAGAAATTGGGAAACGCGGAGAAATGTTTGAAATGCCTAATTTAGAAAAAAGCAACACGAGATCAGCTACGGGAAGATAGTATTAGCTTCCGATATGTGTTTTGGGGAACTTCATACAGAGTCCAATAGTCAGTGTCTACAAGTTATATTTCGTGTCAACTAAAATATCAATTAGGTACCTACCTACGCAATTTTTTCATGCAGAAAACCCACAGTTACCATTTTTACGCTAATTTAGTCAAACGTTCACTCACTCACATGCACTCGTAGGTACTATTAAAGCTAACAACCACATGTACCTACTCTTAAAGCCAATTAAAAATTTCATCCACACGAGTGGCGTGAGGGTTGAAAAAATTACAGTTTTTCATTAGAGCAGGTGTTTGCAGAACGTGCTTAGAATATTTTGTACTAACGATGTCTATCATAATACCTTCAGTCTTATATTTTTTGCTCTGGGAGCAAATTTTAAATTCAATTCACGTTATACTAGATTGCCTGTCTGGAAAGCAATTTGGAGACAGCTTATTTCAGTACAGTTACCCCACTAATATTTTTTGCGCACTACAAAATGAAGTGTCAGTACCTATTCATCATAATTTCTCAACGTACAGCCCGTTAAAATCCTACATAGCCATTTATGAACGAAGCTTTACTTCAACTACTTTCAACTAAGCCTCATTCCCAAGGCTAAAACTGATACTTAAGCAGCGTTCTAATCTGCTGATGTTGCCAAAGCATGGTTTGCCGTTATTCCACCTAGCAACAGAGGTGAACGACCGACCAAAGTTGCGGTCTCAATGTGCCGACCTCATAGATTCGCCATTTGCAATTCATCATTTCTACCGGAGGCTGTCAATCATATGGAAGTGAAAATGTTCTCGTTCCCATGTTTGAGGCCAAGAAGTTTTTTGTAACCGTAAAAATTACCTAAGTACTTCGTTCGCTGAGAAATGTTTCTGGGAATGGTCATTGCATAGCTCACCACCCGCACCAAGTGCTTAGTCAGGACTATCTATCCATTCTTAGCAACTGCATTTACGCTTCTCGAACGTTCCAGCGACCTGCCTCGGTCTTAGCAACAGAACAGTAGCATGACAAGTTGTATGACATTGAAACCTATCCCTGTAACCGTAGCCCCGGGATGCGTCCACGCACCCAACCGTGCAAGGACTCTCGCTGACGTCACTGGCAATGACCGCCACATCTTCCTGACAAACTTGAACCTTCATCCCACCTTTAAAAAGTCCAGTTTTCTATAGCAGTTCCACCATTTCTCGAACCTTCACGCGTATGTGGTTACCTCTCATTGTGACTTGATGACGCTGTCACGTAACTCGTAAGATGATGAAGTGAACATCACAGTTGGATATGAAGTGACATGTAATTTGAAAATTTGATAGGCACTTGGGTTTTATAACCTGTAGTAAAATGTGTGTTAACAGGCTCTTGCGCGTAGGTTTTTAACATGTTTCGAATTTGGTTAACGGTTTGCGGTGGGACTGTGGTTAAATGAGTGTTAAATCAGACAGATTGTAATTTTAGGTTCGCCTCAAGTAACCCTGAACTGTTACACTTTTGTTGTAAACTAAATAAAGCATTCTTAATACCCGAGTCTATCTAGAAGAAGAAATAAGTACTTCAATCTATCATTTCTGCCCCTTCTAACTTCTTTATTATACCATTCTATCTGTTCTTATGCCCAACGTATGCAACCTTTCCCCACCGTTAACTCTGATGATGTCATCAGATATTTTGGCTCATGATTTGCCAACAGGTTGTTTTTTATCCTTAGCTGCCACTCTGTCACTGTTTTTTGTTACTTAAGTCTGAGCTTAGATATCTAGACTTCGAAGTCATCTGTTTTTGCGGCAACATGACATCATCTTATTTGTCGCGCTTCGCTAAAGCCTCCTACGAGTCTCTTCAGTTTAGCGTAATCCTTCTACTCAGTCGTGAGGACTGACATTCAAGATTAAACAGGTAAATAACGCCTACATGAACATGGAGTATGCAAAACAGAAATTAATTTTAGATAGAGCTATGTAAATGAGCTTGACAACTATGAGTCAATTACTAAACTAACCCCAACTGTAGTCAAACATCTTTAAAATTATTGCAAGAAATATCAACGGCGCACATAAAATTTGGCTATGCTCTATGCTCTTCGATACGTGACTACCTACTTGGAATTGAGAGCTCAACCTCAAACCCATCATCTACGACAAAAAATGAGAACAGAACTTGTTCCCTTTCCATCCAAATTTCACTTTTTGTGCCACTGAACAACGGAGACCTTCACAGAAACAATTTTGGTTACGGTACGATCACTAATAAAGCGGATTGAGTCATTATGATGTTCGAATTTAAACCGCAATCTCCGTAATCGATGCGTGGTTTTTATTAATCGAGAACTTGACCCAACATCGTACGATTTCCGGTTTTCTTCGCCAACCTTGCCGAGTGTATGCTCTGATATAATAATTATATCTGTCAGGATAAGGACTTAAACAGGAAATAAAAGGCGAAAATAAATGCAAAAGATCTCTAAATGAAAATTATTAACATTCACCGTCTATCTATAAAAATAGACATTCAAGTATTCAACTGTTCATATTTCTTGTAGCTAGGTATCTTATTAATTTACATACTGTTAGGAATATGTAGTAGACATAGCAGGAAGCACTACATCATATATCGTGAAAGCATGTGTAAAATCCACGAAATAGATAAATATCTACGACAGGGAATCGGAAAATAGCATGTTAACGCGATAATTACTAATGCACTATAGCATAGATCATTCATCGTGATATTGTTTAACAGATTGATAGAAGCAATTTGAAATGGTGACAAATCACTACTAAACATACTTTGCTTGGGTATAATTTTATAGCAATTCTAGTATAGATAAACCCGTTTCTAGCCGACCTTGTGTGCTATATGCACTTGTAATGGCGACCTCTCGTCTGTGACTTGAACAATTAAAGATACTGGTTCAAATCAGACCTTTGCAAGCTTTTGTATCTTGGATTGGAATAAAATCTCAGATATTACTCATACTCTTGATTTATTTTTATGGAAAGAATTTGGCAAAAACACAAATATTCTATCTCAATTTTCTGCTTTTACTTTATCAAAGTATCTCTGGCAGACGTAAAATCTGTTATGGCAGGTGATTTTTACTAGGAATCCCGTATAATGAGATGTTGAAACTGGCATCTTAGGCCTAAGAGGGGCGTAACTCGCCAAGGCGTGCCAAATGTGGCTGCTTCCTTTGCCAAATTTCACGTTGGTCGCCGAACTTTATACATTCTTACGAATAAGGGACCGATATAGATACGCTGAATGTTTAGGTAGGTTTTGTACATTTGCGTCAACATGTTTTATTGACAGATTAATTTGCGTTCCTCGCATTTTTGCTGTAAACGCTTCACGTCACTTCTTGTCTAAATGTCATCTTAAATTAAATTCAAATATCTGGTAATGGATTTTTTTATCGCAGTCGTATTCAGCCGAATTTGGCGAAAAATAAATGTTAATACGAATTCCCAAGAGAGAAACAGTTCGATTTATTGACACTTATCAGAGTGTGATTTTGATGAAGTCTGGAAATGGTTGGCAGTTGGATTCTGAAAACCAATTTAAGAAAGTTCGCAGACCTTGTTTTTTGTTGTTAGACGTAAATTGCATTCTGTACGTAAAATGCTCAGTAACGTGAGTTTTATCGAAGTTCAGATATCGCGGGTCTGTGTACTTATATCCTTTGTGACCTCTGGAAGATATTTTTGCTCAGGGCCGTTGTTGTGAGTATCTAATTACAAAATGTTTGTCTGCATCTTTATTACTCCCTGTGGTGCTATAAACTGCTATTTTGAATGTTATAGTCTCTTTTATATTCACCAGTTTTATATATTGAGTGTTTCCACTTTGGTCTTACCACGTAACCATGGTGTGAAAATATTTTGGCGGGCAATTTCATTAGCCGGACAAAGACCTGTTTCTAGGTGTTCCCTCAATTAACTCAAATGCATGACTTTGGAAAAATACTCGTACGTGTAATTGACAACACGTCATAACCATGAATTGAGATTGACAGATCATTATTCAGCGACATTCAACTGTTTTAATTACCAGCCCAGTTTACATTGACCTACGTTGCGAGCCGCTTGGAGGTAGGTAGATATTTCTCGTTTTTGCAATTAAAATAATAAATGATCCTCGTGTCCCTCTTAATAAAAGCACAAACAAATTCATATCATTTAAAATATTACAGATTCTAGGTCGCGTGTGGACTCCAAATTATAATAAAAGGATGTGACATGACAATGTTGAAATGATTAATATAATTGCTGCACGCTCGGTGTGTTTCATGTGAAATTTAGTTTTTTACTTTTGTCCTGAAGGTCATGGATATACCCCTCCCATGCGGACATGCGGTCTACAAAATGTATACGGCTATTGTACAACATCATCAAGATAAAAAGAGAACGCCTACATTCTACATTGCCATTAAAGTCAATGGTGGTTTGGTTATGTTTCGCTTAGCCTATACCGTAATCTCTATTGAATTATAAGCATAGGTATCTTTATCGCGCATAAGAAATGATGTCGGTTCCCGTTACCATCTGTCAGTGGGTTTTATATCTGATGGACGGAGCTGGGTTGTAACGGTGCAACTATACAATGCCTGCCATGCCCTAAGGGTGTTACTAGGCATCGACCTATATGGCTGGTAAAGCTTCATACATAGTTGTTTCTTGAGTCTTTGTTGAGACCTAGATTTTATAAATTTCTATAACTATTTGAATCGTTGGGTTTGAGATATTTATAAAAATCATCTACATCACTTTAGCTCTGTGTAGCATTTGAATCCTGTATACATTTTCTTAACCATCCTTAGGTTCTAATTTAGCAATCCTCAAACCATCTGTATGCTGTCTTGTTTCTTGTTTACCCCTGAGGTGCTGAATAAGCACTGATCATTGGGTGCCCTTAATGTGTAAGTGCTTACGGTATTTTCCAAGTACTTAATCAGACATGTAAATGTGAATTATAGGCTTGTTGTTTACCCTGTGGGCTGTCATTATGGGTGAGCAATTGCTTAGCGCATCTATAGTTCTCCCATGGACTTCTCTGCTATCTGTTACAGTACTATCTTAAAAACTGATTCTGATCTAAAAATAATTTAAGGAAAATATGTCTAGTATTATTTCTTCTGCTTTCATTCCCATTGCGTCTCTTCGTGTTATCGATAAACAAAATTTGTTATCAGTGTTGATATTTGTTATCACTGTTATCAGTCAACCAACATGGTGCTCTTGCGTAAAAGCAGTAACTATAAATCTGATAAGAATATTTACTTGCTTTGCTGATGACACCTTTACAAATTTTGATACCACTTGATCAATTTCTCTTTGCTAAAGTGCGAGCGTCATAAAGTTACATCATCATAATAATATAATCACTTTGTTTTGGTTCTTTATTTTGCAAACATACGGAGAAGCGGCACCTTTTATGGCAGAGACATAATCTCTAATTACGCGTTCAATCAAAAAGTACTCTTCTTTTTGGTTTTACGTATTTCATAGTCTCCCGCGCAGTCTTTTGCTCCCTACCCATGCTCTTTACTCACTGATATTTTGTGAGCAGCCTTCCCTCAGCCAATCTTTCTTCAGTGGTATGAATTTTCATAAATGGATTTACTTGCCTTAGTACTCACAGTATTACTTTATATCCATCAACCAGTAACACGCGTCCTTACTCTCAGAATTCTAAACACACCCTGGAGGCAAACTGCGTTCTGGTAAACCTAAGCACAGAAGTATTAACATATGAGAGCTATTAAATTCTGTCTAGTACAAGGATCAGTAATTAAACCACAGGGAGATATAGACTAAACACATTTATAATTATTGAGATTAATTTCCTCACATTATTCTTCAAGTTGTTTTCATTTGTTATGAAAGCAAGGCGCTGGTGAAATTGATTTTCTCTCGCACTGCTTAATGTTTGTTACAAATAACTTGAAGCGTCAGAAAAATATGTTAATATACGTTGTTTACAAAAAATACTTAAGTAAATAGCAATGAGTCATTAAAATGAGTGCGAATAAGCGCGATTGCTTACAAAGTTAGTTCTACAAAATCTACAAAAGATCTACAAGATTTGCGTCACACACAACAAAATTTACCCGAACTGTAAAATCTTCTTTCGTTATGCTTATTCTAGGCCAAGTATAGGTCTCTTAAAACTGTTATTACCTACACAAAATTCCCCGAATTTAAATAAACTTATACACGTGGAAGTTCTCGGTGTCAAAACAAATTGCTTGAAAATTATCCACTTCAGTAGGTGGGTAATTTAATTTATGTTGATGACACATCATTGGTATTATTACTAAGAAATCTTTGCAACAAAGTAAAGGAGGAAATCTACATTGATTGAAAAGGAAGTGGGCAATAATTGCCTATTTCAAAACACATACCTATCGTGGTAGTTCTATAGTTTGCATCAACGTTTCGCTCTGAATATAGAAAATATGTAGTGATGATTGGGTGAGATCAATTTGAAACACTTTCACTTACTCAATTAAATGGTAAAGTTTATGTAAGATTGAATGTTGCAATCAATACCTTTATAAAGCGTTAGTTTACTTCAATATCACATGTAGTTACCTCCCTAGTTAGTAGTTGTTTACTTAATTAGTAATAAACAACAATAAAACATGGTTATAAAAATAATGTTGTAGTTCAGTAATTCTGAGAAATAAAAACGCATTCTTAGTAGAAGCTAAGTATGCTGAAAATAACACATTCTTTCAACACATGTTTACAAATAACATCTAAAAACGATTATTGTAAACAAGTATCGATAGAAAATAACATCTGTTGATCGTCTCGGCAATACCTACTGAAAACATATGTGTATAAAATATGAGTATTTGTTGTGCTCGGAAGCGAACCTTGAATATACAAAATTTTCCTTCGCTACACTGCCATTGGACCTTGCGATAAGAAGAGTGAATTATATCGACGTAAAACGCTAATGCATACGATACTGTTTATTTTACTTATCATTTACCGATAGATTTTTGAGAACTTTCGAGTTATTTATTTCTCAAAAGGTACATTATTATATAGATGTACATAAATTGCTGAAACATTTCAAAATTATCGGGTTGAAAAGTAACAAAGTAAATGAAAACTTGAGGAACATCAGAGAAAATTGTTGTTTTTTTTTCTACCTTTTAAAGGGAAAATTTGTAGAAGCCAGAGACATTTTCCATGAAAGTTTATCTTTGTTTCACAGAAAGTAGTTCAGCTTCATGGTCTGATTTGCTCCTTGTAATATATGCAGCAAATATTTTACATTTTATACCCATTGAAAAAGCAACTTTTAGGTATTCTTTGCATTGAAATGATTACGCAACGTCACCGTTGCAAATTGCTGCACAAGCTATTGTAAGTGGTATGCGCGAGCGCATGGTGCACAACGTGACTTTTTATAACTGCACAACTTCCTTTTGTTAAGTATGTTTTAAATCGTAAAATATATTTCATTCGAGCAATAAGATAAAGAAAAGAAATGGTATGGGCTGGACTCTTACTGCCCAAAACAGAAAGAAGTGAAGTTTGAAGGAGGCCTACACTAAATCTATGGTTGATGATGGCTAGAAAGAAGAAGGTATAGGTTGAAGGAAAATATTGACTGATTTTTAGAATCTTTATAAATAACCATTATACCGACTAAATAGTCATTTTATACTTATTACACACACACACACACACACAAACATCATGTATTTATAGGTATCCCTTGAGGGATAGGAAAAGCGTAAACAGCCATAAAGCGGTCGTTATCGACACATCTGACAAATATTTGAGGATCATTTTCAGAACAAAGGACATAAATTCCCCAGGTATTAATACCTACCGTGGTTTTAAGAATAAAGACTGAAATGTAGGTGTGGGTGTCCCCACAATGTTGATATTTTGTCTACCTACGATACACTAGTTAAATTTATCTTGTGGGTAATCTGCAAACAGGGCAAATGTTATACCCTCAAATTGCTAACAAATTGAGTGCACATTTTGTATAAATAGCGGTGAGCACTGGAATAAATGGGCATTCGATTGCCCAAGCCCGAACCGACCACTTCTCTCATTTCAACCCCTTCCTCGTGGTACGCAACTAGCGTGTCCACTCCAGCACCTACACTCGTTGTCCGCAACTAGCGATTCCACTTCCTAATCCTCGATCGTGGAACGCAACTAGCGTCCCATATAGGCATAATAACGAGAATATAAATAAAATAAGTTTTCAGAGACCACATTCTTTAGAACATTAGAAAACAACAACGGAACTGAAAACCGATATTTTGTTTTGGAGGGAAATCAATTTGTGACATTTTTGCATTATGTATATGAAACCAGAGCCTGGGTACGTAGACTGATAGATATACACAAGTGAAGTGCCTACAGTACATAGATACAGGAAATACAATACACATTTGCAAATTGCAGTGCCATTGTAGAGTAAGATAAGAGCATAGTTGCATTGCAGCGCATGGTGCACAACGTGATTCTACGTCACTATGACAGTCTTTCTCAAACTGTAGACAACTTGTAGTAGTAGACTTTATTTTCCATGCTATTCTCAATTTAAATAACCAGGACAGGACTACATTAACACTTTGTGGCAAGCAACTCTACAAAATGAGAGTCTCTCTTTGCAAAGAAATATTTTTGATTGGAGTTCAGGTAAAAAGACTCTTTCCTTTTGAACAAGATATAGTTTTCGTCTGTGGATGTATAAGCTTAAATTTAAATTAAATACAAATATTTAAGGGTTCTATTAACAAAACTGAACTACTTTTGTTAAAACTTTATAACAAAATATTAAAGAAAATGCATCTCTCATAATAAGTTTTTTACATACAATTTTGGGCAGTTTTGTGACTATAACATCCCTTTGAAATATTTGAATCAAATTCAAAGTAACCTTATTTATGTAACCTAAGTCTGATATAATATAATAGAGAATTCGGAGAAAAAAATATTCATGGTCAGGCTTACAAGGTCAGAGGAGTTCTTTATATTTTAATGATAGAAAAACAATGTCGGATGTGAGCTACACGTACGTCTACCTATGTCGTTAATCATAATTGTTTTTCTTAACTTCTCGCTTTTTTTTATCGGTGGGGGTTGTATAACAAAGTTTGAGAACCGCTGTTAATGCGTTTCTAATCGCCTGCGCTGGAGTTGTATAATAAACCCCATGTTACTAAGCAAGCAGAATAACGATTGAATGCTAACAGCGATTAATAGTATTCTCTATTGAGTCTTATGTAATTAATCTAGGGGTATGAATTTTGAATTACAAATAGCAAAGTGATAATACTTATGATCAAAGTTTTGACCTAAGGAAAGGTTATCTGAGCTGTAAAGGTGCATAATCATTTATTATTCAAATCATTTTTTTTAACATTCAATACATTTTACCGCAGGATTTGAACCTACGCTGGCAAAATTTTCAAGTTTTCCAAAATTTGTTTACCTAACATGGAAAGTGTTTTAAAATTTGGCATTCTATTCAATTCAAATAATATTAAGGAAACCGAAAATTCAAGTACCTACGTAAAAAAATGTCGTCCAAACATAGGTAAACATTCAAACGTGAATGAATAGCGGTGTCTTACAAAACAAGGATTACATAAATTCAGGTCATTTCTTTCGAGAGAATCTGGTCGTAAAGTTATTATTCAACAAGAATAATAATTTCAGTTTCATGAATAAATGTCCAGTCTGATTAACCATTAAGTCATGAGCTAAACAAGCAGTAGCCTCGTTAGGTTGGCAATACGCCGAGGTTTTGAAGGAAGCCATCTTGGTGACTCAGTCCTGATTGTCCCGAGATATTATAAAACAGCTGTTTAATTAACATTGACCTTGTTCAGGCTTATGTTTCGCTACGGAAAGTTTCTCTGTATGTCTCCAATCATTTGTGTGTAAGCAACAAGTACGGAACAGTTTTCAGGATACAGTCATTGTTTCAAATGGAAATTTTAGTGACGGCTTCCTGAATTTATTGTTTCTGAAATATCTTGTGGCCATTTCTGACTTGTTACTCATCCAAACGTTTATTTCTGTTTCAGGTAAGGCAATGGCTTCTAAACGGGTTACTAATTTCCCCAGGAGAAGGTACGTGTACGTCAGACGATCTGTCATGTCCGCATGTCACTGTCACTCAGCATACTTCCTTGCAAGAGTTCGCTGCGGCCAATGTGCTACATACAGATAAATGTTACGGCCAACGTCAATTGTGTAGCTTTCAGTTGACTTCCATACGTACATACATACATATATCACACTTATAGCTCTTATGGAGTAGGCAGAGCGTGAATGGCTGTAAAAAACGGCCATTTACACCACGTCTTACAAAAGATTGTGAGTCATTCAGAAGAATGTGTATCACCATAGTGACAGGTTGTCAGCCTTATGCCTAAAATTACACATCAACTCTCAAATCCCTTAGTCGCTTCTAACGACACCCACGGGAAAGATACGGGTTGATGCTATTCTAAACCAACACCACACAGCACTTGATTTGACTTGTTTGCGATAAAAACTTGATGTTCCCGAAATAATGTTCCTTAGACAAACACGCTCGGTCGTCCACCCCAGCTGGTTACTTAATGTCCAGCGAATTAGTCACACAACACAAGCCAAAACTAATATTTGCGTTAGTAGTGTCGGACCACTCGCTAAAAAATACAGTGGTCATTTTAGTTAAACACTTCTTAGAAACGGTAACTTCTGGTCATGGTATTTGCGTATTTAAGCTTCGTATTGGTACAGTCAAGAACTAAAGAACGATCCAAAGTAACTCAAGCGAAGGTTGAGTGTACATATAAAGAAATTATGGGCATAAAACATTACTTCAAACCGAGAACAAAGACACGGGAGAAAGATGTTTAAATTCATCAGTTGTAACTGGAACACGATTATAATATGACAGCTCTCAGGTAGAAGGAAATAGACCGAAAGAACAAGAGCTCTGCCACCGTGTTGACTTTCAAGATCTGAAATAGATTGTTTACGCCATGTTCGGGCACGGAGCCAACGGTCACCTGAAGCCCACTATACGTTTTGGCACATCATTATTTTTTCCACTACCGCGACCGGAATCTCAGCCATTTTTCGCGACTAAATTATCTAGGAGACAGAACCAGTATCTGCGGAACTTTTATATGTCACGCATTCGACTTTTAATCTTGGCTCAACATTAAAATAGTTGGATAGCGCCGGTGCGAACGGTTTGAACAGTCATCTGCTCTCAACATCAGCAGTAGTGCTTTTTGCTTTACTTTCCTTCTGAAATTACACTAGAATGAGTTGATTTCTCTCTCAGAGTAGAGCACTAAGGCCTTTTGTACAATAAATGAACATATACCTACCCATACTTATGATGGATGACAATAAGCGATTGCGACTTTATCGCTTTATTGTCGCATTTTACTTCACTTCATATCTCATCGGTTGAAGTAGAGTACCTACTTTTACTTTAATTTATTTCAGAGATTTTAGTGTCGATTTCCCTTTGAAGAAAACACAGCGTACAATAAGTGATCATACATGCCTAACGATCCTTACGATGGATGACAATAGTCGATTGTAATGTTATCATTAAAACTTACTTCATTGCATATCTACATCAAAGCGATCGGCTCGATGCGATAACACGATTATGTGTTAATTAATTGTTATATACCATTTGTAATAGTATTGATGTTTGATCGTGCATTGAATATTTTCTTTGGAAGAAGAGTCATCCTTAATATTTCTCGGGTTTGAAACTGACCTAAAGATTTAGACAAAATTTTTGCAGTGCACCAGTGATTTTGAACCTTTGCCCTCACATAATATGGTTCAAAAACTAATAAAAACATCAATTGGCCAAAAAATACTATATCTAGCTAGGCCATTCGAGATCAGAAATCAGAGAGCATCATCTCAAATATATGAGGTTTTCCAGCTACGATTGTGATTCACCATGATGTTTTCAGTTCGTCGTCTTGTTACGTTAGCTTTTTCAACTGTTGACAAAGTTTATTGATCTTGACTAAATAAAGCATGTCGTCCGATTCTTTAAACTTTTCTGGTTTGGCTGACAGAACGATTTATCTTTCTGACAACAAGTGAGATCATCTCTTATGTTTGTTGTATTGTGAGAATTTTCATTTTGCGCGTAGTCTGTAGTTCACGTTTGAAGGCCAACTTCGGTCACGGCTTTTCTTAGATAACCTCTATTGTAAAGAGGGCCACTTGAATATAACTACCTACCCAACAGTCAGCCATCTTTGTGGAACCAGTTTATCACTGTTTATCTTCACTGTTTACTTGGGCGTGCTTGCTCTTGATAATGTTAGTGGTGTTCTAGAGCACGCTCTCAATTTGAATTTATGCCGTTTTAGGACACTTAGAAACCCAAAATACCTTAATGAAATGCCACAGATATATACAGGTTTTTATCTGTGAAAGCTATCTGATGTCAACACATTGATCTCCGGCATTTGTGTCCGCCTTTCTTGGAGATTATTTCAAAAGGTCGAATGGAAAGGCGGCGTCGCTAGCTATCAAGATTCACCGCCAAGCGTGCATACTGTCGACGCCTAAGTGCAGCCATCCGGATGCGCTGTGGAAATAGGTCTTAGGTCGCTACACGTGTCCTATTGACGTCAATCTCACCACTTTACACTATAACAGCTCTAAATGGCTACCGCTGTGCATCTGAAGTCTTGTTTCTATGCAAGTGGCCTTAGGAATAACACTGGCCCAAACACACCTAGGTAAAACAATAGATATAAGTTGTTTTTGACACGCGAGAATAACATTTCCAAAAGCATTTTGCACATTTTTGAGTTCAAGTCGAGCTACCCGTTCTTGACCTGCTGCTGCTAGCGGCTAAATGAAGCTTGTTCATTTTTATAATTCATTCATTAGCATGTGGCTGTTAAGGTGCTGCATCGAAGCCGCCAGCACCGTTTTAGCCACGCCCCCAGGGGGTGCTCCCTTTGCGGGGGTCAAGATGTACAAACTTTTCTTTCCAAGTATATTCACAATAATTAGACATCTGTTGATCAATTGTGGAACAAAGTAGTGCAATGCCACCTAGGGGAAAAGCTTTGAACAAATACACTTCTAAAACAGGTGAAAGTAAATATACCCGAACACCCGCAAGGCAACGCACTCACCGTACGAACCGGCCGAATAATGCGGATGGCTTAGCACACTTAGCAGCAAGCACAGCTGCATTGAATCGAATCGGTATTGCCAAGAAAGTACTTTCCTCCCAGTTTAATGGATAATTTTGCCATGTATGTGTACTTTTCGAGAAATTTGTTGCATGCGGCAGGCAACAATATGTGGAAATATTTTTGACCACTAGTTCTACGGTGGAACAAAACTTGTTAGCATAAATCATAGGTGCCACTAGTTCAACGTTTAAAAAATATTATTGTTCAAGGAAGTAAAATGTGCAGAAAGGCAAAATGACAAAAAGTCAAAGTAGCAGAATGTCAAATTGCTAGAATGTAAACGTGATAAAATGTAAAGAAGAAGCAGAAAACATTTTGTCCAAATGTCTAAATGTTAAGGTAACAGAATGTCAAGTAATTGAATTTTACTATTGTTCATGCAGTTATTGTAATGGCTTCAAAGTAAAAATTGTTCAGCATGACAAGGTGTTTTTGCTGGCAAATTGTAACGAGGATATCTATAGAGTATAATCCGTTCCACTGAAGAAGGGGAATATAAATGGCGGCACTTGACAGCTGACAGCGCTGCTACAGTCAGCATACAAAGTTTAGTTTATACGTCCGTGTTTTCTTTTTCGTTTTATTTCCTTAAATAGGATTAGATTCTTCATGAAATGGATCCAAAATATCAACCAAACCCCTTTTATAGTGTTTACACTCAACTATTACATGCGGAAAGTTATAATTTCAAGTTAAACTTGTATATAATTTTGTGCATCGACAACGTCATAGTCATCATCATTATAGTTTATGATCAGCACTGGCTGGGGAATCCGTTCGATTCGGCGCGTGCGGTTCGGCAATATTTTTGAGGTTCCATAGATTTTCATACAAAGAATCCAAAATTCGGTGAGTGCGTTTCGGGTGTGCGGGTATAAGTAGGTACTTTTAACTATAAACAGCTATGCAACTCTGAATGCATGTAACAAAAAGTGAGAACTGAGATGGAATGGAGTCGATATTTTCTTTTACTTGTAACATTAAATTTTGCTAGTGAACAATACTAAAAACCTAGAACTTGCGTTTAAAATTATCTGAACGGTTATGGAACGGGGTAGATTTTTTTTAATTGTTAAAAGATATTTCGCTAGTGATCAACACTCAAAACCTACACTAAATTTCAGTAGGTGTAGGTTTTTGTCTAAGTATAGTTTTTAAAATGAGTTAAAATTCACTGAAATAAATTACTTGCATGCGTTTATTAGTTCATATATATATATATATTTTTAATAGGCTAGCAACGCTCGACCGGGCTCGCATGTGTGACGTCACTAGACATAAGTCAATGAGACGGAGACCTACGCAATGATGTCAGATGTCTACGCCACAACGTCATAAATGCCTAGGCAACCATATCAGAGGACTAGGCATCCAAAAAATATTATTTACTTGTAGTCTTATTGAAAAGATACCGACTGGCATAGCCATTTTTAGGGTTTTGTAGGGTTTCTACTCATCATCTACCTGCCCTTATCCCAATTTATTTGGGGTCGCGGCAACATGCCTTTCTCTTCCATTCATCAGCCGTCAAATCTTCGTTTACACCTTTTTGATTCATATCATCTTTTACACAATCCATCCTTATTTTATCCATTCTTGTCACACCACACATCCATCTCAACATTCTCATTTTAGATACATGTAATCGTCTTTCATACGTCTCCTTTGTAGGCCAACACTCAGATCCATACATGACGACAGGTCCTGCCCTTATCCCAATTACTTGGGGTCGGCGCAACATGTTTTGTTTGAACACAAAATCATGTTGCAATAGGATTTGGCTTAATTTTATGACCGGCCGCCTGCCTGACGTCAACCCTCTTTGGGAATGCTGTTGTAGGTGGTATTACCGCCACCATACGGTTGACCATGGTCGGCAGATATTGTAGCCAAGGTCAAAAACTCTACGTCGCCTTTTACGAAACACCCTGAGTAGAATAGGGGTGACAGAATGCTTAGCCGCTACCACACGGACGTCTTAGCCGCTACCACACGGACGGACGACAGGTCTGACCACCGTCTCTTAAATCTTGCCCTTCAGTTTGAGGGGCATTCGGGGGTCACACACTGTGCCCATGACCTGTCGCCATTTCATCCTTCCTGCATTTATTCTGTGCTTGATAGTCCGGTCTATCTCACCATCGCCTTGCAGAAGTGAACCGAGGTACCTAAATCTGTACGAAATTTCAGCTCTCTGAGTTTATGGGAAGCACTAGTTCTATTTTGATGATCATGAGTGAGTGTCTGTCTAAAATGTTAAACTTTGCCTTTGCTTAACTTCGGAACTAAATGACCTACGGACTTGAAATTTTGGCTTTTAAGTATGTGATTATAGCTTACGACGAGATAGGGGCCTGAAAATGCGGCGAAATTGTTCCAGTGAAGGATGGTACGGTAGTGTTTGCTTTGCGCTCGACTTGGCGGGGGCACTGCCGTGCCTCCAGATAGACAATAAAATTTCCACCGCTGACAGGATTTGAACATGCGACCTTCGGCATCTGCACTGCTTTATATTCACACTTATGTCATTATCATTGACCCTTTTTGTAATAATTGACATTTCTCAACTGAAGGTCGACTTTCCAATATTGCTAAAAAATATATGTAAGTATCTAGGTACTGAAAGTAGTGTTAGAATTCAATGCTCTCTAATATTAGGTGATTTACTAGTGGCTGATAGCGAAATCTCAGATCGGGCTGGTATAAGAATCAACTTTGTCCAACGAACACGGGTCGAAATATGAAGAAAAGTGTACCTCCCATACAAACAAAGTTGCCAATCAGCTGATATTTTGAGTTAGTGGAGATCCATTTTTTTTTCATATTTCGACCTTTGTTCCTTGGGGAAAGTTGAACCTTATCACCAGCCCGTCCTGAGGTGTCGGTCACTAGTCAAATTTCATTGTATATAAATTTTAGTACCTATAAATATATTTAAAAATTGACTTTCTGTGTAAGCTATTACTAATAATATCCAGTAAAAAAAAATTTTTGGTAGGTACGTACATTGTTTGATCATCAAATTTAAATAATGTATTAGCGACTCTATGTACTTTGTGCCAGAGTCTCCGTGACGTCTGTGGCAGATATTTTCACAATTTAAAAATCTGTAAATACTATGGTAAATACATAAGTATCTATAATCTGATCTGTAAATATAAAAATTATTTAAATTATTTTGTGAATTTGTTCATGTAATTATGATGGTTTTCATTGATAATAAGCAATAAATAATAATCCAATAATCTTTCATCAAGTTTAAAAAAACACATGAAAGAATAAATAATAAGTATTAAGAATTTATGATTAAAGTAAGAGTGTAAAAAGAGAAAACCTAAAAATATCCAACAAAATAAATACAAAAAATCTATATCTCGCTCGGGGATTTGATCCGAGTACCCAAGTTTATTAGTATGCAAAAGAATTCGCTCACTCTAGCCACTAAGCCAACGTCACATTCAAGAGTGGTATCTAAATTTAGAGTAGGTATCGGCAAACTCGTTCAATGTAATGCGATTGATTAGAGGAGATTCCATGCGTCAACACTTCTCTCTACAAATGAGGTGTCTACATAATGTGTACGCGTTATATTGGTAAAAAAGCTAACTCTTCTTCACTATCATAAATATAATTTCCTTTTTCACATAAATAGATAGTACTTGATAAATATGAACAAAAAAACGTTTACGTAATGCTAAATGTACTTATTTCCTTATTTTTTTGCATTTTGCTATTTTCGCGTTGAAAAAATCTTTTTTGCGCTTCCTCGATATGATTGTTTTTGATTTGTTGCCCATTTTTCAAATTTACAGTATGGGGACACTGGATGAGGGAGGCACAAGTCCGTAATCTGGCGTAAAAAAACTAGATACACTTATCCTAGTAACGTATCTTATTCAGAGCTGACTACAAAATATTTAGAAGCCAAAAAATTTACACAATCTTCAAATAAACAAATAACTGAAATTACGACAAAAGCTGTCAGTTTCGGCGTAGCGTGCGACATGACCTCTCTCTGGCAGTGGCCACGGTGGAATGAGAGCGGAGCTGGGTGTGGCCTGTTTGCAATTCGCGCGTACGCGTTAGAGAGGGACAGAGCGACCCGTCCGCAAAATGGTTGAAACCAAGCCATTGTTGAAAATCTAAAATTATTGATTTCTCAGCAATAAAAGGTTTAAATAAAAAAACAAACGTTGACGAACTAGATAAGTATAATGTGCTTATGCTTACGAAAAATCATTGATTAGCTCGGCACAGTTTCGGCATAAAGTTAAAAAATAAAAAAAAATGGAGTCATCTTTGGAAAAAAAATCTATCGAGAAAATTTAATCGAATCGTGTTTTGCGAACGTTGAGAATCTAGCAAATATTATCAAAAATCATATATAAAATAACCACAGTCAGGTGTCGTCTCCAAGTGGAAAAATTTTGAATTGAAAAAACCCTTTTTGCATCACGGCACGGCCTTAATATTTGTTTACTCTCATAAAACACGGTCCAGAGAATTATCTTGGATTACTAATATCTTGCTTTCTACAGAACTCTGTTCCACTTGAACTCGATTTTACGTTTAGTTGTGATATGAATCGGCGAATACTGCCAAATAATTCTACAGTTACCCAACCTCTTTATCAACACAAGCAATCCACAGTACACCGCTAGTCGAAGAATCTGAAGTCACCACATCATTCTAAATTGCCATCACCATCCATCACAACGTGCAACCATCATCAAAATTAAGGTTATCAATCTCCAGCACGTGGTTAGTTGCTGGTGGAACAATATTTGTTTTTCTATCATAATATTTATCAGCACGTAATTGGTCTGTTTGCTCGTTCGCTATCGCTAATGTGCCATTTGCCGATAACCCACATCTCAGTTACCAGTTTATGGAGTAAACCATATTGTCTGAAACTAAATAAGTTACGTAATGTTGTCGCTAGCTGCCCACTGGCATGCCATGTTCGTTTAAGTGTTTTGCTTTGAATAATTTATTACCAAATCGATGGTCGCGTGTCTACTTATTTCACAATTTGTTTTGATGGAAATCTTCGAGCCGTCGCTTTAACTTACCTACTCCATACTTACCTACTAGGTAAGGCGCGTTGGGGTAAGTTCGGATGAGGTGTAAGATCGTATGAGTTGAATTTTCGGCGAATCAAGCAATATTTTTTAAATCTGGTAACATTGTGCATGACGCCATTTTATTGTTCACCGATTGCCAGTTTTTGCTTGTCAATCTGACGTAAAATATGTGTGTTACGCGGCAAAAAAAAATCCAAGGTAAATTTCCATAATTTTTCGTCCATCCGATCTTTCCCTAAAATTTTTAATTGCGTATTTTAGCTTAAATATAGCTTTATTTGTTTATTTTAAACACTTATTCCAGGTTTTTTATTGTGATAAACATTTTACAATTATTAAAATTGCCCTGGGTTTGCTACTTGCTGAGATCCGGTGTTCCCCCTTGATGAGTAAACATCGGATAAAATTATCCGATCTTACCCTGTAACAAAAATGGAAGTGGTTGTCAAACTTTTACGCTCAAATTTTTTTTTATTTATTTAACAAATTTTGGTTCTAAATTTAGTTAAAATAGCTACTTTGTACAGCTCCGTTAGAAAAAGAAGGAGGATTATAGCCCAGTTAGGAGTGTACCCCCTCCACTCTGCTGTAGCCGCTACGCCGTCGTCCACTAGTACCCCCTCCACTCTGCTGTAGCCGCTGCGCCGTCGTCCACTAGTACCCCCTCCACTCTGCTGTAGCCGCTACGCCGTTGTCCACTAATACCCCCTCCACTCTGCTGTAGCCGCTACGCCGTTGTCCACTATAGTCCTGCAAGTTCGTGCGCGACCCTCCCTAGGGGTGACAGACGTTGGGAGGGGAGATGTCAGCGGGTAGCGGGAGGTGTAGCGGGGAAGGGAAACGCGCGCATCCGCGCCGCACGTCATATTAAAATGACGTGCTTACTCGCCCCCCAACCGTCTGTACCCCGCAGGAAGGTCGCGCACGAACCTGACGGACTATAGTACCCCCTCCACTCTGCTGTAGCCGCTACGCCGTTGTCCACTAGTACCCCGTCCACTCTGCTGTAGCCGCTGCGCCGTCGTCTACTAGTACCCCCTCCACTCTGCTGTAGCCGCTGAGTCGTCGTCCACTAGTACCCCCTCCACTCTGCTGTAGCCGCTGCGCCGTCGTCCACTAGTACTCCTCCACTCTGCTGTAGCCGCTGCGCCGTCGTCCACTAGTACTCCCTCCACTCTGCTGTAGCCGCTGCGCCGTCGTCCACTAGTACACCCTCCACTCTGCTGTAGCCGCTGCGTCGTCGTCCACTAGTACCCCCTCCACTCTGCTGTAGCCGCTGCGCCGTCGTCCACTAGTACCCCCTCCACTTTGCTGTAGCCGCTGCGCCGTCGTCCACTAGTACCCCCTCCACTCTGCTGTAGCCGCTGCGCCGTCGTCCACTAGTACCCCCTCCACTTTGCTGTAGCCGCTGCGCCGTCGTCCACTAGTACCCCCTCCACTCTGCTGTAGCCGCTGCACTGCTGCGCTGTGTTTGTTTCTTATTTATTTATATTGTTTGCAATGTGGTCTTCGCCTTCTCCAGTAAGTCTTCGTGGTTCTTTCAGTTTAGTAGACCCTCGTGCCTGTTACAACGTTTCCCACAAAGAAAAATCCATCCGATCTTCCCCGACACTACATAAAATAGTTTGAGAAGCACAGAATTTCAAAATTTTTGCCTGTGGGGTAAGACCGGATGCCTATAGTAAAAAAAAATAATAATCATTTGGAACATCTATGCCTCTTAAATAATTAGATGTTGTATTGCCATACGTGTTAGAAGGGAAAAGATCGTTATATTCCTGTTATAGACTTTATTCTCCGTGCACTAGAAGTGGTTTTAAAAGTATATCCGAACTTACCCCTTGACAAGTAAATTGTCATCATGGTCTCAAAAAAGTATAACTTGACTTTGCGCACGTGCAAAACACAAACGTTTGAGTTTAAAAACAAAAGCGATATATAAAGTTAAGCTCCGTTTTATTGTCATTTGTTTTCTCTTTATTTCATTGATTACGCGGTTATAGATGTCGAGTAATTCAAGTTTTTGGAAGACTCTTCTAACTAGTCAAAAATCCGTCCGATGTTACCCCAACGCACCTTACATAGATGGTTTGTTTTCATTGAACTTTGATCTTGTATTTCAATGTTACTTTAGATTTTGTAAAATAATTATTATCAGTGATCAAATTTTTTATTTAATTTGGATATTGTGAAGCGCACGTTGCTCATGGATTGTGCATAATTATTTTTGATTCTGAATACCTGATAACGGAACTTAAAGCCGTCTTAAATGTATCTCAAAAATTCTAGAAACACCGAAGATTTCCATACCTTAAGTGGTCCAAAGGCCATGCCTACTCTACTGCTCACTTTCAGTTACATTGTATTCATTTGTACCTGTTAGGTAACACGATAACTGACTGCGCCCTTCTATTATTAGATCACGGCCTATTATGTCATTTAGCCTTTTGGCAACACCACGGTATGAATACATTGGCATTTGACTTTCAGTAGCTGCCTCCAAACATCTGATAAGAGGGCGAATCTCTGTAAGCTTGTAAAACGGCTGTCCAGACGAGTTTTGATTAATAACATTGATTTTTATTTACAACTATCCTTCTAATTTTAAGAAAAACATCTATACTTTATAGCGCACTAGTATTTAGGAAGGTAACAATTTTATATTTTTTTCTAAAAATTTTCAAAGCCCCAAAAAAACAGTCCCCTGGCTGTCCCATTTGCCGAATACCCATATAAAGGTGTTTATTTATGAAAGATTCAATAACACTGCTTATATTTTGCAACAATTTCTAAAAATACATTAAATAAGTTATTTATTTTTCATAAAACGTGGGCTCGTTACGTAAATTTTTCATTAAATACTGCAATGTGAAAGTTGTCCAGAGAATTTTCAAACAGTCCCCTGCCAAAAATACAAAGTTCCAAAAAAAACTAAATGCTTTATTTGCAAAAGATTTTTGTCGTGCAACGAAACGCAATCGTTGTGAAGTTAGTGACAGTCGCGGAAAAGGGGACGCGACTCCATTTTGTTCAGTGCCAGAGCGTCATCAGTGGCGGGAGCGCGTGTCAGAATTGACAACACAAACAGTCCTCTGGTAAGTGATTTTATTACCATTTATTAGCTTAATTACATACTTTTTTTATTAATTACTTCTATGATCCCGGTCTAGATTCATTGGTAGCATAGTAATGATATATGTTCCAATAGTTTTATAAATAATCGACTATAACTCACAAAAAAACAGTCCCCTGGCGACAGTCCCCTGCCTGGGTATAAGGCAGGGGACTGTTCTACATGCCAGGGGACTGTTGATTATGCATATTGACGTGTTAACGATGATTCGATTACTTGTTTATTAATAGTAAGGCCATTAATCATGATAGCTTATTATTTACAATGTATTTCGATACCTTATATCGAAACGGTTTTGAGGAAATATTAGCTTTTTGGTGCGTTATGTGGGTAATGAACTAACTCAAAAACTACTAACCCGTTCTCAAAAATTCTTTTACTGCTGCTTACTACCTGCTTTTTACTACTGAAATATTTAATTTAATTAAAAAACTGTAATCAGTGGATGAAATATCTGGGCTGGCAGCTAGCTTACGTGCATTAATTATCTTGCAGGTTCGTCGCAAAAAGTTAACATGCCTCCTAAGAAAAAGAAGCTATCGCGAGAAGAAATACTACAGAAAAAGAGAGAAGCAGAGCGTTTAAGATACCAGCGAAGAAAGAATGATCCTCAAAAGAGAGAAGAGATGAAAGAGAAGGAAAGGTTAAAATATCAGAAAAAGAAAGAAAAAGGTTTAAGGAAACTAGCTAAAGATATGACACCACGCGAACACAGAGCGACTTTAAAGAAGTGGAAAGAACACTGTACCGTGTACCGAGCTAAACAAAAAAGACTGAATAATATTACTAACACGTTTATACGCGAAAATTCACCATTATCTGATCCTGTACTAGATGCACCCCCTTCAAGACATCCTACTCCAGTTCCTATTCAGCAACCTCCAGCTCCAAGCCCAGCTGTATCTGTTAGCGAAGCGAATAGAAAAAGAGCTGCCATAATACGAAGACACAAGCATAATAAAGAAAAAAATGAGAAGATAGCAAGATTACAGAAAAAGCTTGAAAAATATAGAAAAAGATTGGCTAGATATGAAGCTAGAAATAAAAAAGAAATGAACAAAAAAACTGTAGAAGACACACCTAAAACAAAGATATTGAAAATGTTAGATGAACCCAACGAGAGAAAAGAAGTCGTCAAGAAAGCGTTGTTTGGAGAAGTTTTAAGTAAACAGTTAAAAGAAAATTATTCAAACCTCAAAAGTGTTAAAGATAAAAAGATACTTAAAAAAGTTGTATCTGGTAGTCTTGTCCAAAAGTATCGGCATTGGATACCCAAAGAAAACGCTGCGCTTTATAGAAACAGAAAAAACTATAAACTCAATAGCCTGGATGTACCTGTAAGTCAACGAAACAGAATCCCAGAAAGTTACAAGCGAGCTGTAAAAAAGTTTTTTGAAGATGATAGCAACAGTCGTATGGCAGCCGGCAAAAAGGAATTCATTACAAGAAAGACTGTGAGAAAACAAAAACGATATCTTCTTGATTCAGTTCTCAATTTATACAAAAAATTTGTGGCTGGTAATAACCGCAGGATAAGTTACCAAACATTTTGCCGACTGCGTCCATTCTGGGTAGTTAAACCAAGCAGTCAAAATCGCGACACATGCTTGTGTATTGTCCACGGTAACTTAGACCTGAAACTGCGCGCTCTATATGAAGCTAAGATAATATCTTACAACAATTATCAGAAGTTGCTTGAAGACTTATGTTGCGATCGATACAACGAAGACTGTTTATGGAGAAGATGCCCTAATTGCATCAATAAAAATCCCAAATATAAAGAGTTTGATGACAGCAAAGTTATAAAATACCAAATGTGGATTGCTGAGAGACAAGAGATCCAAGACTTTAAAACTAAAAAAGCTCGAACAGTTACAAAACATCTGAAAAAAACATTTGAAATACACCCGAAAAAGCTCATTATACAGTTGCAGAAAGATTTAATAAAATTCTTTGCCCATCAGAGAAATATTGTTCACCAATATAATGCTTTGAATGATTTAAAACTCATTCTGCAAGACGAGGATGTCCTAATCCACGTAGATTTTAGTGAGAACTATTGCACCAAGTATGGAGAAGAAATACAAGCCTTTCATTTTGGTGGATCTCGAACTCAACTGAGTCTGCACACAGTCGTAGTTTACCAAAGGAACTCAATCCGTTCATTCTGCACAGTCTCCGAGAACATAGCCCATTCACCTGCTGCCATTTGGGCACATCTGCAGCCGATTTTCAAAGCATTGCCACGTGGTATCAAACGCGTACATTTTTTGAGCGATGGTCCTGTTACGCAATATCGTAATAAAACTATGTTTCTCATAATGGCAACTAAACTCGCTGATGAAGTCCCTGATGTTGAACAATTTACGTGGAACTACACAGAAAGCGGCCATGGTAAAGGAGCACCAGACGGTGTCGGAGCTACTTGCAAAAGAACAGCTGATTTTGTTGTTAATTCAGGAGGTGATATCAACAATATTGATCAATTTGTCAAATCGATTCAAGAACGATGCCCTGGCATCACGTGTATCAAAATTGCAGACGATGACATTCAGGCAATGACCAGTAAAGTTGAAGAAGATGCGTCGGGTCAAAAGAGCTTTAAAGGCACCTTAAATGTGCATCAGGTTGCAGGTGTTTACAGCAACTCCATCCTCGGTCTACCAACAAAATGCAAAACCCTGACAATGAAAAGTCTTAGCTGCTTTTGCAACCGTGGATCTTGTGAGCATTTTAAGATAGGCAGCATTAACTATGACCCAAAACCAAGATGGACTGTAGAAGATGTATTTACAGACTCAGAATCAGAAGAAAATATAGATTCATCTGAAAAGGTACCAAACCCACCTCCTACAGCATTTGATGATGAAATTGCAGGAACTAGTGGTACTCTAAACTCGAATTATTATAATACTGGAGACTACGTACTTGTACAACTTTCTGCAAAAAATGGAGATTATCGTTATGCTGCTGTAATTAATGAGATTGATGAGACTGAAAACGATTTACGAGTTACATTTCTAAAGATTTGTGGCAACAGTAAAGTCCAAACTTTCAAAATAGATGACAGAGACATTTCAGATGTGGGTTTTGATCAAATTATCCAAAAATTGGATAATCCTGACTTGATTCTGAAGGGAAAGAGAATATATTATAAGTTCCCCAACGAAGTAGATGTTTTTGAGCGCTAATATTTTGTCATTTATTAATCTAAGTGCCTTATACTATTTTTGATTGTGATATTAAGATATGGTGCCATACCTTGTAATGAAAAAGCCTTAGGCTTTACTTAGAGATCTCAGTTTAGTTGTAAGTTTATTATATAAGTAAAGACTTTCTTTTTGACTATTTTTTTAGGGAAAAGACCCTTTTTTATTTTGTTATTATATATTTAGTAAAAGACTGAAAAGTCAATAGTGACAGTTTAAACTTAAAAAGTTGATCTCAGGTTAAGTACAAAATATTTTAGTATATAGTTTTCATAAGAAAGGTTTTTTGTTTTGTAAGAAGAGTTAAGTGTTTGTTATGTGTTTTTTTTTTCTTAATATCTTAAGAAGTACAAATTAATGTACGATCGTGCTAATTAAAGCACATAAACAATATATGATTTATACTAAAAACATGACTTTTCTCTATTTTAAACAGTCCCCTGTCACACCCAACAGTCCCCTGTCAAGTTTTTGCAGAAAATCTCAATTATCTCAGAAATAAGACATTAATTCTGTCGGACCTCTTATGTATCGAAAGTTACAGTTATTTTCCTAACTAATAAAACAAGGTATTTTTAAATCAAGTAATAAAGTTGGTCCGGACAGCATTTGTATGAGGCCATGACAAGTTTACAGAGAATCGCCCAAGAACGTACATCTTATTATTCATCTTGTTAAATATTTGCGTTTCTGAAAACTTTATTTTTGCGCGTTAGTTTGTTTAGCAGCAGACATGACATATCCTGTTGTAAGTTTACAGTTGGCCGGAATAGATTTTACCCAGCATTCTCGATTTTGTTGTACACTCGCTGTAGTTGAATCGCGTTTTGCAATACGAAAGGCTGAGATATTGCTAGATCACGCGAAAGCGTCGATATCATTAGTAGCCCTAGTATCTGATACGTGAGTCATGGTCCTGGACAGGCTATATAAAAGTCTAGAGCTAATGTCGCTGCCGCATTGCGTAACTGGCGACATGTCGTCACGCGGAGATTTATGCTCTCCTGAGATAAGTCTTGGAATGTTGTAACCCCCTTATGTTGGCCGACCTGGATTCCTGGTAAAATGTTACTACAACTCTTTTATGACCCAGCCGTTGATTTTTGTTTTATAACACGTGTATGCATTTATTACGTTTATGAAATGGAAACGCGGATGTTGAGTCCGATCGAATTTTACAGTACTTTCGACTCGTGTTGTGTTATTGATGTGACATTTTTATAACGAGTGTGTCATAAAAAGTGTCCTGCTTTGCCTACATTACTGTATGCAAAATTCATTGCTTTCCTCTAGTACTTCCTATTATAAATAATCTAATTAAGGCAACATGTTCTGAAAGGCAGTTGCATTTGCAGATCCGATTAAGCATTTCAAACGCACTTAACCTACATAAAAGGGTGTTAGGTGTATGGCTTCAACGCCTTTCTTGGTTTCCTACCCAATTATATCTTAATTCGTTGTGCAACTGCAGTCTATTCAACTAATGGTTCAAATAAAATACTTGAAAGTGCCTTGTTACAAGCCTTGCTTGTGTAACTGTCTTAAAACATGGCAGGTTTTACACCTGGTTTCTTTAAAAACATGTTTGTTTAAAACCTTATTCAGTAACCTCATGATTCCACAACATTGTATTCTAATGAGAATACAAATATTGTCTTAAACCGCATTTTCTAATAGTACCTACACATAATGTGGTAAACCTCCTCTCGATCCTCGTGACCTGACACATGGTTCATCATCATGTTTTTTAGTGTCATCATAATTATTTATATAAGGTGCGTTGGGGTAACATCGGACGGATTTTTGACTAGTTAGAAGAGTCTTCCAAAAACTTGAATTACTCGACATCTATAACCGCGTAATCAATGAAATAAAGAGTAAACAAATGACAATAAAACGGAGCTTTACTTTATATATAGCTTTTGTTTTTAAACTCAAACGTTTGTGTTTTGCACGTGCGTAAAGTCAAGTTATACTTTTTTGAGACCATGATGACAATTTACTTGTCAAGGGGTAAGTTCGGATATACTTTTAAAACCACTTCTAGTGCACGGAGAATAAAGTCTATAACAGGAATATATACGATCTTTTCCCCTCTAACACGTATGGCAATAAAATATCTGATTATTTAAGAGGCATAGATGTTCCAAATGATTATTCATTTTTTTTACTATACGCATCCGGTCTTACCCCACAGGCAAAAATTTTGAAATTCTGTGCTTCTCAAACTATTTTATGTAGTGTCGGGGAAGATCGGATGGATTTTTCTTTGTGGGAAACGTTGTAACAGGCACGAGGGTCTACTAAACTGAAAGAACCATGAAGACTTACTGGAGAAGGCGAAGACCACATTGCAAACAATATAAATAAATAAGAAACAAACACAGCGACTAAAGCAGATTGGATTAAGGGTACTGGTGGACGACGGCGCAGCGGCTACAGCAGAGTGGAGGGGGTACTAGTGGACGTCGGCGCAGCCTACAGCAGAGTGGAGGGGTACTAGTGGACGTCGGCGCAGCGGCTACAGCAGAGTGGAGGGTACTAGTGGACGTCGGCGCAGCGGCTACAGCAGAGTGGAGGGGTACTAGCGGACGTCGGCGCAGCGGCTACAGCAGAGTGGAGGGGTACTAGTGGACGTCGGCGCAGCGGCTACAGCAGAGTGGAGGGGTACTAGTGGACGTCGGCGCAGCGGCTACAGCAGAGTGGAGGGGTACTAGTGGACGTCGGCGCAGCGGCTACAGCAGAGTGGAGGGGTACTAGTGGACGTCGGCGCAGCGGCTACAGCAGAGTGGAGGGTACTAGTGGACGTCGGCGCAGCGGCTACAGCAGAGTGGAGGGTACTAGTGGACGTCGGCGCAGCGGCTACAGCAGAGTGGAGGGGTACTAGTGGACGTCGGCGCAGCGGCTACAGCAGAGTGGAGGGTACACCTAACTGGGCTATTATCCTCCTTCTTTTTCTAACGGAGCTGTACATATTATCTATTTTAACTAAATTTAGAACCAACATTTATTAAAAAATTAAAAATAATTTTGACGCGTAAAAGTTTGACAACCACTTCCATTTTGTTACAGGGTAAGATCGGATAATTTTATCCGATCTTTACTCATCAGGGGAACACCGGATCTCAGCAAGTAGCAAACCCAGGGCAATTTTAATAATAGTAATATGTTTACCACAATAAAAAACCTGGAATAAGTGTTTAAAATAAACAAATAAAGCTATATTTAAGCCAAAATACGCAATTAAAAATTTTAGGGTAAGATCGGATGGACGAAAAATTATGGAAATTTACCTTGGATTTGTTTTTGGCGCGTTACACACATATTTTACGTCAGATTGACAAGCAAAAACTGACAATCGGTGAACAATAAAATGGCGTCATGCACAATGTTACCAGATTTATAAAATATTGCTTAATTCGCCGAAAATTCAACTCGTACGATCTTACACCTCGTCCGAACTTACCCCAACGCGCCTTACCTACACCTCAGCTTAGTTATCCGCAAACATGTGTGGTCAAGTAAATCGCACCATTTCAGGTGATGTCATTACATGAGATCATATTTTCATGTTATAAATGGTCACTGTTTTCAGCTTTACATAAAATTATTTTCATGACCATTGGCCGTGCCCTCCTGTGATATATTTCAGAACCTAATACAGTATTATGACTGTGTTCGCAGAAACTAGCTTATAGGTGTGTGGCGTGACATTGCACTGCTTATTTTATATCGTCATTATACATATCATTGCTAATGTACTTATCTCGGATAGTTTTTGCATCTCACTTGATGTACTTAATTAGACATGGAGATTATGACGTAGCATGCTTGCCAAAATCTAGTGCCATAAACTTTCTGATTTTGAATGCAAAATAGTTGCTTCACGCGCTCAAGAGTAAAGGCGGATGAGTTTTAAAGAAAAGCTTAATTATTCTACCATCAAGTTTTCCAAGCCATTGCATCATAAAAACAGCAAACCTTAAATGGGCTCCAGCATCATTGATGACAAGTTCGTGATGTCATGCAAGTGTCGTTGCCCTAAAACTGCAATGATGTCGTCATTTTCAAGACTGTTGCCTCATTCGTAATAATGAATCGTGATCCTTAGTGCTTCTTGGATTGCTTTTCGATTACTGCGATTTTGATTCCTTCATATTTGCATGAAATTTTTTTCAATGCTTCTCGGAATCTTCTGTTGGTAGGTATAGGATTTTTCAATTTTGTATGATTGTAAAAAAAATCAAATCTAAACTAGTTTCTGTATATTTATTGTTCTAAAGAGGAAATTTATATTGAGATGTAAGAATTTTGAAATAAATTACTACGTAATGCATTAGTAATACCTATGTTTCTTACTCTTTTCCTTCGTAATGTCGCGATGGTATCATTGTCAGGGTCAAGCACCAGGAAACTTTATTTCTTTCCTGTCGATTTAGTTTCCTTAATTTTGTTATATTTGCAAGAATGTTGGTTATTATGTCCTCAACGTATGACTTCATAGAGACTTTCTCTCGAAATACAGAATTTTTATGAGCGTATTTGAAATAAAATTTCGATAACAGCTGTAAAATGTCACACGTTTTTTTTTTCGTATGTTTTCCTCCTTTCCATTAAAAACTGCTCGCGCCTTTGGTAAAATTTATAAGGATAAATCGATTTATTACTACAAAGGCACAATAAAATTTATGCTTAAAACAGCCTACGCCTCGCCTACTCATATCATGCACGTGTCGTAATATTATTCTGGAATATTCCCTACGTCGAAATATATTTCGTTCATTATTATTGTAGGGTATTAATAGTATTTTGGTAGGTTTTAAGTTATATTAATATTTAATTATTTATTTTATATGGGCCTTGTTGCCTGAAATTAATGATTTATTGTTTGCTGCTTACAGCTTCTTTTTACTTCTCTAGAAATAAATAGTGTCCTTCTTCTGTTGTTCATAATATCTACAAGTGGTTGTATGATATCTACAACTACTAGGTAGGTATGTAACCTACTTTAAATGTTTACACGTGTATCGTCTCTACACGGGCCATCTTCCGTTGCTAATTCCACTTACTGCCAGTAGCTAGGCATTTTAATAGTTATATTCTACATTCATACATACATCACGCCTATATCCTTTGCGGCTGTAAAAAACGGCTATTTAAACCAAGTCTGACAAAAGTTTGATAGTCATTCAGAAGACTGTATATTACCATAGTGACAGGTTGTCAGCCTGTCGCCTAAAATTGCAATACACATCAACTTTCAAATCCCTTAGTGGCTTCTTGCGACTGCTATGGGAATATATGTGGTGATGCTATTCTAAGCCTTCATCATCCGGCACTTATACTAATGAATAAGTACCTCTTTGTATTGACGAAAAAAAAAAATAGATTTTCAAATTAAATAATAGCATCGGCATTACTTTGCGAAAGTCTATCTTGACGAAAGTGATAGAAATATGTTTAGCTTCTTACGCACGTATGATGGCAAGTTGTTCTGCTGAATGAACCACTCATTCGACCGCAACTTAATGCAAATGTTAAAGCTATTAACTTCACCAACATAACATCCACACTATTCAAGTTCGATTGACCAGAATCTTTTAACTAATCTAGTTTGATCAGTTAAATTAATTTTGAATGTTTGATCTTCCAAGCACTATCATCATTCTTTATGTTATATTACAATACAACTCCACTTAGTCAGCATTTAAGCTGAAGCGATGAGTGCCGAAGTACTGATGAGCAAAAGATCCTGGTTGTTTCACCTTTGATTCGATCAGGTATGGAAGTGTCCATACGACAACCTTTTCGGACATGTCTGGACTATACCTATCCTACAATACAATTTGCTACTTGCAGTTGGAGGCTTATAAAATAAGTCTATTAGTATTAGCACGACGCCAGCTAGTCTGTCGTACATATGCAGCGTCATTAGGCACTTAGGCGATTTCCCTGCACTGTGACACACTTAGCCTTACAAGCATCTTTCAACACATCATCTTCTCATCATCCTCCTGCCCTTATCCCAAATCAATTGGGGCCGGCTCAACATGTTCTTTTAGAGCCGAAAATCGTGTATCAAAACGATTTGCCAATGTTTTTATATCCCGCCGCCTGCCTGACGTAAACCCTCTTTGGGAATGCTATTGTAGGTGGTATCAGGTCCACCATGCAGTATGACCATTTTTGACAGATATTCTGTCGAGGTCAAAAACTCTATGTCGTCGCCTTTTACGAAACACCCTGAGTGAACTATTCTGTGATAGATGAATCATCAAGGTAAATACATAAATCATCACAAGCATGGAACGCAGCTGACAAATTCCTGGCTTCATTCATTGTTTGACGAATAAATTCTGTACTTGTACACCTATCTTCAATAAATTCGTGTCTAGTTTCGCAGTCTTAATTACTGCTTTGACATAGCGTAGGTATCTTATAAAACGTAATTTTATAAAACGCAGGCAGTTGCTAATAAATATCTGTTTAAACTGCAATTTTCTAATAGTTTACCATTAAACATAATCTGGTCAAGGATAACCTCTTGCCGTGGTTACAAAAAATATAAATCTTATCCTAGTAGATTTTGATAAAGTGAATGCGAATGGCGACAGTAACAAAATATCTATAGTTTAAGAAATAAAATTCTATAATACCACAGTAGCGCGTGATATTAGTGATTAGTTAATTATACCTTCGAGTAAATTGTATCACTTAAGGCTAGGTACATTACTGACTTTAGTAAAATATTTCTCATCATACGATAGCAGCCAATTAAGCTTTGTTTATATCGTCCACGGTCAATTCCTTGATAACATTGATAAACCAATGGCCGCATACTTCTTATCAAAAAATCGTAAACAAAGCCAACAATAACAAACACTCCACGAATGATTAAGAAGCAAAGGTATAGTAAACAATCGAATACATAGTAACAGACAGACAAAAGATTCCCAACCCAATGGAAACTCTCAGAGGAATACGGACCTTGAACATTTGGCATAGGAGATGTTTACCACAGACAATAACACAAAACTTTGCTCATCGCCCATCAACATAAAATTGCGTTTTATGTTCTCGCGCGTTACGTCACCTCGACGGAGTTTTTATACGCGCGCCATGGACTGTAGCCCGTCTCTGTCGCACGCGCTTTTTATCGGTCTATCCGTCTCTTTCAAAACTGGCGGCGACAAGCCGTCTGGTGCTTTCGGGCGGCCATCGCGCTGCAAACAAAACCCTAGGTCACGGGCGCTGGACACATTTTCCTCCTCGACCATAATACGGAGCTAGTAATGAGCATTCGCCGTAGTACAACCTCTCCCCTACTACGCAATAACTACATTCGTCCATCAGGTGAGCTACCATGCGCGAAGTATCCCCCTACACGCCATAAGCACGTAAATTACAGCGACTGCCACAAATTTTAGTTTCCAGGAACATTCAACCTATATTTTCCTGTATCGTGCTTCACAGTCATTACGAACTTCAATATCTGGACCACGGTTCATGCGGTTCTATCGTATAATTTTAAAAGTCGTTTCTCACGGTAAAGTTTGCCATCTGTTGTGGTGTCAGCCAAAGTTTCAAGGTCAATGCGAATTTAATATCATTGTCGGCGTTTCTCGGAATAACGAGGGCAGTCAAAGAACGCAAGAACAATCGCTATTTGTTCGTTTACTCACGCCTAATAATACCGAAATCTGATAGGCTGAATTCTAACATATAAGCGTGCCAGGCAATACATTAACATCTCATTGGAGATAGCATCGTGCCAACCGCGAAGCGGACTGACAGACAAACGGACCGACCGACCGACGACGCCGAAGATTTGTCAGTACAGAATGGCAAATCAAAGGGGAACGTGACTCCTGATCTTATCTGCTTTCTTTGCGATCAATTTTTGATAAAAGCTAACAACGTACCATACACTTGCTCAAGCGAAATAAATCAATCGAAATACTCTCTAATACCTAAGCAGGTCAACGAGAGATTTAACTGGATATTTCACGACATATCATAGAAAATTGTCTTCAAAAATTGTTTTATGATGTTTAGAATTATCTTGTGCTGAAATTAGTCATAACAACATTATCAATCTCTCATGCTAATTTTGATAATGTAATATCCAATTCAAAACTAATTTATCAATGTTGTTCTGTTGACGCAAATTCAAATTCGAAGCAAGTATTTTAGTCGTGTATTTTAAGATTAGGTGGGATTTTATGTGTGGTCGCAAATTCTTAATTAAAGCTTTCGTCGCCATAATTTCCTCCACATTAATATCATTTCGCTCATTTTGCAGTTCATAAACATGAGATCGGCGGGAATGTTCGCAATCAAAAGTCCAACAAACACATAAATAAACGCTGAAAGCCAAAGGCACTAGACAATTATCGCCAATGAATTTTTTCGTCGTATCCGTTGGGCTTTACTTTACGATAATACTGAACGGTTTGAATTATTGAAGCGTTGCTCACGAATCTAAATTCAACCACTCGTGAACGTGAGGAAACGCCAGAAAACTCAAACTCCAAACCATAAAACTTATTTTTAGGAAGCGCAGGACAACGCGTTGGTTTCCGAGTGCATAGCGATGCGGTGGTCCAAATCCAAACCCAAACTGATTGTTTTCGTACATTTTATGGGTTCGTAAATAACGGACGTCTCACACACACAGGTTGGTTTAAGACCGTACATTTTTATAGCTAAGGATTTATTACTATTGATGTCTACCAATTGAACTGATAGAGATTCACCACCTGCTTCTAGCGCTATTTCTTTGATTTCTTGTATGTTATTACAATTACTGATGAACTAGCTTAGACTCTCATCACCGCAATCTTCAGTGTCATCTATCACAATACTGGGGTTTGTATGGGCACGTGGCACGATTCCATTCGTGGAATGGGCTCGAGCGTCAGCCGTGGCCGTGCTGAGTGACGGATGCCTTCCTGCTTTTTACCGCGGCTTGCCCACTTCCAATACTTTCCTACTTCATTTTGAACCTTGCTACCTACTGCTAGATATTGCTAGCGTCATCAACATAGCACATTTCTCTAAATATCTGTCGCCGAGTGTAGGCGTCGTTTGAAAGCCAAGTGCGATCATCGACATCTCTGAACTTAAACCTGAAGGTACGAAATATATCGCGTAATAACAATTTGAATATCTTTGGCTTAGGTTAGGTGCAATTTGTCTTCTGTTCGTAATAGAAATAGAAACGTCTAAACAGCTTGATTGGCAACACCTGAACTAATATATTAGGTGTGTATATAGCGGTCTATATCTAAATGCAAACTAAAATTGTAAGCACCATCTGTCGAGCGAACGCGAACAAAAAGCAATTCATCTCACATCAACGTTACCGAGTGCCGGTAAAAAGAATGACATCATTCCCGCTCATTTTGAACGAAGCGCAAGCGCACCTACCTACCTACTTGGAGTCTCGAACCAGTTTGAAGCGGTTCGCAAACAAATCGAGATCAATAATTTAATCGGCTGAAATAACAGTTACTACGACTATTTTGACCCAAATGTCAATACTTGAAGGCGGAACATCAACGACATCATACACAAACCTATAATAATCATATGTATTATACAGCGGGTATTGATGTCATGCTGCTGCTATGTGTTTAGGATCAATTTTCGTCAATGCTCCCAAACAATAGACAATTTACACACCTATTATTGTAGGTACATGGTACGACCATTCAAAATTACTCGAATTCGAAATATAACACTGAAGTGAGCCGATAATTCTTTCCACAATTTGCCGAATCAAGTTTCTTACATACACTCAACGTTCTGCAACGTTTATTAATTTGATTCCATTTATTTTGCAATAAATCAGGACGATTATTTTTCTGTATATTTGGCACATTTTTTTGCATTTCTATTGCGTCTCAATTTAATTCAAACTGCGCAGTTGTGCAAACCTTGACCGCGACATGATGGCATCCAAAGTTAATGAAATTCAAACTATCTCCTACGATAAATCTCTGCAGTCAATATCCACTGCTCCTTATACTTTAAAAGTTTCCAAGAGCTGTTTTGACGAGCAAGTAATGGACAATGTCTAACTTGACATTTTAGCTTTGCCATTTCTTCACGGGCACGCAATTTCATCTTGCCATTTTTTGCCATGGTTTTTGTGCGACTGGAAAGAGCAAACAGGTTTGTTTTTATGTGAAGAATCTTTCATGGTGAAGTTTCGGCTTTTATACCAAGTCACGCTCTGTTGAAGACGTTTTGAATTACTGCCTACGTGCGGTAATTTTTTGCAAGTACGATTGAGTACTAATCAACTACCTACTTGAAGCTGAAATGGTAGAGTGTTGTAGTTTCTTTAGGTAATTGAAAGCAATTTCGGTTTATTTTTATTGGACTTTAAATTTATTCGCGTGGAAATCAGAATCCTACCTAATCCCACACATTTGCCTAAAAGGAACAAGTCTGCATTCCTATTTTCTGAAGCAGGATTCCAGACAGTACCAAAACTTTTATGATTCTCTGATAAACTGGAAATGTTATACGTGCGTTAGCTGTATGGATTTGTGCCTATCTCTAGAGTTAGACCCTTGGGGTGGATAACTGACTGGCTGCCCCTCCTCCTCTGTCTGGCTCGTCTGGTTCAGTTTACCTGAATTTTAGCTCTATAAAGTTATACACTCTATAAATTATATTTAACTCCGCATTTGAGCTAATCTACAATTGTAATAACTTAACTATACGCATATTACAATGGATGTGTTATATGATAATCGGTAGGTAACCAGTAACAAAGGTATGACGACGTATTTTTATCTCTCTTCTTTACGCACAATACCTACTCGAATTACTTTAAACACATAATATACTTAGGGACGTGTCTTATCTATTCTAATACACATTGTTATATAGTCGGCCATTACTCATCAATCTACAAACAAAACAACGAATAAACTGAACCTAACCAGACAAAAATATACCAGCATACAAGGCAGCATGTAGATTCTCCGGCGAACCAAAATTCGTTGTTGTTTATTCAGTCATCACCCATTTATGGACCTATAAAGATGCCTATCAATGGCTCATTTAACACAATGCGCGCAAAATTGATTGTAATAAAAGCAATCAACCGAAAAATCGTTGCATGTAATCAGCCGCCCGTGGCATTGAACTTCAAAATTCACGATACATTGCTCAAGGTACGCCGCTTTAATATTCGCATCAGTCGCCGAAACCGATAGCCCATCTCGCTCCTTTCGCCCGCAATAACAATACTGGTCTAACTTGGGCGATGATGTCAGCAGCCACCAGCCAACTCTCCTTTAATGACTGCCCGAAGCCAAAAGCATTCCACGAACGCAAACACTTTTTTTCTTTTACATAAAATTCTCAATTACGAGCCGCATCGGCCTATGAAGGAAACGTTGGCTTGTGTAACGCATAATCAGCTCCGTTTCTAGTTCTGCGATACAGCAATAATTTTACACCAATAGGTGTTTACTTATTGAAACAACTTTATGGATACCCGTGTACGGGAACCGGTTGTTTTGCAATTTGGCACGCATGCGCGTTTGGTCTCATAACCGGCTTGGGCCCTCAACATCTTCGAGACTTCGAGACCAATTATTACCATAATGGACCCCATAAGCATTATTTGGAGAAGTGAATCCATCACGAAAATGATTGAAATTACTCATGCCTTCAAGTTTTCTGGCAGTGTTATTTTCCTCTTTATTTTGGGCAAAACCTAAATTACCCGAAGCACGGCTGAATGCTCGAATGGGTTTCGCTCAGATTGTTTGCAGCTCACGTTTCCAAGCTTTTGTTTTGCGTTATTTCATCATGAAAAGCTATATTTGTGGTAACTTTTTTCGGTATGATCGTGCTCAAGAAACCAAAAAAAAATATTTTTAGTGGTATTTCAGAGGTATTTTGTTTGAAAACTGATACTCAAAGTAAGCAAAGGCGGCCTAGGTAGATCATTTTGTGCATTATTTCTTGCAAATTAACTGTCTAATTCGGCCCTTTATATTAATTTCTTACGAGGAATGCACGTTCGTATGTATTAATGGGGCAATGCAAATCGCTCAAGGCTGTAAAGTTTTAGAATCACATAAGGAAGCTCCACGTTGGGTCATGCAGGAAACACGTGGAGTCGGTGATCAGTTTCTCCGCTGGTCAGCACGCAGTAACTCATGTTTATAGCTTCCCATGTTACCTTCGATGCATCAACAAACGATTGTTAATGGACAACCATAGAATCTCGGACAAACAGTGTTGTAGGGATTGAGCTTTTGATTTGAAGAGAATAACGCAGGAGATAGATTTGTTTGTCAATCAAGGATCTCTGCTATAAATGTTCAGTCAGTCAAAAATCAGTTTCTCATCAACTCATGTTTATGACTTCCCATGTTACCTGTGAAACATCAACAAATGATTGCAAGGATACATAGGTAGGTAGTTAGGTAGGTACATACCAAGAATGTGACCAAGGCTTGAGCTTTCATCATCATCTTCCTGCCCTTATCGCAATTACTTGGGGTCGGCGCAACACGTTTCGTTGAACACAAAATCGTGTTGCAAAAGGATTTTACGACCGGACGTCACCCTCCTTGGGCTCCAAGGCTTCAGCTTTCATAATGACAGATATTGAGAGATTCACGCAAGAGATGGATTTGTTCGAAAAAAATAATGATATATATTTTTGTAGCTTTGTAATGTAGGTACCTAATGGATTTAATCACCTCTTTTGCTGTGTACGACCAAGTACGTAGGTACTATTTCTTTCTTTTTCAATAATTTCAAATCGTCAAGAAATCCAAGGATCTAACACACCTCTGGTCATACGCGTAGAATTAGAGATTAAACGAACTTACCTTAAGTGATGTTCTATCCTAATTATACGAAGGCTTCGTCCTCAAGATAAGCATAATAGACACATGTAGTAACGCATAGTACATGCCATTCCACACTATTTTGAGAATATTTTTAATTAATTTTTTGAATTTTAGCGCGACTGCGTGAGAAAGAGTGCATTTTTCCAACTTTTTATTTTTTATATTTTTTGCTGAGGGTATCTCTAGAAACGAGAGGGCTCTGCTCGCCGCTTGATTCATTTAGTTTAGAGTAGCTTAGACTGTTTACTTTCATATTTTACGATTGATAGGGAAACCCAAGTGGGTGGGTGGGTTGCTTATCTCTTCGGACGAAGCCTTCGTATAATTAGGATAGAACATCACTTAAGGTAAGTTCGTTTAATCTCTAATTATACTTCAGGCTTCGTCCTCAAGATAAGCATAATAGACACATGTAGATCTTTAGAGTTTGTAAAATATGAATTAAATAAAAATTAAAGATATGAATGAGATTCAATCAATATATAATTATTCAATTCAATACCAATTACAGAAAGAAGCACCTTAAAAGGTAAATTCCAAATAGACAATTATTTGAGGTATTAAAGTGATTAAACTAATTACAAGCGTAACTGTTATATATATTACTCATTAAGTATAGATAAACCAAAATTATCATTGGTAACATTAACTGGCCTGTTATAAAACTTGGCAAAAGTATTGGAACTAGGGGTCCAACCCGCAGTTCGTCTAATCAAATCAATGTTGACACCTAGCCTATGCGCGGCTGAGGTAGCAGCGTGTCGGGTGCTATGTGCAGTGAACATAGAAGTATCAATTCCACTTAGTTTTAAAGTATCTTTAATCCAACGTGAGAGAGTTTGAGTGCTAACGCTTTTATGCGGTTTTTTAAAGCTTATAAATAAATTATCTTCATTACTGCGAATATTTTTAGTCTTATCTAGATAGGCAATCAAGGTCTTTGCAGGGCAAATTTCCGGTCGTTCTCCAAAGAAAGGGAGAATGAGCAATGGCTGGCACGTACCTGCTTTAGACGTTTTAATTAAATCAGGTATTTTGATTTTTATTTCAGACTGAAATTTCTCGATGTTACATACTTTGATTTTTGACAAAGTCTGCACTCTGTGTGCTGTAACCAAAGCTAAAAGAGTGATTAATTTTTTAGTCAATTTATCGAGTGGCAGACCTTCATTTGGGAACCAACTGTCTAGGTAGTTTAGGACTAAACTGGTATCCCAAGTTTGATTATATTTAGGTAGAGGTGGACGCGACCGGAAAATACCTTTGAAAAATCTTTTGATATTCTCGTTATCAGATATTGTATCTGTCGTTATCAAAGCTAAAGCTGAGCGGTAGCAATTTAACGTCCCATATTGGGCACCTTCTTCATAAGCCTTTGTAAAAAATGACATAATGTGCGGAATTGATACCTCATACAAGTTTAATTTATTCTCCTTACAATAAATAAACCACTTTTTATAACACCCTTCATATTGTTTATATGAGTTTTCTGAAAGCGAATTTAAAACTATATCCATAGATGCAATAGGAACACCTCTTCTTATCATGGCTTCCCTGACAATACTCCTACCACCAGGGAAATCTTGTGATGAATGTGACTGGAAGGAACGAAATTATTAAATAAGATTAGGTTTTCACTAGCTTTGAATATTATCATTTCTGATACTAAAAGACTTTTGAATAAGGGAAACCATGGTTGGGTAGGCCAGTGTGGTACTACCATTATGCCCTTGGCCTTATCAGTGACGATTTTCCTTAATGTTTTAAGTATCATAGTAAATGGCGGAAAAGCATAGAAATAAAATTTAGACCACGGAATAGTGAAAGCATTTACAGCATAAGCGTCGGGATCTCTATGCCATGAAACATATGTGGGACATTTAGTGTTGATTCTACTGGCAAACAAGTCTATATTAGGTGTACCGAATTTATCCAGGATTTTAGTAAAGGCATAATTGGCTAATTGCCATTCAATATCGGGATGAGTACGCCTGGATTCTTGGTCAGCAATGACATTATCTGAAGAACGAATATAGGAGGCATAGACGAAAAGTTTCCTTTGTTCACACCATTGCCATATTTGTCTTGTGACTTCTGTTAAATGTGGGAACTGAATACCGCCCATACGGTTAATGTAGGCGATAGCGGTGGTATTGTCTATGCGAAGGAGTATTTGCGAATTATGTAAGTTCTTAGCAAATATTTTAAGACCGATAAAAGCAGCCATGATTTCCAAGAAATTAATATGTTGCTTTTGTTCTTCCTCTGACCATAAACCGCTGGCTCTATCCCCTCCACACGCTATCCCCCACCCCCTAGTGGAAGCATCTGAAAAAATTTCCAGGTCATATTTATCAATTTTAATATTACAAACTGGGTTTTTAATTGCATTTTTCCACCATTCAAAATCGGAACATAAAGTTTCTGGAATAGTCATCATTTTATCGTAATTACCGTCATCTTTTAAATTAAGATACTTGCATCTCTCGAAAAGTTTCGTGTAAAGCCAGCTGTATTCGACAGCAGGGCAAGCAGATACTAAAAGACCAACAAAACTAGCAAAATCTCTGATTTTACAGCGTTTTAAATTTGACATCTTTTGTATTTCGAAATGAATCCTCTCAATTTTTTTCGTTTGGTAAAGTGACCTGGAATTTTTTTGAGTTCAAAACATACCCTAAGAACCTACAGATTTGTGAAGGAATGAAATTACTTTTATCCTTATTAATGATGAAACCTAGTGACGTAAGAAGTTTCTCAGTCTGCTGGAGGTTTTCAAGACACGTATGGTAACTAGACCCAAAAAGGCACATGTCATCTAAGTAAATGGTTGATAAATAGCCACACATTCTTAGTAATTTTACAACCGGTTTCATTACTTTTGTAAACACATAAGGGGCTGTGTTTAAGCCAAATGGCAAAACATTAAATTCATAAACAGAGTCCTCGAATTGAAATCTTAAATATTTACGGAAGTCCTTATGAATTTTTATCAAAAAGTATGCATCCTTCAGGTCTAAGTTGCAAAGAAAACAATCTTTTGAAATAAGCTTAATAACAGTTCTTAAATCTTCTAATTTAAAATGATTTGTATGTATAAATTTGTTTAGCGATTTTAAATTTAATATAAAACGCATTGAACCATTTGGCTTTGGTATTAGAAAAATACTTGATAAATATTGGTCGTGACTAGGCTTGCACCTTGTAATCGCTCCTAAGGATAATAAGTTATCGATAGCGTCTATGAAATGTGCCCTTTCAGTGTCTGAATACGTTTTATTACTAGGTAATACTGTCTGTATTGGTTCTTGTTTGAACGGTATTTTATAGCCTTCTATGTATGAAAGCACAACAGGGTCATTAGTAATTAACGACCACTGTCGATAAAATAATGAAAGCCTACCAGCTGTTTTTACCGAGGTCAATGACGTCTCTGGCTCGTTCGCTGCGGATGCTGCGACAGCTTCGAGGAGGCAGGCTGCCGACTGCGAGTCGACGTCATCGCAGGCTCCTTCATCCTCGGAGGGCCCGTCTGCCTGCGAACTTGACCCGGATTCCTCCAGTTTAAATTCTTTGTCGTATTAGATGGACTTGGAGTTATTTGTTTTTTATTCTCCACTTTAGGTGCAGCAGGTTTGAGATCTATGCCAGATTTATTTATAGCCTTTGCACATTTTAAAGTTTCAGCCAAGTTTTCGCCGAACAGAAGCTTGTCTACTTTTGTATTTTGTAATTGTTCTCTCATTTCCTTTTTTAATGTATTCAAGAGAAAATTTCTTCGTGTAAGGGTGTCAGCATGTTGACAGTCACATATAAGCCGAACCGAGTCCATCAAAAGTTTCAGCAACTGTGTGTCCTTTTCTTTAGAAGACAGTACATGGGTGATAGCTTGTCCAAGGCAAGTGATTGCAGAAGTGAGCTGTTTTTGTTTACCTGCGATAGCTTTATCTCTCTTGGCCACAATGTCTGAAACCGCTGCTTTGATCTCCGCGTTTAATTCAGGCGGGTCGATCAGCTTGCAATTTTCAGGTGTAAGATAATTTTCTTTCAAGTCCTTGCGCATGTCTTTTGACAAACCTGTCGTAGCCCAGTGTTGAAATCGAATAGGAAGATCTTTATGTATGTCTTTGCCATATTTTTTGTCAGTTGTAGGGTCTGAACCAAGAATATTAAGTAAATCATTGTCGAGGGGCAACTGTTCATCTGTATCTGGTGGTTGTGTGGCTGACGGCGGCGCAGTGCCAGCGGGCGCGGAAGCAGCGGGCGGCGGCGCACCAGCGCCCGAAGAAGCGTCGACCATATTTGTGGGCGATTCGGGAGCGGCCGGCGGCGGCTCTGAATGAATATCTTTTGGTGGAACAACTACCACCGAAGGGACAAAAACTGGACTATTTTGACTCGTACCAGGTCGGGGCTCGATTTCAGGCAAAGGGTTATCTTCCGTGAAATCGTCATTTTCATCCAGGTCTATATATCCCACAACCTCATCTGGAAAAGGGAATAGGAAATAGCAACATCTGAGTTGACAAACCTGATTGAGTCTTTGTTATTTTTTATATTGTAAGAAACAGTCCCTAGTTGTAGGTAAAACACGTACTGTTCGCAAACAATATGATAGGTTAGTTTTCGTAATAATCCAAACGATTATTCACTAAACTGGTACAAGTAGGAGACAGTCCCAATGTAGGTATATACCTACACGTACTGCCCGCAAACTTGATTTTAAGTTGTAATCGTAGGTATTCGAAATCAGCGAAGAGACAGTCCCAATGTAAACACGTACTGCCCGCAACACTATTTTATCGAATAAAATACCTAGTAATCTGTGATTTATACGTATACTGTATAAAAGTTGACGCCTAAGTAGATAGGTAATAACCATGTTTTGTCACAATACTTGCACAATACCTTGTTGATCCATTGATAGTGATCGCCGGTAATCGCGTGACCGTGACCTTGACGACACATCACTTCCAGTTCCAGTAGAACTATACGAACGGTGTCGGCGGTGCCGGCGCTTGCGCCTAGGCCGCCGGGACCGAGACCGCGACCGGTGTCGTAATTCTTTCTCCAACTTCCTAATTTTACGCCTTATATCGTCGTAACTTTGATCACTTTTTCGTTTAGGCATATTATCACACGCGAAATCAACGAAATTTGCAAACTTTTTTGGAAAAACGCGAACACAATGTGGAACAGCGGAGCACTAGAAAGCGAATGAATCAAGCGGCGAGCAGAGCCCTCTCGTTTCTAGAGATACCCTCAGCAAAAAATATAAAAAATAAAAAGTTGGAAAAATGCACTCTTTCTCACGCAGTCGCGCTAAAATTCAAAAAATTAATTAAAAATATTCTCAAAATAGTGTGGAATGGCATGTACTATGCGTTACTACATGTGTCTATTATGCTTATCTTGAGGACGAAGCCTGAAGTATAATCACATTTACATAATTCTTTCAAAAACGAAAATGTAGGTCGAAGAATTAATAGCCTCAGATCTGTGCCGGTGATAATGAGGGCAAAAGTGTTTTCTAAAGTTACACACATTTCACAAACAGTGACAAAAATAAATTGAACTGCTTCGTAATCGTAAACCTTGTTGTTGTTACCGATAAATTACATACAATGTAAAAGTGCAATGACGTTATTGTTTCATTACAAAATGCGTAATTCCATAAAAAGATAAAATATCTTAAATTATATTTTTTATTGCGACTTCTTGGACACACAGGAAGGTTTTAGATAAGCAACCCTGGCTATGTAACAATTGACAATCGCAAAAATCCTACAATAGGGTCGAGTGAACCTTCTGTAAATTCTCTATTTTGTGCCTATACCTAAATGTTCTATGAATTTGCCTAAAACTTTGCCCGCGTTTATAAAATCGTTAGGGCACACACAAATGAGGCTAAGCCTGCTCTTTAGGAAACTATTAAGTTCACGCCCTACTATTAGCAACTTGCGGCAAAATGTCTGTATCGGATAATTATAACTTCTTAAAGTAGCTATTAATCACGCTGGCAAAGTAGAATTTTCCAGATTGCAAAGTTTCTGTGCAAATTTAATTACAGAATGTTGCAATCAAAATAAAGCTTACCCAAAGTAAATATTGGTGAACATTTTGCGCCATTATTGGTCCATGATTGTTGCCTACATCATTATAAAATTGTAATCAACCAGAGAATCAACTTGTAGAGTCTTCATACAAGGTCTCTTCAATCAATCTGATCAGAGATGAAGTAAAGCAGGTACCTTTAATGAGGCGCCTTTGAGAAATTCAAATGAAACAGTTTCGATTTATTCAAAGTACTTTGTCTGGAACGTTCTATTCCTAGAGCTCGCCTTCGCCTGTGTGACCCATGTACACGGCACTTGAATTGTTATTATGATTTAGCTCATTTACAATACAACACCTAAAGTATATTAAAATTTTACTACCTTTCACTTCACCCCCGCATCTGAATTGAAGGTCAAGAAATCAATTTCGAATTATGACTTGGCAAGTTTTATAACTATCGGTTTATTGCAAGTAGATTGATTTGCATCACTCATAAAAGTTGACATTTCAGAGCTTTATAATGTCGTCAATGTCACTGTTATTCAATACGATCACCTTCTGTTAAAGTACCTTTTCTTGGTCCTAAATATATGGATTTCAATATTTTGTGACAGATTCGTGAGACAGGAGGTGTTTACGCTGTTTAATGCGGATATTCAAATTTCTCTTTATATGCATGCAAATAATGCCAAAATTTAGTTTTCACTTAAGTTTCCTTTGATAGCAGTACATTTCCGTTGACCATAAAATTCTGCAACCCGCAAATAACATGCTTGACAATTCTTGGCAGCTACCGACTCCTTTGTCTTCGTCAGCAAGCTAATAAACAACGTCTTCTGCAGGATCAGGATCTGCAACTTTGTTGCAGCCATTTGCAATACTTAACTTTTGCTTTATAATTTCCTCATCACAGTTTTTGTTTGTTTTGATCCGTTTCATTGCATGCAAGTTATTGTTTTTATATTGACGACATTTTAAATTATCACATAATGTATATGTCATACAGTAATAAAGCAAATCATACGCATTGGTAACCATGCCAACACCGAAAACATTTTTATCGTTGGATACGGAATCGTTTACAAATGAGATGTAATGTAGGCCACCTCATTTATCAGTGTCGTGGCTAGGCTTGGTTTTGCAAATTCTGGTGTATATATTTTATTTTAAAATTTATTATGTTCTGGATATAAATTGTTGTTTTTCTCATAAGACATTGTAATTGTTACAGGTATGTTCATCATCTCCAACTGTATTTGGCCCAGCATCATCCAACCAGGTTACGAATAAATAATTATCAAAACTTAGTCGTTCGATTTATTTGTCACCTATCCGCTGACATAATTTACGCTAGATAATAGATACAATCCTAGTTTTATAGTCCATTCGGTTATAAAACAGTAATCAGAATTAGCACGCAGCGTTTATTTATATGTAGCTTTATTTAAACTACATTAGTAATATCTGGCTTTCTGCAGTTGTGACAATATCTTAATAAAACGCTTAACATGCCGGCAACAATATGGACTTCATACATTAACATTTCTAGGAAATTTGTCTACTCTATAAGAGATTTGGGTTTATTAGTCGCGGTCTCGTAAATCTAATTGCTGTTTCCTGCCATTATTTATGGTTTAAAGTTACGCTCTTTATACATGTTGACACACATTTCCACGGCGCGATATTCTTAGAAAAGCTCAAATAGTTTGTTCGTCCTGTCATCTCGTGTTGTTAAGCTCTTGAGATAAACAGTATGGTGATCTATTTTCGAGGCTTGAAATGGCGCTCATTTTGCTTCAAGTCCTTTGATCAACGCGGCCCTCTAGTGAACGATACTTGTATGTGACGGTCGTACAAATTGGTCGAATTACAGAGGGCTCTGCCCTTTTGTTTGTCGCATCAGTGTCGCTCCGAAGATGCGCGTCGCCTAGCGTGACGAACTCCGCCCAGCTTCGCGGAAAATTCTCGAGTCGATGGCCAGTATGTAATTTTAGCTTCAATGTAGTGTTAGTACTTATTTTAATCCCCATGAAATTCAAAAAACTTTCTCTCACCTCTGACCTGACTCTATCATCGATGAGAATTGAGATCCTATCCTACACTTTTGGATGAACTAAAATTCACTTGATCGCACCAGTTATATTCCAAGAAATTAATCTTCGACTAAGTGCTATTCATATTCGGAATCTCCGCAGCGTCATTGTCGCCCTTTTCCTCCCTCGTAAGTGCCAACAATTTATTCTCTGAAAGCTTTAATTACTGTATTTTTCCTTTTGGCCCATGCCACAATTGCTGTAACGATTTAATCAGTGCAGTAGCGGTTATTGTTCTGAGAATCTGCTCTCACAATGATGACAAAATGCAACCCATTATCGCACCATTAGTCTGCAAGGGTCAAACTTAGTCATTTGCTCGAAATAGCCAGCCAACTGTTGCAAATTTAACTAATGACTGCACGTCTGAAGGTGATTACAGAGTCCAGCCAGCATGATTAATCGCTAACAAGGCAAATCCTTCATCCTGAGCACGCAGGTATATCATGATTAAAGATAAAAGGGAGCTTGGTTCAGCTGAAACCCTTCTCCGGAAACATCCGTCCTCTCCAAGCGTGACAAAGAATCGTCCGGGACCTATTTAGTCCAAGGTCAGTTCCAGACAAGTATAAAGCTGGTCATTCCTTGAATCAAGGTTTCGTGGAATCTTTCGGCTTCCATACGAATGTTGCTGACAACTTGCATTCTGTTTTATAATTGTAACATAAACAGAACCGTGGGAGTCTGACCCCCGCATATCATAGGTATTCCCCGGTATTCATTACAGTCAGATAAGCTGTATAAGCTGTAGTAAGTGTAGCGTGTATAGATACCTTGTCAACCGTTCGGGTCTTGGGAATCTCAGGTATTTCATGGCTGTTGTAATTCTAAACTTCCTGTCTTTAAAAACTTATATTCCATTTATGTATTTCCTTGCGATTGCATATTTTTTCTTTAAGTATTAAGTATTCAATGTGGTACAAATCAATACGTATAGTATCCCACTTATGTCAGTCTGTATGTTTGTAATCGGAGCTATAAAGGGCGGCTGATACGATGTCAAACGATTATCGCATTCTTTCCCATCACGCTTTCTTACATAGCACTCAACTAAGTAGGTATAAGTACCTACTCCTAGCTTAAGTCGCACAAGACGATTCACGTGACAGCAGTGAAATAACTATTGAAGCTAAAATTGAACCACAGTTTCGATCGAACTTTGTTTATTTGGCGTAAATGGTAAACGCACAAGAATAGCCTTTAGCCTAACGCATTGCGGGGCGCACGTGCGCAAGCAAACATTTACATGTGACGCTCTTAGAGGCGCCTTTACTTCAAAGTCCAGGACTGTTTGAACAAAACAGGCAACGTTACGAATACAGCTTTAAAGCGCTTGTTGATTTACACTGGGTCGGCGAACGACCCGAACCTTGGAACCTTGGTGTCAGAGTTTAAACTACCCACCCGCACCTCTACTACTAGTATTAGTAGGTCTCTATCTCTAACATGGTTGTGCGGTAGCTGCAATCAAAGTAATAGTCGACAGCAGCTGGGACCGAACTGCAGCCATTGATTACCTACAGCAACATCTTTCTTACGGACCATCAGGAAGTTCCCATTTCCTTAAGTCCTAACCAAACTGGGAGCGATTTCTCAAAGTAATATATGAACAGATATCAACTTTTTGTGTTCCCCCAAAAACCGAACCAGTGTCCTCCGAAGAGGAGGACAATGCTCAGAATGCACTAGAGTACGCTGTTAGTCAGCTACATGACAAGAAGATTAAATAAATCCAACTATCAAAGTGTAGATTCCTATTAGAGAAGTGTCGCAGGACACGGAAGGTGTGGTAACAACAAACACTATGTCCATTCGTAATGAGGATAATGATGGAAACTTGCGCCACGCGGCAGCACGCGGTCTGCGAGTCGATCGCTCGAAATCACTCACTTGCGTAAATAAGTTGGAGCCAGCGCTGCAAAAGGAGACATAACTTTGGAGAAAATCAACTAAATATCTCTTTATAATGTCCCCTCATCACCCTCATCAGCAGAGCCTTTAGGTTGGTACCCGGAGAAGACGAAGAACCTGGTACAAGGAAGTCCCCTTTACCCCAAAGGCTGCCCAAAATCAGGCTGCTGAATACGCACAATATTGATATGCTTATGACAAGTGACGTAATGGTGTTCAGTAATGTTTTTTCACACAATTACTGATATTCTTGAGTCAACAGCCTCACGTCTTTCGTGGCACACACAGACTCTAGCGGCTAGCGACCACCGTATGAGATACTAAGATTAAATTGTTCGAAAGTGAACAGAGAATTGACTTGTAGCCATTTAGATATTTATTAGAGTCAATTCTTCGTCTCAAAGGCTGTTGGTATCACTTGTAGGTACTGATCATAGCAACATTGTAATGCTACATGTGAAAAATGAAATAACTAAAAATAGCACCCATCATGTCAATTACACGTCACATGAAGGGAACCGTTTCGCAGAAACCCGAACTGGGTCATATTGCACCAATAGAACGATGCACGCTAGCGCTAAAGACACCATACAGCCGATTGCAAATGCAGCGTTGTAATTTGCCCGTGTCACGACAAGTAGGTACTTACTTTGCCCATTTGTAATGTAGATAGATATTTGTCGTTTAAAGAGAGCTTAGATAGAGCTGAAAAAGTGAGAATATTTCAACATAAACTGTCGACAAAAATATAATATGTTTCCACAGTAAATTCTACAGTTTTAGTACGGGAATTTTACTTCGCTGCTTACGTTATACGGATACGGATCAACTTAAACTAAATCACCTTATGACCGATTGAAAATGTAGGGTTGTAATTTTCTAGTGTGAAGGTACTCGATACTAGTATAACCACACATACATTACTCGCAAATTCACGAGGACGCCAATATTACGTTATGAACCTGCTCCAATACCCATATTATCGGAAACCTGTTCGTATAAATTACAGATACAAAAACTAGTGTCGATTTCTCCATCGAAATTAATATTTGCTTATTTGCATGTAATGAACCTTGCAAAAAACGCGGTGGTTTACCAAAAGCAATTTGTTTCAGTAATTACGTGGAAGGAAGATCCATCGGCACTTCGTTTGCCGTTTGCATAGTGTTTCCCATTCAGTTGCGATGAATTCCATTACCTTCAATAGCTGCTATTTATTTGACGCTTAGTAGGCAGGATTTTATTTATATACTGGTTTATTTACGATCTTCTAGTGCCAAATAACTCTCATCACATTTATTAACGATACAAGAACGCCCTCCTTGTTTATGATCTTGCATATTACTCAATCGATTACCGCTGGTGATAAAATCATGCATCGTATCTTATCGTCTACATTAATTAGACGTGTATCCTCCTGTGTATTCCCTGTTGCGTACGTAGCTTTGATGAGTGTGGCTCACCCATTTGTCATAATTTCCTTTAAGATGCGCTCTATGATTGCGACTAATAGCTCTGATTGCAACGTATTTGTGTCTGTCTGAACTGAGAATGCTTCTTGGAAACCAACCAGGACTCTGTGGGAAGTCGACACTCATATTCTGAGAAGCGTCCCGACTTGTTGTGTTGTCGTCCTTCATTTTCGACAAAGTGCATGTAAGAAGCGTTGGCATTTGCAATCTCGTTTCACTTGTGTATTTTAACGAGATCAACTCTTATACATGATTCAAGTATACAGGTACCTTGTCGATCTGTTTTCCGAAATGTTTATTATTCTCTTAACGATCCTAATTTCAACTAATGACGGCTTGATGACTATGCCCGGTTGAGTTGCCTCTGAAAGAATTGAATAATTACACATGCCAAAAAGTAATGTACGCGCACCATTTGTTAGCCGAAAATGAACAAAGGCGTTTACCGCGGATGCCAACATGTCAGCATACAGCTCTACTCAGGTCAACGCACTCGACTTGCTCGAAGAAATTCGATATGTCATCCGCATTCGCCAAAATTAAGCCGCAGGTCAGATGTTAGTTGCTCATGTGGTGGTGGCAAAAAGTTTTTGCGTCATTTGATCATTTCGCTGCGACTTGGATGGTGGGAGAGATGTTTTTTCATGATCACTTGTCGGAACGCTGTCCGTCGGTCCGTCGAGCGGACGTTGACCTTCCCGTTATTTAGGGGATACATTTTCTATGGTAGCAATTTCACCGCATAATGTGTGGGTTAATTCGGTCCCCTCATTATCTCGACGTATCAGCTGTTCTATAAAACACATAACTGATATGCTGGCAATATCTGTAACTTAATTATTTTTGTAGATACTGACATTGTATTTTGTTATAACCTTATTTATGGCCTTGTCCTTATCAATTTATGAGTCACATTGCCGCAGTTCGGTAGTATCTACCCTTCACTAAGTCATCGCAAAGTTTTTCAGACAATTCGTCTGCCGCTACTTTTCGACCGCAACATTGAAAAGTTTCTGCAAGTTTGGGTGCTGCGTCAAAACTTTAGCGCTATAAAACACTTAGTCCCAAAACTTTCTCACTTATAGTCGCATTTTTTGGGTAACTTTGTTATCCAAAATATTATCTATTCACTTGTCCGTTTAGGTTGATACCTAACCTAATCAAGGTTTAATTTTTATGAGTTTAGGTAAAAGCTTATTTTTTTGCTACGGATATCCACAACTATAATCTTTGCTAGAAACAATACTGCAATCCTAATAGAGCTATCTTATCTGATGTATATCATGATGAAAGTTCGGGACTTCCTTAGTCTAGGCATGGTCATGTACACCTTCAGTATGTAAATGAAGGTGTGCAGGCTGTGCGTGCTACAATACTGTATGTATAGATAGCGGTGAGCGGATATCGGGCGGGCGGCGAGCACGCGGCGGCCGGCGCGCGCGCCCAGTCAGAGTGCCGCCGCGCCGACAGACGCACGCGCGACCTGCACGTGCAATCCACAAACACAAACGCAAACAGTTCATCACTGAACTCTTCTCCAAGACTCAATAAATTCAGTTCAAAAACCTATAAATGATGTCAGTTTGCATGTACCTGTTCTGCCCCTGGTTCTTTCTCGTGATCTACTTGGCGTTCCTCATGCTGGACGTGTGAGTCGGTGCGAGGCTGCTCGCGTCCGAACGTTTGGTCGGAGGTTGTCAGAGCGCTTGCGCGGTGTTGCGATCGATATCCGCCGCCGTATTCTCTGCTGGCCGGTGTCAGCCGTGCGACGCGCGAGCGATCACGCGGGTCGTCGGAGCCGGGCGCGCGTGTGGGAGCGCCGGGGGTGTTATGCGGGGCGCGTAGTGCCGCCGCCGCCGGGCCAGGGAGCCAGCAGGCCGCCACGATCGCTCCGCACGCTGCAGGCGCGCGGCCGCGCGGGCCCGCCATGAGCGCGGCCACGCCGACGGTGCGCGCCGCGCCAGCCGACTCGGCATCGCCGCACGTCGCGCTGCCCCCCATCAAGCCAGACCTCGGACTCAACGATGCCACACTCTTTGCAGTCTACTGCTTCATTAAAAATTTCATTGGGTGAGTCTCGTTCAATACTCTAAACGGCACCGTCAGCCCTTGCCAACAGTCGAATTTGCTAGTCGATTCTCAGATCCAGCAAGTATTCCTCAAATCTCCATTTTGATGTTTTACCTTCTGCAACACAAATTCATTAGCTTGGCGGCTTCGTTTACTTACAGTACAGATATAGAAGCCCACACGGCATCGTCGTCGTCTTGAATAGACTCGAATTTTCTATACGCCTAGCCGCATTAGTAAAAGTCGTGCATTCATGTCGATGATTCTTCGAGACGCTTGACGAGCTTCACTATTCTTCGGCTACATTTGTAAAGAAAACCTTATGATTGCGTTGAAATTGCTGTTAACAAAATTATCAGCAACTAAATTACCTAAACTCCGACATCAAAATACCTCTACATCTATTTCGCTATTTATAACTTTGTACAGGATTATTGAATACTTTGTAGAGAACGTAAACCACATCCATAATGAATATTACACTCATCAGGTAATATAGCAAACCAAATTTCACACTAACAAATAGCTGCAATATGATTTCTGATTATGATTTAAATTCCTTCATAATGATGAATTTGCACCAATTTTTGATGCTTAGTTTTTGTTGATAAGAACCTAGGCAGGAATATTTTATTTTACCATCATCTTCAATGTTAGCCACAATGTTAGTCCACTGTTTGACATCGCTATTGTAGTTCTATAAGGTGTTAAATTCACCTAAACATTCATCTGTACTCACCAAGCCTTCTCTACTCTTCTTCTAAAGTACCCTACCTCCACAGTTGCATGTATTTTTATTTGCATTTTTTATGTTGAGATACATATTTAGTTTACTAAACATTATATGACTTCCTCCCTATCCTACCCAAAGTAAGAAATCTCCTCCTTCAACCTCATGTCCTCATAAAAAGAATAACCTCTAGTAATGTAAGTTTATGTTATTTATTATTGATCGGTCGTATAATTGATGAAGGCTGAATTGAGAAATTTACTATCTCACTTCACTGGTCATATGTCGGGGTCAGACAAACCGCAAAATTACATTTATAGGTACTTACGCGTCGGTAGCTGAATAGATATTGTATTGATCGTCTTTGATATCATTAAAATAATTTTCTGTCATTACGGCAATTTCAGTAAATTGTTATTGAAGAGTTTTGGTATTGATTTGTCACACGAAGCAACCATCTTGAGCTGGCCACTTATTAATTTTTGATAAGCAGAAATTCTTTCATGTCGTTCATTAGGCTCTATATCATATTTAGCCTACTAGATCCCACTGCTAGGCAAAGGACTCCACTGCGGTTTTCCACTTCTTAAAATCCAAAGCTAACTCGGTCCACTTCTTATGATAGGCATCATGATCGTCACGCAATCGTTTTCGGGGTCTACCTCGCGCCGGGACCCGGCTTTTGGTCATTATTGTGGTCTTGAGATTTTTTCATGTTTCAAAATATTTAGCTTCATAGGTATCTGAAAATCTTCGTTAATATTGATTGTTACATATCACTGTCCATAAAGCTTATAATGTTATTTATTTAACTGTCTAGACAAACATTAGTCTTGCATTGTCTTGTCATATACTCGTCTTGTCATTAACCACTGTAGCGATTGTTACCACTGTACCATAACTACCAAATAACCTATACTTTTGCCTATTTTTTTTACATCGCACACAATGCTGTGATTCAACCTTGACATCTCAAGCCTCGACTATCTCTATTACATGATTACTAGTAATCTTTGTATTTTTTCTCATGTGTATTCTTGGTGCCTATTTATTAGTAAAGTAACATAGAAACAAAACTGTATAAACGAAAGAAATTACGACAAACTATATTTGAAAACAAATTGATTCTGGATAAACGATACACATTTTAAAAAGAATCTGGTATACCAAGAAAATTCCTCTAAGTTGAAAAGTATGTTACGTTTCAAAGCCATTGTATAAGATGTTGTTTGTTTACGACACATACCGCCCACATAATGCCAAGCCTCTTATACCCACCGTGACCTTAAAATTTTGTACCATTGGTATTTCATGTTTATCAAAAATATTTACACAGCTTGCCATATTATTATTCGAAATGCAAGTTACAGAACTTACAGATAACAGTGCTGGTTCCATGTTTACTTTATTGGTAACCTTGGAATCGGCATGAGGCAAGTATTACCCACGCCTCTATTTACCCTTTTATGTTATCAACACTGGGCAGCCATCGCCATGGTGTAAATATTTTTGAAATATATTAGAGTGGATTATTTCATAATCCTGCTTCAGTCACACTGGTAACTTCCACTTTGTGAGACTTTTTCCAAAATTATGGCGTACGAAGGTTTATATTCTATCAACACTAACTCAATAAAGATTGTATTGCGACTATAAACCCTGCCAAACCAAAAAGTATATTGTGTTCTTCTGTGACCAGAAATAAGCGTGATAAATCCCGCTATGTCCACTCCATTTTATCTCACGTTTAGCTAATTAACAACAATAAGGGGCAAACCTCAGCCGTGCCTAACTTAGAGAAAGTTTTCGTTTAGAAAGTACCCTTTGTTTTGTTTTCGTGCCCCAGCTGGGGTCCTTGCTGCTCGTACGCTACAACGCCCGACCCATTAGATATACTCTAGATATCTTTCTTACAAACTCTTTCATGCGGTAACCGATTTCATTGACCGACTTGGCAATCACCGCCGGTGCTCGCCCGTTCTTTATAAAATTTGCAATTAACATAGTGATTTCATTTTGCATATCTGATATCTGAACGGATTGACGTCCCATTAAGTTACCAACAAGATGCATAATGTGGCTCGTGCTCGGCTGCAAATGTCAATTTCTCTGATCGTTCTATTCTGATATTATAATGTACTGCACTTAACCTTTTAACGACTACCGGCTTGGAATAATGTATAGGCAGGCGCTTAGATGCAGCTATATTTGTTTCATTGGGCATCATCACTTTCTCGCAAAGAAAAGGGAAAGTCTTGGTGGCGCTCGTACCCTTGCGGTCAGATCAGCTAGGCCATTGGCCAGTGATAATTCCTCTTGTTTATTTCATTTCACACTAATGGCCGCTCTAATCTTGTCGATTTCACTCACAGCTCTGTTATTTCTAATTTCCCAGTAGGCAATTGTTCTGACCATGTCTTGGTAATGATAGCTCCAGTCCTGTAGTTTTACTTATTCATTACTTGGTGTTGTTACATAATTCAAATGTGAACCTGCCCTTTTATTACTTATGTAATAAAGATGCTTATCGTATTCACGTCTGACGATTTTATCATTGTTGATCTGTCAGAAGGTATTTTTGGTCATCGGTGTCAAGTCATATTTTCGATATCACCGGTTGCATTATCTCTTGGAAATCTTTTTGTGTCCATCATGAAATGGCATAAAATTACTATAAATAATGTTATAAATCTTATCAAGGTTTTTTTGCTGCTCCTCCCTGGACGTAGAAAGTGTTAAAAAATATGTAGCAAATATCTATGGTGATGAAAAGAGAAAGAACTTAGTTGGAAATGTAAAGAAAATTTCGAGCTACCCAAATAAATTGATCCGTTGCCCGGCCAACACATTTGTTAAGGGGGGAATTTTCATTTATATTTCGACCTATATTCCGTGGGGAAAATGGTTTAGTTCCATGGGCTGATTCATCCCTTAAAATATTTGTACTATTTTGTACTACTGTTGTATTACATCTTGTATTTTTGCATCCTATTTTATTTTTCATCGTAAAGCTCCTGAGTTGTTTTCACAGTTCATTAGCCGCTGCTTTGTGCTTGATCTTAGCAAGATTACTTCGGTTTTAATTAACGTTTCCGTTTCTTGTCCGCGATACTTATCTTTGATAGTTTGCTTTTCTGTTCCTTTAGTTTCTAAACTACAAATTGGAGAATGGTTTATTGTTAACTCTACAAAATTTATTGCTCACTTTGATTCATTAGCAACATGGTTGCCATTGCTACTTCCTTTAGCTAACAATAAATCAAAAGCCTCGGCTTTTGCTGTGTTGAAAATGTTGATTGCATTAAGTCAGTCGTCAACCAGTATTAAATATTCATTCACTTTATTACGGGTCCCGTCGATCAGCTGTCCATTCTCGCTACGATGCGTTCCGATATGATAGGAGATAGTGCGTGTCGGTAGTTATATCGACGTAACTCCGTGTTCTTGCATAACTTGCTTTACAGTACCAATGTTTCTACTCGCCACCATATGAGTTATATCATTTTTATTAGCAGCATTAGATTCCACAATCTGCACGGTTTGATCGGTTAACATTTTGTTTTAGTATGTCAGTATATCACATGATTGACAAACATTTATCGCAACGATTGTAGGTAGCATAGCCTGTTGCAGTGTGAAAGTTCACAGGAACTTATAAAAAGTATTGGTCTGGTGATTGCGCAATGGCTCTCGCATCTGCACTGATGTGCATACGTAAACCTGTTGCGTTTGTCTCGCCTGTTGCATTTACTTTATGCATCAGCGCACTGCCTTCCAAAGCTACATGATTACCTTGTTACCAAGCAAAATCCGCGTTAGCGTGTTGACGTTGTTGACACTCGATCACGCAACGCACGCGTGTCTTTGGACGATTAGCCGTGGATCTCATCTCGCATATTGATTGACGCGTTGGCTTGTCGGGCTACCATGGCGCCACCCTACAAAGCCGCCCCTTTCACGCAAGGACGTCGGGAATAGGGACGCGCGCATCCACTCAGTGTGTAAACGACCACCGTGCCGTGAGGACGCAACCCTCGCCTCCGCGCCATACTTACCCGCCAAGTGCCTTATAAAATATTCCCCTGACTTAAATATCCCACCAGGTGCGCTGGAGGACACACTGAAGCACCATCTGTGAGTACACCATGTATTGAACGCTGCAGCCCTCCTATTAACTTAAGTAGGTCAAACTAAGCGTCCTAGTACCTAAAGGTTTTATTTATGAATGGGGCGTGTGTTGTTTGTACCGATTCTACTACGTTAGCGTAATTCTGACCTCATTTCGTGGTTGCTAATATTCATCATCTTTTGTTAAAATATTTTCTAGTTGACCTGTTTTGAGTGAAATTGTTGCATAGAATCCGCCTTGTAGGGTGGCGTGGCGATTTGAATATAAAAGGGGAATGAGGTTCTCAGAAGAACGGTTATTGCCAAGCCACCTGAAATGGAAGAAAAGTAAACAAAATTCGACATGACGGCTGGGTTGGGTCAGCCTTTGCAATTTTCATGTCGGGATTTGCATTTTGCGAGCGGTGTTTACCCTGTTTCGGCATCTAATTGTACCTTTTCGTTTCGGCGCTCGGCTTTGTTTATTTTTCTTACTTATTGGAATATTCATTACATTTTAAATAACGTAATGGTCTGCAGACCCAGGATGAAAGGATTACGCAAGCTCCCAAGTGCTTTATGCGGATTCGTTACTAAATAAACGCAATTAGTTACTCCAGGAAATCATTGCGACTTCCTCTTCTCTGTTCTCGATTGTGGTACACTCGGAAGCGTTGGCCTGTGCGTCCGTCGATTACGCTCCAATCGAGATCTAATCTCCTCCTTATCATTCGAATAGTGAAAGTCTGTTCGCAATTCTCGATTCATTCGTTATCACTATTGCTAACCTAACCTAATTTGTTGCGAGCGTTTGTTGCATAATTTAGCCCAAGCTTGTTTGCTGCAGGCTGCAGGCTAGCTCCCAGAGTGCGTAACGCATGCGTAATACGATTGTTTATGACGAAAGCAACGCATAGATTTTTTAATAATCGCCCTCGTTCGCAGCTGTCCCCTCCGAAAATAAATTTTATTTTTATCCGTACCGACAATAAAATCTCGCAAGCAGCCGCTTTCGAGAGCAAGAAGGACGAAGTTTTATTACCAAAAACCAGATTGACTATCCGACCAAGTTTAATCATGAAAGTTGTTCGATCGAGTGTTGCTTTTGTGAGGTCACGTTGACATTCCGTCTCTACGTTCATTCATTCATTCTGCATTCAGTGTTATTTCTGCTAATGTTTTGGGTTCGATAAGTGCTACTGAATAACCTGTGTTATGTATGTATTGCCTTTATCGTAAATCACATTTGTAACCGCATTTCCTCTTTATAGACGTTATGTTTCCTTTGCCACAAATCGGTTTCGCGAAGTCAACAATGTGTTTATTTCCCCACTCAGATGCGATTACTGTCGCCTCGAGATTCCTTCCGTCATCAAGATCTATTTCCTCCACCTTTCTATCTAGATCATGTCCATGTAGCAATATGTAGGTATTTTTGTCATGATTCTATTCATGCTTTAATGCTTAGACCTAAGAGGCTAATACTCACTAAAGGCACAGTCTGGTAAATAATTACTTGCTTAGCACTAGGCTTAATATCTATTCCTGGTTGACCAAAATTTCTCGGTTTTTCAACAGATGACGTTGTTAGTTTCCAAACAACCGCAAAAAAGTGGTGAGGCAACAATTATATATTCAATTTTGCTCGTTTAAAGGTATTAGACATCTTAAAGTAGAAAATATTTCATTAGCAAACAAGGCAAAAAAAGTATATCACCAAAAACCTGAACAAATTCATCACAGAATGACATCACTTCTATTATGACCTCAGAATTAGATACTCCACCACGAATCGGTTTTACAGACACAAACAATGCATCCATTTTCTTCTCAGCGGTAATTACCTCGTGTTCAGACGTGTGTTTCCTGTGTGAATCGTTAGGTGCTATTTCCACCTCGCCGTGACCCGCCGCATCCAACAATTCACGTTCAAAGACGAATAATTAAAACGTGTTTTTAGCTTTAAGACAAACAACGCTGAGATTTTAGAATTCGCGTTGAAAAACTTTGGTATTAAAACAGAAAGAACTGAAGTTTTTTCAATTTTAAACTTTCAAGACTTCTTAATTTTCCTGCAAATTTTCTTTTCAATCAATGTCAGTTTGTTGACTTTTGGCTGTACCTTGGCTTTATACAATCTTGCATCTTCACGTTTTTCTTTAGTTAGATGCTCTCATCTTTAATTAATTTTCTTTACGTGTTCTCTTTTCTGAACAAACATCTGAATTGCAAATAAGCTCGCAAGAGTAAGTTTCCGTCGAAAACGTCCTTGGTCTAATTCAACATTGGAAGCGTAAGTGCGTCCCATTTAGCACTGCACTACACTGTGTTGTGAACCAGAACAATAGTCTCATGACCCCGATCCCTCTCGTCCATTGTGACCCGCTGCAGTCGACCTACTTCCAGCTGCTTATCTTCCAGCACTTCGTCATTATTCACTTTCAATTCAAAATTTAACGACCGACCTTGGCCCTGCATTCAAATAATTCTTACAAATAAAGCTCTTTGTTACTAAGATATGCGCTAATGAAATTCAGGCGTGCGTCCGTCTGCTAAACGTTCGCACCTAAATATAACCGCGAATTTGTCTCGCATACACCACCTTGCGCACTCAACGGGCACTTATAAAAAGCCGCGAGGTCATAACGTCGGACGCTATCGAATCAGAGTTCGGACAGCGCGTAGCCCGCACGCGCCTTGTAACCACGCATCGTATCGATATCGATGCTTTATTTACTATCACGTGCAACAGTGACGTCACCGGCGTTGCAACCGCCGCCGCGCCAATGGCTCTTGGCAAGTTGGCGTTTGATTGAGGGATGTTCATAAGTGTGAGTGCCGCGGTGGTGTAAACTCGTGTCCGTATGGTGCAAAAGCTGATGGCGGACCTGAAGGTGCTCATCGGGAAGAGAGCACCTCCCGGGGCGCCGCCCCCCGCTCCTCTTCCCACCAACCAGCAGCAGCAGTACACGAGACGAGATCTGAAGATGAACTTACACAGACACATGAGTATAGTTTTAGACAGGTAATTGAAATAAAAGTGAATGAATGAAACATTTTTGTGGGCTAATTTCTGTTCGGTTGGCGAGCTCCTGGCCTTACGCACGTCATGGGTCACTCGCCTCTTGCACCTCGTCACGCGAGATGTTATTTTGAGGAATGTCAACACGGCAGGTTAACACGAATAACGTCTTGAAAATTCACTTGAACGAGATCAATTGGCAGTATATTACGATCAACGACGCATATTGACAGACCATTTCGATCACGAATGTCAAGGCTGACCGACATTCGCGCGTCTATGATGATGAGCGATGTGCCAATGATGTTGGCTTGTAACATGTCTTCTTGATAAATAATGCATGGAGAATACACGAGTATCTTTATCATTATGATGTGTATAAAATTGACAATATAACTTTGATGCAATGCTAAAGTTTTGGTATCAAAAGGCTTGTCATTTTGTAGGCATACATGATGTTTAAGTCACATTGATGATCCTAGAAATTCTAAAGGTCATTTTTTACATCTTTGCTGACAAAAACTAATAATACGTATGAATGATTAATACAAATCATATTTTTTGTAGGTATAATTTTTAATTAAAACTTTATAAACATTAAAATTAATAATTGACAAGTTGTTAGACATGTCTATTAAATAAATTACATACTTTGACATTGAAATGATCGAGTTAAAAGAATTTAAAATTAAGCTACACATAATTGATGAACCCGTGCGATTGACCGAAGCAAACATAATTGGGAAAGCAAACAAATAGACAAAGGCTAATGCTGTACTGCACGCTAAGGGCAAAATACTTAGTAGAAACTACCAATACTACCATAGGTAATATAAACAACAGCAAATAACTTTATTTGATACCATACAAGACCAATCAATCAAACTCTATAATTGATACATACTTGTATTAATAATAGCTTGTTTACGTCGCACAACAATTTGTCGAACGCACTTTGGGCGTGTCGCATACCTCAACTCCGAATGCCTTCGCCCAATTAATGATGACAGAAAGTTTTTCATCCAATCAGGAACGCGCACGATGTGGCTGCAGCTATGATGGGAATACATGATATCGATAGCGCTCATTATTATTGCTTGTACAACTGCATGTAATATATTCTAGTGACATTCTCAACTTTGAAGTTGCCGTATCGGACTGCTCAAGTAGTCGTCCACTTAGATAGATATAGAGATGTCTCAAGTACGGCCAAATCCCTTACAAGATTATCGGGAAACCATTCGGTTTGAAGTTTGTATTCAGAGCGTGATTGCATACTTGAAACTTGAATAATTGAACTGGCTTTGCGCAAAAGAGATTTCAATGGTAATTTCGCACGGACGAACTGCATGGTTGAATCTTCTACATTTAGCCGCCTTTAAATATTTACGCTGTTCGATATATCGATTGAAGTGGTAATAAGCGGTCTACCTTCCTGCGGATAGAATTATTAAAACCGTATCTACTTAGGTCTGTACTTGTTTGTACATATCTCGAGTTTTATGTCTTTTCCGATATCTTGCAATTATTTTTATTATTTTGCTTTACAATCAGGAAATTGAATTTCTAATTTGAGTGTAATTGTATTTGATATTTGCTTTAGGCCTTCTCTGATATCTTGCAATTATTTTTATTGTTTTGTTGTAAACAGGAAATTGAAGTTCAAATATTTGATGTTTGCATTGCAAGCGTAATCCAATTATCTAGCTTACTCAGTAAACATGACCCATATTATCGTGAACTACTTTCGACTTTGCATCTTCGGTTTAATGGGTCTTGTTACCGAGCGCGGTGTCGCAACGCATCACTTGGCATTTGGCAGCTGATGTGTTTTTACGAATGACATGTCATCCATATAGGTGTTCGATCAGTCGATCACGGCGATCAGTTTCGACCCGGCTCGTTTGCTTGTTACTTGTTACTTCATTTCCTTATTATAGTGCGGCGGCACGTGTAGCTTGACAGTCGTGTTGAGTGACGGTTGTTAATTCTTTGGAATGTGTCAGTTCTTGTCTAGGAATAATTTTACGATGGTACTTAAGTTTTCATCAGGTGTTTGGAAATGGCTTCCTCTCAGTGTTTTTAATGATAATGAAAGTTTTAAGTAGTGACGTACGTATAAGTTATTTGTTTTAGTTATAAGTGACACAAAATTTATGTTGATGGATATTGAACTATTATGATACCTAATTTGGATGCCAATCCAGGGTGCTGTCTACGTGGAGATCGGTTCAAGGAAGGCATACCTAATATGCGATTTGAAAACTCCGATGCGATCGAATTTGGCCGTGTTGGTCGACTCTATGCCTCACTTGAAGACGCCAGAATAGATTTATCATGTGACGAAGGCAAACTTACATAAAGAGTCTTTTAAAATAAATAGAAAAATAATGGTCCTGACATTGACACAAAGCCGACCTCTTTCCCTACAGCGCGTGATAAATTCGCAAGACAAATGGCACGGATGATTAATGTCGCTAGATTTACAACTCGGCCGACCTCTTGAAACTGTCTCTGAATAACAACTATTCCAGAGAGCCAAAATACACCTGCAACCTTGTGCCCAATTGGTGTTCTACAATCTGCGAAAAATCACCAACGAATTATGAACGTGACACTAAATTTAAAATTAGCGTTAGACCAATTTGAAGTTGTTTGTTAGAGATTGGTAGATATATCAGCTCTAGATTAGATACCTTCTTGAGTGTACCAAGTCACGTGGCAATTAATAATGGAAACCCATGGGATTGAATTATTCAACAAACAGCATTACTCTTCGAATATTAAATATGCAATACGCATATTGAGCGATGCACTCAGCGCGTATCTATAAGGCTTATGTCACGTTAATCGTCTTATAGCGATTTGAAGAAACATTAAAAGCTATTATCTTCGAATTATTATAACTGGTATTCATAATGTATTTGTGGAAACAATGTAAGAAAACCGTAAAATTTGGACTTTGTTCTCTCAGCCACTTACAGTAATGGGAAGTGATTTGTGGCGTGAGGCCGACGCAACTCGTCCGCGTGGTTTTCCACCAATGAGATCAACACACGTCAGCGCCACAATTATTTACCAACAAAGCAGGGATTCTTACTGGCCCTAAGGAAAATCTATGGCCTCGATTATTTTTAAATCATAATTGGACCGTTTCCAGCGGAATGGCGGAAAGAATGTCTGCACCTTACATTAGACGCGCTGATGCGTGAAGTGTCGACGTGAGGCATACGATGTCCGTGACTTTGAGTGGTATCGTGTCCACCGCAAACATCGATATCATTGTTCGGATTACGGCGGGCGGCAGGGTTGCTCTGTATCAGCATCTATCGGCCGCAGTCGCTCGCGCCGAGCCGCCCGCGCATGCCCGGTGCCCGCCCGACGAGGTCGCCGTGAAGCCGTGCTATGCTTCCCCGCCTAGACTAGGTCAATACACTTATTCGCGTGTATGACTTATCGCGTTCTCATTATCGCATTAAGCCTGTTTCGGTCGTGTATCGATCGATTTTCCGGCCGCCAGACCGACCGTCTTGGTTTCGAGCGGCGGCGAACGCGAGTGGTCGCGCGCGTATCGCTCGTCGGATGACATCAGTTAAGACCACGTCCGCTGGAAACAATCGCGCTCAGTGTCGGCAGCGTGGCCGGCTCGGACGCACGAGGACCTCAATGGAGGACGGTCGGTGCGCGACGTGCGAGGCCCTGGGCAGGCGGAGCCTCTCTAGCAAGTTGCTGCAGGTGGCCACTGCGCAGGCGCACCTCAAGACGTGCCCCAACATCGTCTCCCCTCCCGACCACGATGCCGATCTGGCTTCCCGAGCTCTGGCCGCGAAACGCCGAAAGTCGATAGCAGGACTCAAACTGAACCTGCTGCAAGATGTGCAGTCGAGGCCTACAACAACTGAACCGCACCGGTCGCTTAACACGCGCAGAAACACGTGGTGCACTCTGTAAGTTAACATAAGACTAAATTAAACATGCACTCTTATTATTTAAATCACGCCATTTGTATCTCTAAGTATGAAGTATGTTTGTTACGACGACGTTATCATGAGCGATGGCTTTGAAGTGCTTTGTGAAACGGTTATTTGCAATTGTTATCGCAAGGTTTGATCGCATTGCCATGCTATATCGTTCAGTCCTTATCGACACTTTGTAGCTATGATTGGTATCATATTGTTATGAACAATACACATGACATGTACTTCTGTATCTAATATTGTCATGTGCTTTTGTTGTGTATCCGTGACTTTGTTGTGTGGTTTGGCCTTGGTCGAGTCTGTTGTGTTGATGCTCCCAAATGTGGGCAGGGTAGCTAAATTAGCTCATAATTGAGTATTGACCAGTAGACCTCTTACTTGTCGCAGCTGTTTTAATAGCCAATAACAGCCAGAGCCTTGAACGCAATAGACCGAGTGATACAATCAATAATTTCATTGTCAATTTGTGTGTTAAATTAATAACTTAATAACATAATCTTGTAGGGTTATTGCATGATTGCACGCTGGTTCACCACTTTGGGATAATGAACGTTGATTGCATGACACTATATCTTTAACTCTGATCTGTCGTAATCAATAAACTGTTCGAAATTGCTGCTGCTGCAGAAAATTGTATGTTAAGTTTCCGTCCGCATATAGTTATTAAGCGGACACGTTTCTTGATATTGTCAAAGTACTTCCAAGTGGTAGAGTCTTGTTTCTTGGGTACATCTTACCCGTCACTTGCTTCGGAATCAACGGAAATACCAATTGGACTAAGTTACGTCCTATTGAGGCAATAAAGGGCAAAGACAGGAACCTTACACTTGTGTCACCTCTTCCGGATGCATTTTGTCTTTTTCTCTTTTTTTATTCTTGGTTTTTAGTAGCTGCCAAGTTAAGTTTTGGTAAATCTGATAAAAAATAAAAGTGTATTTTTCCATCGTGTAATCAATTTGATTGGGCCATTGTTTAGCGAATTGCCTTAAGATTTAGCGAATCAAATTATGTTCACGATTATTTTACTGCTTCGTCACTAAAATTAATATCGTTAGTTATATTCTGAGCCCAACTTACGTCTTGCAATAATAACAATTTTCCTATAATTACAAAGTCGGTTAGATAGCAAAAAAAGGGTTCTAGCTTAATGGTAGACAAGAGTTTTTGCTGCTGTTAGATACAATCAAAGGTGATTGCGTCATTCTATGTGAGGCATAAAAAATGCATCATGTTTGAGGTCATGCAGACGTGACCCTAAATCATCACATGACGCACTGACATGCCATATAATAATTTTGCTAATGACTTTACCATCTTGCAAATGAAAGATTGTTTTGATCCTTTGCAAGCTCATGTCAACTCAGACCATATCGTCATTAATATCAATATCTGAGAATTGCTTAGCATCACCCCTTAAAATTAGACCATAATTGATCGCACTATTTTCTACCTATTCTTAAGCACTTATTTGCTTATGCAGGTTGTTTTCTCATCTGGTATCTTCCTCATCTTTTAGTACGACTATAAAAGTTTTGCCACTAAAATCTAAAAGTATTTATGGCTCTATTTTATAGTCCCTTTCACACATCGTATACTTCAGTACCACAGTATTCAAGATGGATAGTATTTATAAAATAAAATGTGTATGTGCTGCTTAAGTACCTAAGTAGATATTTATTTAAATTGCATGCTGAGAATAGCATACCCACAACATCAAGGTTAATTAATTCAAACGATGTAACAATGATCCTGGCTTACTAAATATAAGTATATTATGCTCATGCACCGCATCCTCTTTATTACTATGATGTATGTTTATTTACACAACTACCAAAACATATGGCTCTGTTAGAGCAATTATTGCTTGATCTTTTGCGCAGTCTGTGTGCCAAACGGCAGCAGTTACAATTTTAAAATACAATTTAATTTCACACTCACTTCCTACAAATGCAATTGCAATTGCGAAAAATCCGTCGTTATTATCTGAACTCGAGTAAGCATTTCAAAATAGAAATGTGCGTTTTGTAATGGATAGTCGTCGTGTCAAAATTATTGCAAAATTTTCTTCTCTTAGATAACGTCGGTAGATTGTTGAAGAAGTAATAAAATAAGTATTATGTGCCTTGAGTGTTGCCGGGTATTGTGGTTTTCGCGGTGGCCCTCAGTCTATGCAAATGCACTAACGTTGGCATCGGCAATTTCCTACTATGCTGTAGTATCACTAGTATGAGCTGCATATCAAGTGGGAACAATTACCGACCAATCATTCCAATTGGAGCAAAAACTTGACAATTCTCGATCGGTCCAATCGTCTCCAGCCATTTACCTACCTATCATGCACCTATCACGCAAGAGCAAAATAGCCTGTCATTATCAGGGACAGTCATAGCAGCTTTGTAAAACATTAGCAGGAGATTACATACACTCGTTTTGTTGCTCCTATCGCTATAATCTTCCTATTTCCCACACGTTTTCTCAGTTGTTCATGAATAAAGATCCCAGTTCGTGATCGCCACTGGATGTGACCACAGCTCTCCAAAACAGCTTCTACCGGTTCGCTGAGGTGAACGGCCAGAGGTCTGTCAATTTCATCCTGTCTTGTTTTAGTGGGATCTCTGCAATCAACGTCATTGCGTAAATCACCTTTATGTCTGTAATCTCTGTCATCATCATCATTACTGTAATGGGTTAATTAGCAGTTGCCTTTTGATGTTCAATGTTAAGTTATATTGAATGTTTATCACAGACCTACTAAACCTATGGACTGGCTGTACCCTCTGAATGTGCGTGAATGTCAAACAATGTTGGACTCATAAAATGGCGGATTTTTGTAGAGTTGTAATCATTTTGGACCCAAAAATCGATATCGATAGTCGGTAACTGCCTACGAACGATCCAATTATGCAAAGTGGGTCACGATTTGACGTCATTCCCAAAGAGGGTTGACGTTAGGTAGGCGGCCGGTCATAAAACATAGCCAAATCCTTTTGCAACATGATTTTGTGTTCATGCAAAACATGTTGCGCCGACCCCAAGTAATTGGGTAGGAAGATGATGATGGTTACGACGGGCATTATGCCTACGCTGTTGTGATATTTTTTGTGTACCTACCTTACTACTGTATTATGCTTATTTTCATAATACTTAACTGCTTTGTGTGTAGTAAATAAATGGTTAAAAAGAAAAACAAGTTGTCGGGGTAAACATTTATGATAATAATAATCAATCAAAAACCAAAATTAATAATTTAAACATAATTTAGGTATTTGTTTTGTTAACACAGGTTGAATTTCTTGTGCTATTTCAGAAATTTTCCTTTTCCTTCCACTTTGCTCCTGTTGCTGCTCAGTCAAAACAGACCTATCATTTTCCTTAGCTTGTACCAAAAAGGGGTTGGCAAGGCTTCTTTACGTAGGCATAATTTATCTAGAGTTCTGTCTTATAACATTCGACACCAAAATACAGGGAGCATGTAAATATTTTTTCTCCAATTTGCTCGGAAATAGCTTCATTACTTTAAAAAAAGAATACGTCAATGGGCTCATTTATGTTGTCAAGGCGCAGAGGACTGTAATAGAAATTGCCGGACTAGGCCGGTAATAAAAAGCTTCTTAAACTTCACACTTTCGTGATTACGTGTTTTATGGAACACAATTTGTTTGAGGCTCCCGAATGTGAATTTCCCGCGCATTCTTTATGAAACGGAACGTAAGCAAAACCAGCGCCAACGCTTTGCGAACTTTAAAAGTTACAAAGTGGCAATTTTATCACGATTTAAATATTTGTTTCCTTACAAATTGGAGAAAAGCACTATACAAACCTCGGCCGAAATAACAATTTCTGGTCTCGTTTACTTTAGAAGGCCTCGACTTCGTCTCGGCCTTCCAATGCCACTCGACCAGAAATTGCTATATACTCTTGCTATATACTCGGCCTGTGACGTAATGTACTATTCCATGACGTGGATTTATATTTTCAGTGCCAATAATATCAAGCCATTTCCTTCTTCTAATTTCATTTCTTGCTTCTGTAAAAAAATATTTTTAAATTATTAAACAAGTATATAAAAAATCCTTTAAAGAACTAAGTTTTTGTTGTTAGGTACTTTGGCACATTATAACTTTCTGAATTGAACTCTCCAAATTCATTATTTTTCCTTCCATTCTTACGAATTCTGGCAAAATATATCGATACCGTGACTTTATGTACTACCCCAACCCTAGCCGACGATCAGTTTGTATGAAATCAGTATCAGCAGAAATAAAGTAATTAATGATATATTGGGGAAAAAAATGTTTATAGTTTGCTGCTTTATAGCAAAAAATAAATGCTCGTGGCTTTTAATTACATATAATCTAATAAAGTTCGAGTAAAATAGCAGATTTGTGTACTTAAGGTGGTATTCCGAACACTGCAGCCAACAGCCGACAGCCAACAGCATATGCTGCAACGGCAGTTGCAGCCGTTGCAGCACTACTGGTTTGTATGGAGTTCTATGGAACGCTATCCGAAGGCTGCAGCCGACAGCACATGCTGTCGGCCGCTGCAGCATATGCCGCAACTGCCGTGACTGCAGATCAGTATTGCTGCAACGGCAGTGCGATACGCACGTATCTATTTTTGCTATTTTGCTATAAAACGTAAAATGTGTGGTTCAGAAATAATTATGAAGTAATTAACTATCATAATTATTAAAAACAAACCACACAGCGGTAATTTCATAGCGACCTACCTATTATACCTACTTAGGTTCGAGTTTCGGTACACTGAATTGTACCAACTAAGTACTCACAGTTCGTGCGTGAGTTACCTGTAGGTACCTATTATAACTACATAAGTACCTACAGTCTACTCTGCCGTGTGATGCTGGCTTAGAATAGCATCACCCCCTTTTTTTTCTGTGGGTGTCGTAAGAAGCTACTATGGGACTTGAGGGTATCATGTGTATTGCAATTTTAGGCGACAGGCTGACAACCTGTCACTATAGTGATACACGACAATAGCTAGAACGGCTCTCAAATATTTGTTACACGTGGCGATAACGACCGAATTTTTACGGCCGTCGCTACCCCGCAAGGGTTTAAGGCGTGATTTATGTATGTATGTACCTATTAACCTGTAGGTATCTATAAAATCTACCTAAGTCTACATGCAACTATCGGCAGTCACGGCATGTGCTGTCGGCTGTCGGCTGTCGGCCGGTGCCTTCGGAATCGCATGTGCTGCAACTGCCAACAGCATGTGCTGTGACTGCCGATAGCTGCAGCCGTTGCAGCATATGCTGTCGGCTGTCGGCTGTTGGCTGCAGTGTTCGGAATAGCAGCTTTACGTGTGCAAACTAATTTCAGGGCGATTTTTATTCCGACGCCCGTCGCTCTGTATTATGGAATAGTCAGGCATGATGTCATTTCTTTAATTTAAAAATGCACCGCAAAAATAATATTTCATGAAAAATACGAATAAATCGCACTTTGTTTACAAAACTTTGACACTTGAAGTACCATAGATTGTTGGCACTATAAAATGGCGAAACAGTCGCGTTCGAAAATTAAAGGGATCTGACAGACAATATTTTATCTCAATCTCCTTACAGAAAACCATTTGAGAGAAAAGGAAATAACATTATTTTTCCGCATTCTACATTGACAGAACAGATTAGTTCCAGTCCATACCAGGTTTAGTAGGTCTGTGATGTTTATACTTGTTTTATACGACAGCCGATGTGGTGCAGTGGTTAGTATGCCTGCCTGCCACGCAAAGGTTCCGGGTTCAATTCCCGGTGGGGTCACTCACAAAAGTTGATATTTATCACTTTGTGAATTTGTTCCCAGTCTGGTTAGGACATTGCAGGCTGAACCACCTGATTGTCCGCAAGTAAGATGGTTCCGTGCTTCGGATGGGCACGTTAAGCCGTCGGTCCCGGTTGCTGTCTATGATGGCGGTCGTTACACAACCATGTCAGAGGCCTGCTACTTGCAGTAGGCGGTTGAAAAATTCTGACACAAGGGTTCATCGGGTCGTTGAACGACTCGGTGTCCCACACGAAAAGAGAGAGAGAGAGACTTGGTTTATATACTTTGTGTGTGCGACATGCGAGAGAGCCCTTCGAACAATATACGGAAGTGGCTCGGTAACATAACCTCTCCTACAATTGCTTGATGAGCCCTGTCTAGCCGTCTTGTTAAGGTCTCGTTGAGACTGGCAGGCTTCATGTTATGTTAGCAGTGTTACTGTGGTATCTTTTACACTTGGTAACATTGACCCCTGACATGATACCCACTACCAGTGAATGATCTGGATGCCGTCGTATTATTTTGTGGCTATTTGAATGCTTAAAACTACTTACTGACATGCACATCAGCAGCCAGCAGCATCAGCTGTTGTCACGTTCAGGGATCTATTTAAACTGGTTTTTATACAGTTTATTAGAAAACGAATTTAGGTAATTCGTTTAATACAATTTCGTAGAAACGTTAAATTGACATTCAAAATGAACTGCAATTTTCATTAGACAGCTTGCCCTGAGGTACCTAGCTTAATTAAATTTCAGTTCAGCGCTCTTATTTAACATTCTTTAGCTTTAACATAATTATCTTGAAAAATTGGCTTACGATAATCGTTAAGTAATGGTTGGCATACTTAATTGATTTCTATTCTAAGTACTGCACCTGCTCTGTAAACTATTTTTATAAACGCCAACCTTACTGACCAAATCCAGTTCACCTTGAACGTACGCTAAGCTCTACCATTCAAATTAACGACCATCGTATTCGGTACGACGTTCAGCGAGATTCATTCTTGTCTTAAAACTTCAAACCAGTGTGTCGCAAAAGCGTTGCCTAGGCGTTCGAGGCGCCACCGTAGCCCGTAGTAGGTAGAGCGGTGCGCGCGCCGCCGGCCCCCCTCCCTCACCCCCCCTCCTGCTGCGGCCGGCTGAACCCAGTTTGCCGCAACGCGCCGCTTCGATCGCTCGCGTACTGTCACGAAGCATTTCAATCAATGCATTTATCTTCAACACGCACAACACACACGGAGTAACAGTCGCAAAAACGGCACCGTCAAACCCGAGTAGTGGGGCTCGGAAGTCCCATCAAGTGCGCTCGTTCGGAGAAGAGGAAGCCATGCAAACTAAATTCATAAGTTCGAACTATTCATCCATCATGAACAAGCAAGATCTGCTGAGGGAGGTGGTGGTGAAATACATCGACTACTTCTACCCTGTGTAAGTATATTTTTGATAAATCTATAAGTGGAATGGTGGTGAGATAGAGTCGTGACAGGCTGGCGCAATGCAGCGTCGTATTTGCCTCGTCAGCTTGCAAGCGGCGCGGCGAGGCGGCGAGCTGGCGGCTGGCGGCTAGTGTGAAGGTTCTCAGCGAGCACGAGCAGATTGCAGGGCCGGTAAGTCGGTGAAGGTTCCTCGCCGACGACAACGTGGCCGCTGCATAGAGACAAACGCTGCGATTGGCTACGTCAGCGCGCTATCGGACCTAGCCGTCTCTATCGGCCGCCTGTATCGATCCACTGCACTAAACACCACATTTTTCACACACCACCCCCCCGAAGGTCAACACTGCTCCAGCCAATCTGAAATTCAACATTTTAAAGCATTAAACTCTCAGATGGCATTGATCTTCAACGAACGGTAAACCTCGAAGCTAACGTATTTGCTCGTGTATTTTTACTAACAGGATCTTTGGATGACTAATAACTCTTTTGGTCACGGTCAGTGCTTAACATTAACTCTAACATGTTGTTTAAAGAATTCATAACAAAAATATCTAGCTTGTTGATTATTTTTAATGAAATGAATGTTACGCCGCAACCGCCTTTAGTAATGGTAAGGCACGGTTTATAATTAAGTCATTCATAACTGAACCGGCGGCGTGTCGTTTTGAGAAATCCTACGGAAAGCACCTTGCGTGACGGCTTCGCGTGCCAACCCTTCGCCGGTACGAATCCCCCTGAGTACCACTAATGTCCTTTGTCCAATTCATTTTATTGTTTGCCACGGTGCGCTGGTGTTCCAATATGTACGCCGCCCTATACCTCAACTTTATAGCTTCACGTGACTTGACTTTACTGCCGATTTCAACAATCGGTAGAAAGGTTGTAATCCTGCAACAGCTTTGGCCTTTACAACTTTATTATCCAGTCACTGCTACACGCGCTAGAGGTTGTTTGTCTTGTCAATAGTTTGCCACTCCATTTCCCCGAGTAATTGAAAGAGGATTGTTATGAAATGTGGCCGCAAGATGTAACGGTTTCTATCGAGCTAGAAGCAGCTACTGGGTGCCGGTCTGTCGACACTATTGTGATGAAAGACTCAATACATTTCCAACGCCTCGTATCGAAACTAATTCTAGAAAACCGAGACTGCAAACTAGGGGATTTGAATTGAAAATTTATTTGATGAATGATAAAGAAAAATATCTGATCGATTTACATAAAAGTTGGGGATTTCTAAAAGCATTCTAGAAAGACAAGTCTAGTGAAACAAACAAATTGTAAGCACCAAGAGATAATGATATTCTTGTTTGTAAAAACAAGCGATTTCCACAGAGGAGACTGAAACTCATTACTACACAAGTCATTATGTTGCGAGAACGAGTAGGTAATGCGATTTTCCCTCACTGACCTTGCCAACCTCCGCTCGCCACACGATACGACGATAACAATGCCCTGCAGGTCTGCGATAAAGCAAATCTGTCATTACAACTACAGCCGGCAGCCGCCAACGCTTTGTGACTCAACACCGAGCTGATAGAATCGTTTGCAACAAACCTATTAACGACAATAGCTTAATAAACCTCAGCGCCGGCACCAGATCGGGGAACGCTAGAATGTTCCATGACAACATTCACGGTTAATTGACAATGGGCTTGTCTCGGCAACACTTGCTAAAGCTAAATTCGAGCTGGGCCTGAAAATATCATGGAATTTGAAGTAGACTTTCAAGCTTTTCATGTGAGATCAAAACTCTAACATCATTAACTCTTTCTTGGGTGTTTTCTTCGTCCATATTTGATTCTTTTAGATCCTTTAATTCGCGCAGATACAGAATGGACCAGAATTGCCAACATTATTGTTCACATCCTGTTCATATTCAAAATATAAAATTATAGAGAGGCAAACAACAATGTTGCTAATTCGGGTTCAAGTTCATTCTTTATCTGCTCGGCGTATACATAAATATTGTAAATTCATAAAACCATTGCCTAAATTACCATTATCAAACTATATAGCTTTGATAATCTCATAAATTTACGTGTTTTAATTTGGGTAGTAATAAAAACTCTTGCCCAATCAAAATACTAATTAATATGCATAAAAGAAGTTACCGGCGGCTTTATGTAAAGCAGTGTAATGTTTCAGCGTATGACTAACGCATAAAATTTCATGCGACTTGCACTACTCTCTGACCTTTGTTTTCTACTTAGCATTGTCTTTCAACTGCGTTGTAACGAAAAAGTGCGTAATACTCTTGAGCCTCTATTGTAACCAATTGTATTGTTTTCTTTTTGATTTATTGTACTTTCGCCTTGGCCATTTGAACAATTACTTTCAATTAGCACTCGATTAGCAATCGTGCAATCACTATTATTTGTTTGTAGACTAGATAGCACTTGCTAATTGGTATATTATAAAAACATTAACACTATCTCTATATCTTCATTATCAGATAATAATCCTCGATAAACGAGATTAATTTATTACACATGCTATAATCTTCGTCCGTCTGGTTTCCAATAACGGCTTATAAATATTTCTTGATCTGGTTGCCCAATCGACTGCGTTTTTGCAGCACATGCGTTCTCAACAAAGAGGTTTCCAACACAACCGGTTTTGCAATTCACCACACCAATGTGTGTTTATGCACTATTATATTCGGCAAGTGCTATTTTTAGCCTCGAATGATGGCATCGCATAAAAAGCTGCCGTTAAAATCCGCCTTGTTTTGTGCTTTATGTTTTCTTTTTATTTCAAAAAGGCGAGATCTTTTGTTCTCTTTTAAAGACAGCTCATTTTGTTGTGTCTTTGTTCAGGGTCTGAAGTGCAGCACGATGTGCTCTACGCAAATACGCACGTGCGTTATGTAACCGGTTGAGATAATGGTGCTCTACATACCTCTTTTGTTTGAATTTCATTTACTTAACTCCTTTACATTGACGCATGTGAGACTATCTTTCGTTTTAAAGAAGACCGTCTTTGTTGCCAGATTTCCGTTTCTCAAAATGTTCAATTCTATTTTAGGCGATGAGTCGCTCGAAACGCTGATGTTTGTCAAGAAATGTTCTGTTGCCTGGTGGGTTTCGCTGACTGACAGGTTCTATTTGGCAACAAATCATTTATTTACAGATTGGCGTGAAAGTGACGCACGTCAGCTTATTTCAGAATAAGCTACAATTAGTAGTTCTGAACTCAGCAATTTATAGGACTGCAAAAATATGTTTCGACAATTATTATAATCATAGGGGCTTAAGTAAATGTTCATGCTGGGCTTCAGTCACCACATCCGCGAAGTACTTTCTCCGCTACTCAAGTTTCACCATCTTATATTTCAACTTTTTCATGTATCTTGTCACTGTGCGCAATTTTGTCAACTGCCAATGTTGCATAAGCGCGTACAGAATGCTAAAACTTGTTTGTGTCGTTTCGCTTAGAGAAAGCATCCACTGTGTCATTGTTTTATGATTTTAAGCCTGATCATGTAATAAAGATGTTTTCGATGTCACCAGTGACACCGTGTAAGACACGCTTATTAAACATGGCAATGTCAGTCGGAGACAAGTTGTGGCCTTTGAGATGTGGTCCACGGTCGTTATTCAATACCGGAGAGTTTGCCGCTGGACCGGCCGAAATCGATCCGAAGCCGCAAGTCTATTTTCTTCGCTCCAATGGGTTCAAACCGCCGTGTTGTTCACCTCGTTGACGCGTCATGGAATCCGACTCCGGAGAAAGTCAAGTACGATTCCGTACATCGTGCTACATACTAGCTGCCAGACGATTACACCAGCCTGATTGGATCATAATGGATAAGTCCGGCAACAGCGTATTAGTAACAGCATCTGCAGCTTAGTAGACTGTGTCGTATGCACGGTTCAGGCTAGCACGTGGCTACTTGATAATTAGTCGTATGACTACATGAGTATCCCCTCCAAAGCAACCGTCTGAGAGTTTTTGTATGTGGCAAGTGAACCTTCACAATCCATAAGTTTCTTATTTTCTAGTGTTTTCGTTTTCGTGTCAATTTGCATTGATGTGGTCGGCGGCAGACGGTCTGTGTTTGAGTGGCTCAATATGGGTTTCTGGGTCGATGATCGCGTCTGCCGGTTAGAGATGGGTTTCTAATGTCTTTATTGCCAGCATTGCTTTTTATTGCAACTAAATAGGTCAGTCAGTAAAAGTAGTAGGAAACTAGAAATATTGAGCGCGAGTATTTTTTTAAATTAACACAAGAAAAACTGAACTTTCTGATGGATATTGCCAGGTAGTTGTAATAAACCAACGGATGAGCCATCGTTTCACGACCAGTTTCATTACACATAAAGACATAAAAGAAACGTAGGCACGCGAGAAAGCCATATCGCTTAAGTCTAATGATACTCAAGTCTATTTAGGTAACATATGTTCAGTGTTTATCCATTTGTATTAATGAGGAAAGTAGAATAGGTACACTGTCTTTCAGCTGTATAAAGGCATTCTATTGTTCTCTTGGGCTAGCGATACCAAAACAGTTGACTAGTTGGGTCATTGGTATTGCAATATTTACTATCAAAACGTGCATTGGCGTAACCATCCGCACCGCAACCGACGGAAGCTTTTCTCAAAATCACCGGTCTATACTTGTTCATTATATGTTATCATTATTAATTATAGATGTAGAGCTGGTCGTGCAAAGCTGTTTTGCAAGCAACGTGTGCAAATTTCTGAGCATGTTCTTGTATTTGATTATTAGTTATTTTCATTAAATCACTCGCAGTGAGTTTTTGTTTTAGATAATATAAATTGTGTTTGTGTTTTTAAATGTCCATCCAGTGACATTTCGAGGCTAAATTCACTTAATGAAATAGGAACTTTCCGATAAGGCAATTCGGAACGCATTCCTAACGATTACGGATTCGCTATACCGAAACAATCTTCGGTTACGTGCACTCTAACGTGGAACGAATTTTGTTTACGTTCCACTTCGACCAGGAATAGCTCTCACTACCATGGAAATATTTTATGGCATATCGTCGCCCAAATATGAACACCACGTGTACATTTGAATAAACCTCGCAGCAACAATGTATCGATGATTGCTTAGGGATTACCATATGAATGAACATACTATATGAATCCGTTTTAGTGTAATCGTTCTTCCTTTACCGGATCTGTCCCAATTATAAGGGAAATGTGCGTGCACGCACTTCTCTTAATCTCGCTTATTTATATGCATCCGGATGGCGAGCAGCCATGCGTAAATAATTTATAACAACTTCTGTGTACTTGGTTTTTTCCGACGATAGGTATATCATTACAATTAAGTGTTAAATGACCCGTAACTTATTGTTTTTCTGTTTGTTACAGCGCATCGGGCACAAGCGCGGTGGCCATCGACAACAAGATCGAGCAAGCAATGGTGAGATCACTTTCTATTTCTTTCTCTACATTTTCTAGCATAGAGTCGACTCAACCCAAACCAGCATTTTCTCTAAATTCTTGCATATTGGCAACATTGTAAACTTGCCTACGTGCACCCACGGTGGTGCCACATTGATCCAATACTTGGCTGGTATTTCAAGCTTCAATGTTGCAACATAAAAAACAAATGCCAAAGGGTTGACTCGGCTGTGTGCACGCTAATACAAATCTAATTACGGGCCCTTTAAAGGTCAGGTCTAAGGCGTGAGCTAGAAACTAGCAACACACAACTGTGAAACATTTCCATAGAAACGTCATATCAAGTTGACGTGACTTCACCTGCCTCTGTTGTTGCTGACGGCAATTATCATAATTGTCGGCAAATAGAGGAAATATAAGTAAATATAGGCAATATAAGCGGCGACAAAGATGAATAGAATTAGCCGGAACTATTCGGAACAGTAGGTATGTCAGTATTTTGTTCCGTCAATCTTCAAATACCACACAGCCATTATCTGTCTCGATAAAAATATTGCCAAGATCATACAATGGACATAATGGTTTTTCAGAACAATCAAACCGTTTGTGTATCTATTAGTAGCTATTACATTGTTTTTGTGTCTTTCAATTTAATGCTTTATAAAGCTTTCACAATTTTATGAATTTAGAAATCAGTGTTTGTAATAATCAGTAATTGCCAATCTTCTGATTTTCATTATCTCGAGTGCGATTGCTTCGATTTATTTACTACAATTTATGATGGTTTATAAACACCATTTCCTCAACTTTCTTCTAAAATGTAGGTCTGATAGATGTCTTCGCATTACTTTCAATGTACGAAATGGGAATGTAACAACGCATCAAACCGCGATGTGAGCCACGGGGGCGAGTCAGTCGGCCGCACGGGATCCGCTTGCTCTCAATGCGATAGGGTTCTAGGAACAAGACAACCGGCTCACTCAGTACATTCACGAGTAATGCATCCAGGCTAGATATCGGAAGGGCGTGGGAAATTGAAGAGACGACGCTCAGATTATACTTATCTTCAGATACTGACGTTACTACATCCGCTCCTGTGGATCTACTATCTTTCAGGTTAACGAACTTAAAATACAGTATTTTGCTATCGGCTCAATTTAAGTGCTCCACTTTCGAACCGTTTACTATAATGCTAACGTGTTTCAAAATCATCAACGTTACTAAAGAATTTACGTTTGAAATGAGTAGCCTATTCAGCGGTATTATTGTAAATGTTGCGGATTACGAATTCTTCAGAAATCACGTTGTTCTCGCGTTGTGTGTCAATTGGCAGACTTGCAATATGTTTTACATTTATCCTTGCATGTAGTACTTTGCACGCATTGCGTAAATATGTAATCTGTAATCTCCGGAGAGTTACAGCGTGCATAATAGTGATGCAGGCGCGTAACACCGTTATTAGATCGCAGGCACTGTTTGCATCCCTAATGACTTCCTTCATTTAATGGCCAGGAAGCGGCCCGTTTTAGCCCGTAGCACTAACATTAAATAAAACTTTGACATCACCCTTTTGTTTACTCTCTATCGTATGTTGCCGTAGATTCGTAAGTTTACATAATTTATGAAGTGATACTTCACTTTTGCTTGGTGAATCACAACACCAAATATATGCTTACAGGAGGAACCAAGTTTGCTTTGGTTAGTCATAGTTCGTATGATGCTATCGGTGACGAAATTCTTTGAAAAACTTTTGAAAGGTATACAATGACAACGACTTATGCAAAGTTCATTGACAATCCATAGGTAATATCTCGTTTGGATTTCCCACGTTTTTGGATGTAAGATTTTTTGCAAAGTTCCTTCCTGGATTAGCCATAGTCAGCAGGTGCATCTCATAAATCCGCATTCTCCACACGTGATCAATTTGCATCCTTAAAGAGTGCATCGCGACAGTTTCACGACGGCAAACACATACGGATGGGTGATGGCAATCAGTTAACCCACTTACGAGTACGTAGTTATACTACAGATGTTGTGGTACTTTTGTGACATGAAAGGACGTTACGGCGAAATATTTGCACGTATAGAGTACCTACTGCATGTACTAAAAGCAACAATCGTTCAAGGCGAATAAAACACGTAGCTTCTGAATAGTAAGGCATTTATTGCAGGTTTCTTGTTAGACCGTTCTTGTCCAAAGTCCTAACTTTTTTCTATCCGTCCTAGCGTTTCCATGTGGCAACACAATGGAAAAACAAAATTTAATTCGCCGCGACTCTCAAAGAAGAAGAAGAAGCGTTTACATTTTCGCTGCGTTCGCCACAGGTATTATGTCAGTCTCCTTTACTTACCCTTGCCATATTTCTATCTTGTCTGTATTTACCAAAGGGTCAAGTCTTCTAAACTCAGTTTTTATTGTCGGCCTGTTTGCGTTCGTGATATCAATTGAGATTCGTGCGGTATCGACGGCCCGTCTATAATTAGCCGACGCAGATGGCCTCAGAGATTGACCCCAATCCGGCCCTAATGCCCACCAGTGTCCAAAGCAGTGTTGCCAGCTCTGTTTAGATGTTCAATTTAATTCAGAAAATTGAATGTTCTTATATTATAGGTAGAGAAAAATCTGTCTGATTCAGTAGTCACGTACGGCAGGGGAGATAGAGAAAAAATGTAACTTACGAGTATACGTTCCAATATATCAGTATCTTTTACTTAAGAATCTTTCCCACTTATTAGGAGTTGATGTCTAAAGCTTTCTTCTACAGCTATCGCAGCTACTCCTGAGAAGTGTAAAACTGTATTTAGTATTCCTAACGAAGTTTTGGCATCTGGCAACTTTTATCCACATTATTTTTACTCCCACGAGTACCTACACGCGCGTCTCCAGTTCTTTGATGTTGTTCATATTCAGTAAACTCATCTGCTCCAGCGATCCTTTAATATATCGTAAAAATAAACTTTTCATACCTAACGCTATGTCTGTATTGAATGAAGTGTTACACGAATAGATTTTAGGCATTTCGCTACACTGTAATATGACTAAATATTAAGCTTACAGGATTTATTAAATAAACGGCTACGCTAAAAACTGTCCAGTGCTCTTGGTTCAGGTAACCTTACCTGTATAAAGCTTTATCATAGACACCTGAACAGGTAAATTTAAATTATCAGTTCAATCACTTGCATTACTTAATTTACCATTATTATCAGATCCATAATTTTAGTTATCTATTAAGTATTTTTATCGTGCATTGTATTTTTTATTATTGAAACAATATTTATTCTATTTTTATTAAAGATCTTTTTAGATATGATACCTGTAACATATCAACATTGATAATGCAATGGATATATCTTAATCCTTTTTAAAGTAGCTCAAGCTACTCAAACTCTATTATAATTCTTGATCATTACATTGATAATGTCGTCAATTATTAGAACTCTATAAAAGGCGTTATCGTTTATAAAAACAAGTTTCGTAATATGAGCAGTTAAAACAGCACGTACGGTTCGCTGCAATAGTAGAGTATACCCTTAGTTAGGCAATCATTACATGATTATATGAATGGCACTTGTTATAAGTTATTGAATAAAAAATGCATTAGGTTTTGTATTTCATTGAAGTAGTATTGGTTATTTCCTTCAGTTGAGTATGAGGCCCTCTTTATTATCTTGTTTATTCCACCGTCTTGGTTTAGCGGCGTCTAGATTTCACTCATCCGCGGCAACACAATAAAACTTAAACGCAGCCTCATGTGACTGGAACCGGTCCACCTTGAGCGCGCCATCTCACCCGCCCGGCTCGCCTGATGCATACAGATTGTACATCGCTTCGGATTCCAGCGGTTCTCGACAATCTCAACCATTTCGTAAGATCCAACGAACCCGGCGCGTTACGTCACCGCGCCGTGTTTACCATCGTCCACGAGATTGATCTACGCCAACACCAGATAGTTCACACCGCTGACCCAGTTTCAACAACTCGCATCTGTTCGCACATAAAAATCCCAGTTTTCATCTCGTGGTTTACTTTTTAAATTTACAACTTCTTTGATTGCAACATGTACTGCGCAGTTTCGTGTTAAACATGCAGCAGTGTTTAACACTGTATTTACAATTGTGAAGTCGAACCCTCGGGTTAGGCGTGGAAATGTTATGTTCGGCGTATACGGCGCTGTATGCAAATTTTCGTATTGTGTCCGTGATTTGCATGAGTCAGGCGTGACCCGCGGGGCACGGCCGAGAATACACCCGGAAGGAAAGCTGGCCTGGAGACACGTGCTCCTCTGAAGGGTCGGGACGGCTTCCTACATGAGGAAGGAATGGTTCGTGCTGTCAAAAGCTAAATGTGAACGGACACTTTGTTATGCAAGCTTTACAGTGGGTACCAAGATTGTAATATAAACTTTTTAGACATACAAAAGAACACGTATCATAGATATGGTTAAGTTTTGTTTGAATCTTCACAACATGACAATAAAGACATCTTGACGATACAGGAACGATATCAGTTCTACGGTAGAACAGGTGGGACAATTTTTCCGCACTAGTTCAACAAGTGTTCCTGTGGAACAAGTGAGCACATTCTAGGTCCCAATTATAGGGGAAAAGGTCTGAAAAAATTGCACTCTCTCAGATTTAGTTACCATCGATTGCGGAAACGCAAGACCCTAGAACCCAATCAAAATCCATTAAGATTACAACTGCAATGTCCGGGGGTCACACGAGTTGGTCGTGTGCCTGTATCGAGATCGGGCTCCACAATTTGCAACCGAGAGTGGCTCGAAGCGCACGCGCCAGATCCAATCAATGCACGAACAGGAAACGCTAGGAAAGCTCTCTCGGAAAACAAACTCGCCGTGTAATGAAGTCGTCACGACTGTTGATACTCGGTTAGAAAACGAAACGTCACGATCTGGTCTTTCGGTTTGTGAGTCCAAAGGAAAGGTTAGGTGACGATGATAGCAGATTGTCTTTAGACATTTACTTAGTTTCTTACCTTACTTACGTAGGAAAGTTTTCTGATCGATGGAATTTAGTAATCTTCTTAACTTTGGGTTGTCACGTGAATCTTAAATGCTTTATTGTTGTCCTAATGTGCCCTTATTTTATTGTTATTATATCTGTATCTATGTCTGTATAATTTGTTTTGTCGTTGAGGATTGATAAACAATGGAAAAAACGGTAATCCACAGAAATGTACTCTGAAGACCTAGATATGTAATAATCTTTTAATATTATCCTTTTCGCCTTATCGTTCAAATTGTTTGATTGAGACCGGTACAGATAGGAAGATTTCTTATAAATGTTAACTATAGGAATATCTTGAACATGTTCTAAATTATGCGAATCGGACATTATGCGTCAAGAGGCTAAAATAGAACATGTTTTTTGCTTCTTATAATTTTAAAATATAATTAAATTGGAATACATCATCATCCAGAATGTTGACATGACATCACCTCATCAGTCGTATGAGGTTTTAACAAGTCTAGAATAGATAACAATTTATATATTTGACCTAAGTAGATTATTTTCATGTTTATTATAACCTTTACCATTGCGATAACTTAGCTACGTCAATAGTGTTTACTTACATTTTAAATAATATTTTTTATTCAGTTGATAAAATATGTTGTTATTGATTTCAAAGCGTGTCGATTCTCTACGGAAACAGATAAGATAGTCTGTGTTATTGTTATTGTTACATGCAAGGTAAAAAGTCGTAAACACGGGGATTAAGGTAGTTTTCCATATTTTACAAATCCTTTTGTTTTCATGAGACTACGGAAAAATTTAAAGGCGTGTCAGAAGTTAAATAAGTAGATACGCAGTTACTGTTATTGAGTTTTATTCAAAACAGCTGAAACTAAAAGTAAATACGCAATTCTTTAGAGAATATGAAGAACAGCTGATTTCACATAATATACATAGCAGATTATTCGCATACCGTGCGACTTATAAGTACATAAATTGTGTCATGAATAATAAAATACCATTGTTACAAAACTTAAATAAATAGTTTCAGCTGGACATGTAACACTATGTACGGTTGGTACTGATGTCGTGTGTGAACACGTGTTTCCAAAATGCTGAATTTGATGCGCATTTTCTGTATTTGCGAATTTTATATAATTCTGCTGATTGTCTTTACTTACCTCAAAACATGCCTTTAGCATTCGATCATGTATTTGTACAACTATAAATGAAAAATATAGCAAGAGTAATAATTGTGTTTGCTTCATTTGTATTACTTTATATGGGTATTGTGATAAAGCATTAAATTATTTATTCTTATAGTTTGTTTTGCACATTTAGCTCCGGTAGACTCTGGTCTAGTTGTGTTATCTTATACTCAACCAATATTTAGAGTTTACTTTAGCTTCGTACTTTTCTTGATATCATTATTCATTTGCTAGGTACAGTAATTAGCTCTTTAGATACTGTGTCGCATTAAAATATTAATTTTACCATTAATATTAAACCCTTATTTTAAAATTTATTTATCTACCTGATGGTCAATTAATATTTTACAAAACAGCACAAAAACGGAACAACTAAGTTAATTAATTAATAGAAACATCTGTTCCATAAATACGACATGTGCTCACCATAATTTCTATTAACAAAAAACATAACGATGTAAACACATTGTCAGTGACCTTTAAATTGGTTGCCCAATCCCAAACACACTTGTTTTGATGCTAAACTTTACTTCTGCTGCTTTATATGGCGATGATGTCACCCAGTAATATATTACTGAACACACCGCCTTATATATTGTTTTCAACTCCGGTGTTTACGAATTCTGCCTCCAAACCAGTCAGACCACCTTCGCCTTTTGAATCTCTAATCAGTTTTTTCAATTTATCGGCTCCGACTTGATAAATATTATAATGTTGTTTTGAAGTCGCCAAGTGGATATCTCTGTTTGTATCCTCTTATAATCTCACCTGATTGTGATAATATTATTATTGTTGACTAGTTTTCCCATTTGTTACCTATGCGTTTCAAGGCACTCGCGTGACCGAGACATTATCTGCATAAGGCTCAATTGCGTCACCAACAAGATTGACATGTTTTTTATTTATCTTTGTTATTGAGTTTATTTTTATAAAAACAAATCTCTACCTGCATGTCTATAATTAGTTGCATATTAAATTGAGAAAACCGGCAAGCTTGAAAATAGCAAATAATAAAATACAGTAATCTAAATTGAAGGTTTTGAAATTACACACTCGCTGGCTAACTAATTTCTCACTAACGAGATAAATTCAAGGTTCTAAAACGATGCAATTCATAAACTACACCATTCTCATCATTCACAACATGCAGCTATAATTTTTCGTGGTCTGGTTCACACTGCACAATGGGCAGGTTGTACCAAAATGCCCTTGGTCTCGTTATATCATATCGCCACCGCATTTGGTGCGCGAAAAAGTTCACTGCACTCTTTATAGTATTGCATATTGATCATTCACTACTCCTCTTACACGCGTCTATAATATTACTTTCGTTTCTGTTCGAAGTGAGTTTCGAATATCATTTCACATCATGACAATAGCTCTTTGGGATTATCTGGATTAATGTCTGTTGTTTCGATGTTATTGTTTTAGATACGCGACTTTGTTTTGTTCTCGTTTTTAAGAATTGTCTCATAAATCTACTACCATTCTAATCTTTCCAGTAAAACTTTTCAAGGCTTTACGTATTTTAAACAAGTTGTTCTTTAACCAAACTTTGGTTCTAAGAAATGTTATGTAACAGCAGCTGTAATTTCAGGTATAATTTAACTCGACATCGTTATCTGACATGTTTTTCACGCACTTTAGCGTTATCTAATTTACCCACTAACCTAACAAATGAGTTGATAAGTGCTGTTTAGTGTATGGTTATTAGGCTGCATTATTTTTTTAATTATTTGTTTCCTGTTTTTATGCCAAGGTTTTGTGAGGATTAGAGTGAATTGTCGGGGCTTCTGGCGGAAAGGTTGGTGCTCAGCAGAGAACTTGATACAATTTATTGCGAACACAACATTATGTCTAAGAATTTTATTTTCAATGATCTGGGCAGAAGATGTTGTTGACGCAATCTCCAATATTTTGCACATCAATTGAAAATCATTATGGCGAATTCCATCATTAAACCATTGGCGTCTTCAATCTACCGCAATGGTTTTAATAAGATCCGGATATAACCGGTACGATTCCACTTGCTTATTGAAGGTCGAGACTCCCACGCTGACCCACCAACGAGATCTCATCCCAGGTCTATTTATAGCATCACACCTCTAATTATAACCAGGAAAATACCCAGTACCAATTTAAGTCAGGGACGATTCCGAAGTGCATACCTTTGAGTCACGCGTCGACACACTTTGTGTCGTGAAAAACAACCGCCAGTGGGTGCTGTCCCATCACTCACGTGGAGATGTAGAGCAGAAATAAATTTTAACAATTTGTAATCGCATGAGCCTACATAATGGTTTTTATAGGTTTTATTATATTGCGAACACAACATTATGTCTAAGAATCTTATTGTCGATGATCTGGGCAGGAGATTTTTTAGACGGTTTTATTTATTGTGCTTAATGCACCATTTGTAAATCTAATTAGATCTATGACAATCTTAATAAACTATATTACATTCTTATATTGCTTGTCAGCAACGTTAATTCTGGAATCGTCCACCATCCGCATTCTCGTGTTGCATTATCATAGGAATTCAGTTCTCTAGTTTCAATTCATCATCTATTATTAAAGTATGTATTTCTCTGGTATATTCCATTCGATTATTATCTTCAATGTCTTCCTAGTATTGTTCAAATTGTTTGTCTCATGAGTTGTGTAATAAGCGTGGTTTTATTTTGGTCTGCCCTTTCTTTATTAAGCGAAAATAGACGAATGAATCTTAATTGAAACTCCAGTGTTGATGGCAGTTGTAAACATTCTGGCCATAGAGCTAAGAATATTTTGAACATCGTCGATAATATAAACAGCCTTGAAATTGTTAGAGTCCGAGCCAATGTTAGCTCTACATTTAGACCCATCTGCTTATTTTGAAGTTGTTTATATCTCTATTTCGGTATTTCTCGAATTTCCTTTTCAAATTGTGATAATCTCTAAGCAAATGTTGATACACGCAGTTTTCCTATTAATACTTAGTGCTTCAGGATGTTTTCCTTTCTGCCATCAATTTCTTCCATACCTTGGTCTAACAATCTTGGCGATTCTGTCTCAATTACATTCCTCGTTAAATGTCCTCACCCTAATGTCTTTTATGCACGAAAACATAAGTAGATAAATAATAGACGCCTATGCGCTAACAAGTGATTTCAATGATTCATAGCTACGTCGAAAGCGTTCATATGAAAAGTATTGAACTTGGACTGCAGTTTCGGTGCAGAACGCATCAGTGTCGTTGTCCCCGTAACGTGCGATTTCTGTGCGTTTGCTTGTTGTGAGCGAGATTGAGAAAACAAGAGCTTATTGGTATCGATTTGAAGTAGGTTGTGTTGTCGAGGGTGCACGGCGCAGGCGCGTGGCGGTGACGTGTGCCGCCGCCATTTTATATAGGGCGCCCGCGAGCGCAGACCATCAGTCGCCTGCTAGGACGCGCCCGCGCAACTCCCGCGATATCGACTTTACCAGTGCCACTCACTTATAGTCTCAACTCAACCGTTGCCGGCTACACACATCTACTTAACCCTGAAAATATTTCTCCTTATTTTCGTTTAAAAATGATCGACGTTGTGCAACAACCCAGAGATGCCTGCCTTTACGAGATCAGACAGAAAGGACAAAAGGATCCCTGTTATGTGGTCGTGCCTAATCCAGAAGTACGTTTTATTTTCTTTCGATAATTTGTTTGTGCGTTCGGTGTGTTTCGTAAATATCGTTGCGTTCGGATCGTGATCATGGCCGTTCATGCGTTATAATCATTTTATTAGGCCAGTGCTCATGTTTTGTAATACGCCTTAGACCTTTCCTATTATTGAAGTAATAAAATAAGTTGACGCTTCAACGAGTGGATCTCTCTCTGCCTCTACATCAGTGAAATATTTTATTCTTCTTCTCTACAGAAACTTAGCTATCTTGACTTGATAATCTAAATGCGCAGTAGATATTTTTGCGTTATCTGTTATGTTACTACTTCTTATCTTTTTTGAAATGCTAACAGCCGAATACGGTTTCTTTTTATTTACCCAGCTGTTATACTAATTTTAAAGAGTTATTATCGTAACAACCTTTGAAAATTGAGTGACAAGTGAACTAACGTGGCGTTTTTCATTGTTTCAGGATCTGGTTAAGAGCCACTTGATGTTCGCGGTGCGCGAGGAGGTGGAAGTCCTCAAGGAGCGCATCGCGGAACTGATGGAGAGAATCAACCAGCTGGAGGTGGAGAACACATACCTGCGCGCGCACGCCAGCCAGGACACGCTGGCGCAGCTGCCGGCCGCCGGGGCCAAGCCGCCGCCGCAGCCGCAGGGCCCGCAGCCGCCCGTGTCGTAGGCCGTGGAGCCAGCGCACGCGCCGCGCCGCCGCCGCCGGCTGAGCTCCACGCCCCACCCCTCGGCGCGCGACCCCAGCCGCGACAGAATCGCCCGACCCGGGGAGTCACTATGGCTGTGCTATGTTAATTCGTAGGTTAGCAAGGAACGAGTGGAAACGCGGTCGAGCGCCGAGGGTCAGCTGCTGCTGAGCAGCCTCGCTATCGATATAAGTCACACAAGTGTCTCGTGCACTGCACGCCGCCGCACGCTCGCCCCGACCCGGCTATGATCGGCCGGTCGGGCCAAGAGACGGCACCTGACTATACTATGCTTCGGATTCTACGATACTTTCAGTTATTTAATAGTTAGGGTGCAGAATATGTGCTACTGCCACGCTTAGCTCCGCTATACGCATCTCAGCAACGAGTCTTGATGTTTCTATGAACGCTGTCTGTTTTCTTCAGTTTAAATATTTAGGTGTCGCTATCCACATAAATATATTCCAATTAAGTAATCTTTAAGCCGTGTGTTAATATTTGTAATGAAATAGTTGTTTATTCCCGCGCATTGAACAATGATTGTGTGTTATTTATTTTATATAATTTTGTATAATTTAAGTTATTTATCGAGTATTACTGAGTAATTCGCAAGTGTTGTTCCTCATGTCGGCCAAGGATGTCGATATCGATAGTAAAGTTCTGAATATGTTGTGTGCACTTTACGTTTTAGTTGATACTTGTAATTATTTGTAACGGTACAAGCGTATAAATGTTTAAACGTACGTAACTGCAGGTATGTTAGAGATACTAAAGAAAATGTAGAAGGGTATCGTTGCGAGATCGCCTGCTGGCTTTAGTGAATTTTGCACGCTGAAGCTAAAAAGAACTATTTTTATTCCAACCCTATGATATCGATAATAGAGGTAATAGCGATTTAACATTGTATTTTTTTAACGTTTAAATTGTTTGTATATAGTACAAGTTGTAATAGAATTGTGAAGAGTGTTGTACATATGGAAGTTTGAGAAGGAGGTTCCGAAAGTTGCCTTGAGAGGATCGTATCCGCAGTTATCGTGAGAGATATATCTAAAATGTATAAGTTAAATATGCTGTATTTAAATTAGCTTGATCCATCTGTAAACTATCGAACAAAGTGGCTGGGTGTGTTTGAAGCGCCGCGATGCGCGCGCGCAGGCTGTGTGGCAAGAGTTGTAAGCTCTGGATGTCTTGTACAGGATAGGATAGAAGCCAAAGGGAGGAAGGTCGTCCCAGCGACTACAGTGTGACTATTTTACTTTAGAGTAGTATTTTGTACAATGCTACTATGTGTATAGATGATTTTGTTATAGGTCTTCGTAATTATTGTGAATATACAGTAATTTACTCCTAAAAGCATTACCCTAGACCTAGAATGAATTATATTATGATACTGAAATTGTAAATATACTGTAAACAGAAATTGTCCATTATAGCTTATGTTGACCAGAAAGGTTCCTCATACCCAATAAATGCAAAACTACTCAAAACTAAACCTTTGTTCTATTATTTCCTCCCTACAGAAAAGAACATTATCAGAACTGCCCTAATTTTTTGATATTTTTACCTAGAATTATTTATTTCAAAAATGAATGTGAAAGTGGTTCTTGTAATTTTCTTGTTAAAAATCAAACTTCAAAAATCATGAGATACTTATAAAAATAATCGCAACATACTACTCCCGAATACCAGGAGTAAAGAATCGCAAAGCGTTGTATTCACAGGGAACGCTGCTGTCTCTGTCTCAGCTGCAGCGGTAGGTGATAGAAATATTCCAGTAAAGATGATGTAGAAATGGTGGAGGCTAAGATGCTGGAGAAAAACATGGAAACAAAAAAATAGATTATTGCACACCTGAACGTAAAAGAATGACTTTTTCTCTCTAGGAGACGGAAGGGGAAAAAAGTTCCAAACAAGCCTTCTTCCAAGTGTGTCCGTAAAGGTGCGTGCAGAAAAATTACAAGGTTCTGCCGATTTATAACTACAAGCAGAGACATCTCACGGTTGAGGGTTAGCACAATTTGGTCATACACACGTCCAACCATTCCTGACGTAGCTCCATCTCTGAGCTTTTAAAAAAACCTTTGTTAATGTCAGCTCTCATAGAGGGCAGCATCTGACCGATACCTAGTCAGGTAGTTTTCCTCCATGCCAAGACAGTCAGTCGGGTGTTAATTTGTTGTACTGACGGCCAACTGATGTCACTGTATGAACCCAAATTACTAAGATAGTTCTAGCTACTCAGTACTAGATGGTGCTAAAAATAAGATTGAAGAAAAGAAGCAGTTGTTTATGGTCACAAATTTCTGAACGAATCTCTGTTTTGACATTTGACGTCAGCACAGCGTTGCCGGCGCGGATCTTTGGATGCGATTTCGGATCTTTTCGGGTCTGATCGGATCCTCGGCGGATCCACATTTCCAGCGGATAATTTCGGATAATTTTGACAAAAATAGTCATTTCATTGTAGATACTCTTATATAACTTACTATAACCGAACATGCTCACAGTAAAAGAGAAGCACGAGCGTAAAATGGATCGCACCGCAAAAAATATTCCACCGTTTGGTTTTGTCTTTAAGGATCGCACAGACCAGTGCGCCGCGTGGCGTGCACGTCTACGTGAGTAACACTAACAGGCTAGCACAGTCTACGTCAGTAACAGGCTAGCACAGGCTGGATTTGGCGCGTGGAGTGCACATCTACGTGAGTAACAGAGTAGCACAGACCGGATGTGACCAAATATGCCAGATGCGTCGCGCTCGCGCGTACACGTCATGCGATGCAACGCAACGTTGAAATTCATCCTAACAATAGAACAAATGCGTGCGTACATGCGTACCTTACGTGCACGTTCGTCTGCAGGTGTAAGAATGATGTCAGACCAGATACGGCTCTGCGTTGTGTTGCAGGGTGCGCAACTGATGTGACATGTTTCATTTACCTCCTTGATCAGGTGCGTTGACACTCGTACATTACTTGCGTAGACGTGCACGCCACGCACCGCATCTGGTCTGTGTTAGGTTTTGTAACTACATGCGACACTACACAAGGTAAAACAAAGCAAATTAGGAAAAAATGCAGTTCATTTTTGTAAATACGTAGGAAAATGGTTCACAGAAACGCGGGCAAAAATCACAAAATTATAAGGGCCCCTTCGGGTAAAATCGGATCCAATCGGATCCTGTTGGACTATATTTCGGATCTTTTAGTGTTCGAGTGCCGGCAACACTGCGTCAGCATCAGCTGCGATCCCTGCGACCAAAATGTTTTAAAATAATTTTCATTATTTATTCATCAAAACCATGGATAATATGAGTTTGAAGGAGATACAGAGCAAGCTGCTGCTATGGGAAGCCGCCGAGAACCCTCTGGCGCCGCTCACCGCCGACCAGAGAGAGACAATCCTCGATCTCGAGTCGATGATACTCGGTGGTCCTACCGAGTCTGAAGTTGTTCGTATTTATTTCCTTCATTTTTAGCATAGATGCCTGACTTACATACTTGTTTATCTGCTAGAATGCCTCAGAATCAACAACCCATTTTTCCTATCTTCTTGGAAAGTATTTATCCCTTCCAAAGTCAAATAGGTACAAATGAAAGTGAATCAAACCTCTTACACTGTTCATGATTATTTTTGCTATCATCACTTAGCGGTAATAAACATCATGAAGAAACTGTAGTAGGACATTGGTTGGGGTGCACTTAGGGGGGCTGGCCACAGCACTTAAATACAAAAGTTACTGATCTGTGTAAATGCATAAATAATACTGATTCTAGTTTTGTAAATATTCCAGGAATCAAAACAATTACAAGAAACTGAAGACAAAGACAAATCAGCAATTCCACCTGTGGAAACAACTTATGATTTCTTAGACTGGTATGAGCATTTATGTGAAGACAGTCTGAAGGCAAATGATGCTCCTTATGAGGCTTACTACAAACAACTTGAGGACAGGAGGAATGAATGTAACTCACTAACTGATCAGGTTAATAAATTGGAACTTAATTTCTGTGTAATTTTTTGTAAAACAGCTAGCTCTACAGATTGCAGTGTACTTAGGATTTTTGATCTTCAAGTTTGTTGTGGCAGTGTAACAAGTCTAAGGTCAATCTAAACCTTTGGCACAGCTTGTAAAATATGACTCAAAATATTCCTAAAACACTTGGGGCCTTACCACAAAAAAATTGGACAAGCGTTGAACATGTCTAGCATTTTTTTTGTAAGAAGTTTTATTTTAAACATGCATTCACCACTTGGAGGCCTGAACCCTCTACTAAAAATAATAAGTAAGTCTCGTAAACCTACATATATTTTATTAGCAATGTTTTCTTAAATTGTTGTTTTCAGATATCAGCCACAATGTCAGACTTGAACAAGCTGTCAGAGCAGTATGAGCTGGTCTCCAACAAGACCAATGCTCTGCACAACATGAGTGAGCAGCTGCTGGCTGACCAGAATAAACTTTCTAGTATTGGTAAGACAATTACTTTCATAGGGTGGTTTATTACGCAGTTATTACTAAATGCCTACAATCCTTGCTCTTTAAAATGAGCTCAGAATTGAGACAGCCTAACTAATGAAATAAAAAGATGAAATAAATTAGGTCAAAATAGTTAGGTTAGGTTCCTACCTATTACCTATCAGAATCCTACTTACCTACATACAGTCAACAGTTTTTATTATAAGTTAAAATAAAAGTAGGCTATCCTTAGCCTTCAAAATAGTTAGGTTAGGTTCCTACCTATCAGAATCCTACTTACCTACATACAGTCAACAGTTTTTATTATAAGTTAAAATAAAAGTAGGCTACTTATCCTTAGCCTTCAAAATAGTTAGGTTCGGTTCCTACCTATCAGAATCCTACTTACCTACATACAGTCAACAGTTTTTATTATAAGTTAAAATAAAAGTAGGCTATCCTTAGCCTTCAAAATAGTTAGGTTCCTACCTATCAGAATCCTACTTACCCACATACTGTATGTGGGTAAGGAGGATTCTGTACTAGTGCCTCCACTACTGGTGTTTTGAGGTACTAGACTAGTGGTCCTAGAGCATGATATAGGTGGTAATATTTGTTTATATTACAGGTGAAGAAATAAAGCACAAACTCCACTACTTCACACAAGTGGAGCACCTGTCACAAAGGCTCAGCAGCACCACTATGTCAGTCAATAGTGAAGCCTTCTTCAACATACTCGCCAAGATTGACGAGTGTTTGGAGTATATGAGGAGTAATGTAAGTTTCTAAAGTGTAGTAAATTTTTTGAGAGCATTTTAACCATGGGGTAAATATCACATTACCATGTGAAAAAGAATAATGAACACCTGCGTGGCCACTGGGCATCTCGAAATGTTAAATTATGCCTGCCTATCAAATTTTTGTTGTAAATTTTATGTTAAATGTGATTTTAAATTTCAAGGTAAAAAATAATTTTTCAAAGGTAAGTAAAGTTATTTTATTATGAACCTAATGGTAGGTAGCTATATCTCTCAATATAGGATCCTTATGCCCATCAGTGTGGCATTAGTTTAGGAAATACCTACATATAATTTGAACTGATGAATGTTATCTCTAAAAAAAAAGGTTCTATTGTGCTCATCTTTTGTTCTATTGTGCTCTCGCTACGCTGAATCGGGAGGGAAGAATCCAGGACAGCAGCAAACTGTGATCTTATTAGTTTTAGTAACTTAAATATAGTATCCTGTTTTTGTGTAATGTTATATGAAATAAATAAAAAATCTGCGAATGCAAACCTTGCACTGCACTCGCTAACCCTTCTGAAAAGCATGGTGAGTATAACAAACACCCTCCAATAGGGGTAGGACTATATCCAGCAGTGGACTGTTGTAACTATTCAAGTTGTTTTAATTTTTAATATAATATCTTACAATTCCAGAGCAACTACAAGGAATCCCACACATACCTTGTGAAATACCGGCACCTGCAGAGCCGTGCGATATCCCTCATCAGGTCGTACGTGACACACGTACTCAATCACGCCACGGAGCAAGTGCTTGCCCCCAGAGACGAGGACCAAACTGCTCAGGTACGTACAGGCATGATTTCCACCTAATAGTAGGTAAGATCGCTTAAGTGAGAGTTCCCGTTTTTTCCCGAGTTTGGCCCCGCCTTGGAAACGAGTCTTAAGGCTATACTTTAGCTATTCCGAGCCGGGGCCTTGCTAGCATACTTACAAAAAAAAAATGGCAGCCATTTCAAACTTTTTTTATTGGCCAAAATTTTGTTGTTTTGTAATAACTCAAAACTGGTAAGTGCTATAAATGAACATTGTATAGAAGAAATGTTACGCGTAAATTTCTGCACAACTTTGCTCTAATAACTTTTTTGATAATCTAATAGTTTGCGAAAAAACGCTTTAATACATGGCAGTTTTTCTAAAACTCACCAAATCTAAAATATGAATTAAGTAGTGAAGTTGGGGATTAAATTACTTACTGTGTGGGTAGACCTTGCTAGTATCCTAACTGATACTTAGTAACAAGCTTTCTGCCCAGAGGTTTTACCCGCTAATATATTTTCAAGTAAACAAGCCAATTTTTGCCAATTTACACCCTCAGTTTTACCACCTTATGAGATGATTTTCTTAAATTCCTTTCCTGGTGTTAATTCACCCAACCAAAATAACCTCTGCGCTAAATTTCAAGATACTAGGTCAGTGGTATTGCCTGTGCATAGATTTACAATAAGTAAAAATATTAAATTTGTTCGTAGTTGCCACATTTTTATTTTTTGCAATCCCTTGAGGCTGTTCTTTAATAGTTCTGACCCAAGGTCCTGTTAGGATAGCAAAAAAGAACAAAATGTGGCAACAACGAACAAACTCTACTTTTTTCATACAAATTGTATACCACGCACAGGCAATACTACTGGACCTAGGACCCTGAAATTTTGCACAGAGGTTATTGAATAATCTTAATTAATATCAAGAAAGGATTCCAAAAAAATCATCACCTAAGGTTGTAAAACAGAGGACGAAAATTTGTATAAAATTAACTTGTTTACTTCAAAATATATCAGCGGGTAAAACCGCTGGGCGGAAAGCTTGTTACTAAATATCAGGCAGGATATTGTAGCATGGTCTACCCACACAGCGAGTGACTCTTAATCCCCAACTTCACTACTTACTTATACTTTCTAATTTGTGAGTTTTCAGCAAAACTGCCATGTTGTGCTACGTTTTTCTCGCAAACTATTGGATTATGAAAAAGTTATTGATAACATTCATATGCAGAAATTTACGCTTAACATATCTTCCATACAATAGTTATTTGTAGCACTTACCATTTTTGAATTATTACACAATGACAAAATTTTGCCCAGTGAAAAAATTTTGAAACGGTTGCCATTTTTTTTTTGTAAGCAAAACCCCGGTTCGGCGTAGGTAAGGAATAGCCTAAAGATTAGTTTCCAAAGCGGAACCGACCTGGAACACGCACGGGAACTCCCAAAATTTTTTTGTATAGAAATTCTAACCTACTATAAGATTGTGTTCTTATTTCAGCAGGTAAAACAGAGTTTGAAACTGAACGAGAGCGAACTGCAGACATATTGCCTCATCAATAGCTTTGATTCTAATAGGAATTCTCGCCGAGTGGTAGCGGCTAAGAGTATTACCGGTACTACCACATTCAGGGTGTTTCGTAAAAGGCGACGTAGAGTTTTTGATCTCGGCTGAATACCTGTCTAATATGGTCCACCGCTTGGCGGCGCGGCGGTGATACCACCTACAATATCATTCCCAAAGAGGGTTGACATCAGGCGTAAAACATCATTATGGCGGCCGGTCATAAAACATAGCCAAGTTGTTTTGCTACATGATTTTGTTTCGTAACAATTCATGTTGCGCCGACCTGATGTAGGATAAGGGCAACAAGATGAGAATATTGCTATCCCTTTCATACGTAAGCAACAAAAATTAAAGAAAATAATCGGCTGTCAATCTTTTCTCCACATTTTCACACAGGACCACGGTTAAGCTCTTTAAATATCACATAAGCCTACAAATATGTTCTTGCACTTTTCTTCTTATGACAGGAATTGTCAAGTTCTAGCAAAGGACACGTGCTGCCGAAATCAAGACCGAACACAGGATTACACTAGCAATTTCGTTTCCAGGAGACTATAGACACGGCATACGCGGTGTACTTCGGCAAGTTCCAGGCCGCCGCGCCAAAGTTGCGGATGGTGATCAAAGAAATCGAGGACCGCGCCGAGCATAATGCCGAGTAAGTAGAGAATTTTACATTTGCAAGCAAGATATTCTGCTGCCGACAACTTTTGTTTTTTTTTTTAGTTGTACTCGTAATTAATGTAAGTAAGTAAGATTTAAGGTGGATCGTTTTCCATACAAAAGTTAAATGGAGTTACGTCTTTAAATGAGGCAAAAAAATGCTTAAAAAACTTGATGGGAAGTCTTGTGCTTCTATAACATTTTCGCAAAATGAAACAAATATTTTTTTTTGCCATCAGATTTCTCTGTAAAAACCGTGTCGCCACTTTATGAACATAGATGGAGCTACTGCTGCAATAAACACGTTTAATTTTTTTGTGGACAAAATACTTAATATTTTTTAACCTTAAGCAGTTTTGCGACAAATATACGTGTGCCTTCATCATTTCACATAAAGATTTTTTGATAAAATTGTTGTTTATCTCATGTTTAACTCGGTTGAAGTTCAGATTTTCGTTTGTATGACGTAACGATGCACCTTAAGTAAAAATATCTATGGGTCGCTCTACCAACTGATTGTTGCTCAGCACACGTTCTATGGAAAAAAACCATCATACCTTTATTATGATAATATGTTACAAATCGAGTGGCGCAGTGGTTAGCATGCCTGCCTGCCACGCAAAGGTTCCGGGTTCAATTCCCGGTGGGGTCACTCACAAAGTTGATATTTATCACTTTGTGAATTTGATCCCAGTCTGGTTAGGACATTGCAGGCTGAACCACCTGATTGTCCGCAAGTAAGATGGTTCCGTGCTTCGGATGGGCACGTTAAGCCGTCGGTCCCGTTTGCTGTCTATGATGGCGGTCGTTACACAACCACTTCAGAGGCCTGCTACTTGTAGTAGGTCGTTGAACGACTCGGTGTCCCACACGAAAAAGAAAAGAAGAAGAATCGAGTAATAGAATATGCAATACGGATACATGGGGTTAGATCACTCGTTCACTCGTTGCAGACTTTCTAAACTATAAAATTAACAAAATTACGCCTTCTAGCAAAATCGGAACTTTCAGTTTCACGGTACTCGGCTCAAAATAATGTAGTTTTACTTCTTCTTAGCGATAACCACCTGGTTCATAGAAGAAAAGGACTAAGTGGCAACATTAGTGTTGACATCCTGCTCAAATGTTATGTAATATGAAAAAGACGCAAACAATAATATTGCCATTTCGGGTCCTTTCTTCTATGAACCAGGTAGTATTTTTGTTTGGACTAATACTCAGCCGTAGTTTTACTATTGTTTCTCTTCCAGTTATGCGTCCCTGCTATCCGACATCCAGCGCGAGTACGCGTCGCGTCGCGCGCGCGTCGCTGGCGCGCCCACTGCCGCCGCGTTAGCTTCAGCTGCTAACAAACATTTGAGGGACCATTGTACTTTGTTAAGGACATCGTGTTCTTTGTTGGCGCACGCATGTAGGGACGAAAGTGCGTTGTATGCGCATTTCTACTCGAAGACTTCGCCAGCTTTGGAGTAAGTTATTCTGGTTATTCTGTAATTTGAATCTATTTAACTCGTGCCCACTGTAGCAGCGCAGCCTCGGTTGCGATCAATCATTTGAGGGACCATTGCACTTTGCTTAGAACATCGTGTTCGTTGCTCGCTCATGCTTGTAGGGACGAGAGCGCATTGTATGCGCATTTCTATTCGAAGACTTCACCAGCTTTGGAGTGAGTTATCATTTCAATTCTTCCAATGTCTATTCTATAGCGGCAGCTTTAGCTACAGCTGCTAACAAACATTTGAGGGACCATTGCACTTTGTTGAGGACATCGTGTTCTTTACTGGCTCATGCTTGTAGGGACGAGAGCGCATTGTATGCGCACTTTTATAGCAAGACTTCGCCGGCTTTAGAGTAAGTACCTACCAATACACTTCTACCGATGTCTATTCTATAGCAGCCGCATTAGCCTTGGCTGCTAACAAACATTTGAGGGACCATTGCACTTTACTTAGGACTTCTTGTTCGCTGCTCGCTCATGCTTGTAGGGACGAAAGTGCTTTGTATGCGCATTTCTACTCGAAGACGTCGCCGGCTTTGGAGTAAGTACCAATTCAATTCCTTTAGTCTTGGCTGCTAACAAACATTTGAGGGACCATTGCACGCTATTGAGGACTTCTTGTTCGCTACTGGCTCATGCGTGTAGAGACGAAAGTGCTTTGTATGCGCACTTTTATAGCAAGACTTCGCCGGCTTTAGAGTAAGTACCAATTCAACTCTTCTGATGCCTATTCTATAGCAGGAACTTTAGCCTTGGCTGCAAACAAACCTTTGAGGGACCATTGTACTTTGTTAAGGACTTCGTGTTCTTTGCTGGCCCATGCTTGCAGAGACGAAAGTGCTTTGTATGCGCACTTTTATAGCAAGACTTCGCCGGCTTTGGAGTAAGTAACAATTCCATTCTTCTGCCTATTCTGTAGCAGCTACTTTAGCATCGGGTGCTAACAAACATTTGAGGGACCATTGCACGATGCTTAGGACATCGTGTTCGCTACTGGCTCATGCGTGTAGGGACGAAAGCGCATTGTATGCGCATTTCTACTCGAAGACTTCGCCGGCACTAGAGTGAGTACCGATTTGTCTATTTAGTAGATATTTATCTACTACAGTAGCGTTGAATTCGGCTGCCAAAAACATTTGAGGGACCATTGCACATTGTTAAGGACATCGTGTTCGTTACTGGCCCATGCGTGCAGGGACGAAAGCGCGTAGTATGCGCACTTTTATAGCAAGACTTCGCCCGCTTTAGAGTAAGTACCATTTCAACTCTTCCAATGTCTATTCTGCAGCCGCGCTAGCCTCCGCTGCTAACAAACATTTGAGGGACCATTGCACTTTACTTAGAACATCGTGTTCGCTCCTGGCCCATGCTTGCAGAGACGAAAGTGCTTTGTATGCGCATTTTTACTCGAAGACTTCGCCAGCTTTAGAGTAAGTACTATTTTAATTCTTCCGATGTCTGTTTTTTAGCAACCACTTTAGCGTCGGCTGCTAACAAACATTTGAGGGACCACTGCACTTTGTTAAGGACATCGTGTTCATTGCTCGCCCATGCGTGTAGGGACGAGAGCGCATTGTATGCGCACTTTTATAGCAAGACGTCGCCGGCTTTGGAGTAAGTTATTCTATCATTTGAATCTACTTAACTCGTTCCCACTGCAGCCGCGCTAGCCTCAGCTGCTAACAAACATTTGAGGGACCATTGCACGCTATTTAGGACTTCGTGTTCGCTACTGGCCCATGCCTGTAGGGACGAAAGTGCTTTGTATGCACATTTCTATTCGAAGACTTCGCCAGCACTAGAGTGAGTACTGATTGGTTTAGTATCTACTACACTAGCGCTGGTTTTAGCTGCTAACAAACATTTGAGGGACCATTGCACGCTACTGAGGACTTTTTGTTCGCTACTGGCACATACGTGCAGAGACGAAAGTGCTTTGTATGCGCATTTCTATTCGAAGACGTCGCCAGCTTTGGAGTAAGTTATTCTATTATTTGAATCTACTTAACTCGCGCCCACTGCAGCCGCGCTGGCTTCAGCTGCGAATAAACATTTGAGGGACCATTGTACATTGTTAAGGACTTCTTGTTCACTACTGGCTCATGCGTGTAGAGATGAGAGCGCATTGTATGCGCATTTCTATTCGAAGACGTCGCCGGCTTTAGAGTAAGTACCATTTCAACTCTTCCAATGTCTATTCTGCAGCCGCCTTAGCTTCGGCTGCTAACAAACATTTGAGGGACCATTGCACGCTATTGAGGACGTCGTGTTCTTTGTTGGCTCATGCTTGCAGAGATGAGAGCGCATTGTATGCGCATTTTTATAGCAAGACTTCGCCGGCTTTGGAGTAAGTTATCATTTCAATTCTTCCAATGTCTATTCTATAGCGGCAGCTTTAGCATCAGCTGCTAACAAACATTTGAGGGACCATTGCACGCTGCTTAGGACATCGTGTTCTTTGTTGGCTCATGCGTGCAGAGACGAAAGTGCTTTGTATGCGCATTTCTATTCGAAGACCGTACCAATTACTTCTTCCGATGTCTATTCTGTAGCAGCCACTTTAGCCTCGGCTGCTAACAAACATTTGAGAAACTGTTTAGTTTTCGTATAAAATGGGCGCGCGGTGATGGCAACACTGCTCTGTCATTGTCACGTCCTCTGCCGTCGCCCGCATCGTTGATGCGAATTTTAATTATAAATGGTGTAATTAGTGTGTTTCCGGTTTTCTCGTGTGGTTTTCCCTGTTCGGTGGGGAAGTGAACCAAGTGATTTTGGTTCCGGCGCTTTGATTGAGAGTCACGCGACCGCCGGCAAAATATAACCTCACTTTTCGTTGGCTCGCGTCGTGGCTGCCGATAGCTACGTATTTTAATTATAAATGATTGGAGGCCAACGGGGCCGATTTCTCATTCGGAGAGAAATCTTTTAGTTATTTTGTGTTAAAAAACATTATGTGATGTCGAACTGTGAACTATAGTGCAAATTGGAGGAAAGGAGTTCGAGAACGAGCGGATGTTCCAGTGCTGTGAGTTTAGGTTATTCCTATTCCTGCGCTCCTAAAATATCCTGAATACCTGATTCCTGTCATACTTAAACTCACAAAGAAACGGCGTCATCGTTCGCTCGGTAAGCAATTCGTTGCTGGGCCCTGTTTAAGTAGATTTTGGAAACAAGAATTTCTCGGCCGGAAACTTTCCGGAACAAAATTCTCTCATTAAATTTATTTTATTTAGCTATAGTAAAGAGCACTACGAATCGTAGTCAAATGTTGTTCCGAGGCTGATCGACCATTTAGTTTTAGATTTTAAGATAACTTTAATTTGCTTCCACTGCGCTAAGATCAGCTTCGGAATCAAACATTTTTGGTAGCAGAGCGTGGTTGCTTTATTGCAACATAGTTAGCCGTAATTTAGTATTAAGCGTGTTTTTTATATTACCCACATATTTTATTAATTTTGGAAAATATTGTTTCGGTTTTTTTTTGTGACTGTATTGTTTGCCTAGTGAACGGTATCTTATCGGTAAGGTCTAGGCCAGTCAACTAACATTTATTTTGTGGTATTTGTTTATTGGTTTTTCGTTTTTATTAAGTCGAGTGTGTAAAAGTTGGTACCATGGCTCCCTCGATCGCCAGGTATAAGGCTGCTATAAAGACAGAATTAAGGTGGTTTACTACCACAGCGGCAATGATCGGCCGCGAGGACCGGGAGGACGCGCTCTTGAAAAGTGCACTACAGGCAGATGAACGGGTTCGGGTTGTGTCGGAACACCTCACAGAGTGCCTCATGCTCCTTGAGGAAGCTCCTAACCCTGAAGATAAGGAGCTGGTTGAGGGCGATGTAAGCCAGTGCTTGGAGCTGGCACAGGACATTGCGCAGGCAGCTGCGGACATATCTAGGCGACGTGACGGAAAGGAAAAGCCATTCCGTGGTAAAGTGGGACAAGGATTACAGGTGCCTCTTCCGCCTGTTACGGTTCCAGTCTTTGCAGGCGATTACGCCGACTGGCCGGCGTTTGAGGACCTGTATAGCAGTGTGGTCCACACACGGACGGACATAACGCCGGCGTACAAGATGGCTCAGCTGATGTCCAGGCTACATGGAGAGCCTCATGAATTGCTGACGCATTTGGCTGTCTCGGATAGCAATTATGAGGTGGCGTGGAAGATCCTTACCGACCGGTATCGAAACAAGCGCCTGATTGTAGACAGGCTGTTAGACCAGTGGCTGTCAATACCAACCATAACGCGAGGTACGGACCTCCGCGAGAAAATCTTCCACCCAGTCAGTGTCGCGGTCAGCGCACTAGAGCGACAGGGTTTGCCAGTGGCGGGCTACGGTTATATCTTGGTCCACACAGTGCTTCGCCGCCTGCCGAGCGAAATGGTCGCTCGATTCGAGCAGCTCCATGGGGCAAGTCCTCGGACCACCTCCCGACCTACGAGGATCTGAAGTCGTTCCTCGAGGCCGAAAGCAGGCGAGTGGACGTCCAGGCTGGTGAAGCCCACGCAAGGAGACCTCTGCCCCTCGCCACCCGGAACGGCCGGGTGCACCGGCGCGAGGAGGCAACAGTAGGCAACCCAGGCGGTACAACACCGCATTGGAATCAGGGTGTGCCTACTGCAGGGAGACAGGCCACGGGGTGGCAGCGTGTCAGGAGTTTGCTGCGCAGCGGGTTCAGAGGAGACGGGGTGTGGCACAGCAGAGGCGTTGGTGTTTTCGGTGCCTGGGGCCGCATCAGGTGCGAGTGCCCTTCAAGCACCAACTGTAGGTACTGCCAGGGTGCACACCATCCGCTGCTCTGCATGAATCGCTCCGGAGGCGCCGGGGCAGCGCTGGATCGGATCAGCGAAGGAGCCTGCCCACCAAGGGAGGAGCAACGCTCCCACCCTCCAAGGAGGAGCCCACCTCCGCATCGGTCACAGGGACAGGCAGGGGACGTCAACAGACGGAGCCCACTTACCCAAGGACGTGGGGACGATCCCCACCACGGCAGCAGGTGCCGGATTGGGAAGAGCGGCACAGGAACGTGGCCAAGGACACCCATCCCAGGTACGGGATTCAACGGGCGGGTGTCAGGAGCACTAGGCAGCCACCAGGGTACATGCAGTATTCTGCGGGCTTGAGCCACCTGGTTGGGTCTCAAGACCCACGCATGCCCCGCCTATGCCTGAGTACCCGCGGCTACAGGCGCAACCTCGGTACGGACGTTTGCCGTCGGGGTACTATAGAACTCCAGCCATGGCCTTTATGGGCAGACCTCCTACCAGCAGGAGTGGGACCCATACACAGGTTTGGGTAGTGAGGGGATACCCCCGCGGGACGCGGCCTCACCGCGTTTAGATTCCCGCTAGGTAATCGCCGCCTACTCATCAGCTTCGGCTCCCCGTCCAATCACGGTACTTTTGCCAACGGCTAAGATTTGGGTATGGGGATACGGTGGCCGGACCATTCAAGTAAGAGCCCTACTGGATACAGGGGCTCAGGGATGTATTGTATCGAGTAAGCTGGTGAGTAGGCTAGGCCTAAATGTACGGCCAAGTGAGGATGAAGCTGTAGGCATCGGGGGCCTAAATGTGCCTGACATTCGGGGTCAGACGAACTTTGAGTTCGCATTAGGTAGCACATGTACAGGGGTCAGCTATCAAGTCTCAGCCGTGGTGCTGGATGAAGTGGTTGGGAAATTCCCTCAGGTTAGGTTACCACCAACGGTACGAGGGTTAACCACAGGGTTGGAGTTAGCTGATCCTGATTTTGATACTCCTGGTACGGTGGACGTACTTCTCGGGTCAGACGTCCTCGGAGATTATGGTGCGGTAGGAAGAAGGTACTCCAGGAAACTGGTTTGGTGGCCGTAGATACCACAGGGGTATGTTGTTTTCGGCCCAGTTTGGAGACCTCAGGACCTACCAGAAGGGGATCCGGTCCTCTATGGTAGTGTGCTGTCAGAGGTGCTGCAGAGGTTTTGGGAGTCTGAAGAGCCGCCCACGGCGGACAGACGGAAGCCAGAGGATGACGAGTGCGAGTTGTTCTATCAATACAACACTGCGAGATGCCCGTCAGGCAGATTCGTGACCAGGCTACCTTTTCTCCCAAACCGCCCCGCTTTAGGTAGTTCGCGACAGCTCGCGGAACGGAGACTACTCGGAATGGAGCGGAAGATGAGGCGAGACCCAGCACTTCGGCAGAAGTATATAGAATTCATGCGGGAATATATTCAATTGGGCCACATGTCGGTGTCCAGCCTGGATTGGAGGTGTGTCGAGCATTATTACATTCCACACCTGGCTGTCTTGAAGTCACCTGAGGCGAAAATACGGGTGGTGTTTGACGGTTCTGCTCCTACCTCGAATGGTGTGTCTGTGAACCAATGTTTGCACGCGGGTCCTAAATTGAACCGGGACATTGTGGACATTCTCACAGACTTTCGGTTACACCAGGTAGCGTTCGTCGCAGACGTCAAAATGATGTTTCGCCAAACCATGATACATCCGGATGACCGTCGGTATCAGCTGATTTTGTGGCGTGAGAGCCCAGATGAGCCGATGGTCACATACGAACTTAACACGGTGACGTATGGACTTAAGCCAAGTCCGTATTTGGCAGTACGTACGCTGCGAGAGTTGGCCGCACAGGAAAGGGTAAGATATCCTCGAGCCGCAGCAGTACTGGATCGCGACGTCTACGTGGACGATATCTGCACGGGTGCTGATAGCGTGGAGCAGGCGCTAATTCTACGAGACGAGTTGATCGCGATCATGGGTTCAGGAGGTTACGAGTTGCGGAAATGGTTGTCCAGTTGCCCAGAGCTCCTGGCCGGTTTGCCAGGCGAGTTCCATCAGGACCCGCACCTCTTTGAGAACCCGGACAATCCAAACACGTTGGGCATCCTCGGGGTGCAATATAGGCCAACGCATGACGTATTCACGTACAAGATCGAGCCCGACCTTTGGAGAAAACTTGGACTAAGCGGTCGGTACTGTCGACAATCGCTAGAACGTTCGATCCTAGCGGATGGATCGCCCCGGTTACGTTCATGGCGAAGTGCTTTTTACAAAGGTTGTGGCTAGCCAACTTAGGATGGGACGACCAACTCTCCGGAGAGTTGTTGAAGGATTGGCTCAAGTTTGTGACCACCTTACCAGGGATTGTGCACATCGCGATACCCCGCAAGTTAGTCCCATCGGTGGGATGTAAGGCTACCCTACATGGGTTTTGTGACGCCTCGGAGCGAGGGTACGCGGCAGCTGTATACCTTCGGACAGCAAGTTCAACGGGAACTGTGCACGTGCGTCTGGTTATGGCCAAAAGTAAGGTGGCACCAGTCAGAACTAGATGGACCATCCCCAAATTGGAATTGGCAGGGGCAGCTCTTCTAGCGCGCTTGCTAAATCATGTAACCTGCAATCTGCGTGGTACCATCAACGGGATGTGATGGTGGATGAAACGGTGTACGCGTGGACTGACAGTCGGATAGTTCTGTGCTGGTTGCAGACGTCGGTACATACACTTGAGGTTTTCGTGGCAAATCGGGTGTCACAGATTACGGGGTCGGAAACTCCGTTAGTGTGGAGGCACGTACCGGGAGAATGGAACCCAGCGGACTGCGCTTCGCGCGGGTGCAGGGCACCTGATTTGGTGAGTCACCCACTGTGGTGGGGACCTCAATGGCTGACTGAGTCGCCGCAGGAATGGCCATTCAACGAGTGCAGGGCGCCGCTTGGGCCACCTGATCGAGGTTTGCGAGTGAACGTGGGGCAACTCGTACCGAAGCCTAACCCAGCTTTCTTGCTGGAACGGTATAGCTCCTCGACAAACTTCTTGGGGTGACAGGTTGGATCAAGCGGTTCGTGAACAACTGCAGGAAGCCTCAAGCAGAACGGAACTTTACACCTGTCCTCTCGCCTGCGGAGCGGAATGCGGCTCTATGCTCATTGGTTAGAGTCGTCCAGGCGGAACATTTTGAAGAGGAGGTCAGGCTGCTCAGGGATGGACGTGGAAAGCTGAAGGGAGGAATTGTGCGCCTCAACCCATTCCTGGATGAGCAAGGTATGCTCAGGGTTGGAGGCAGACTTCGGAACGCTAGCCTGCCCTTTTCGGCTCGGCATCCACTGTTACTTCCAAAAAGGGGACCCTTAGTTGAGCTCTTAGTCAGGGATCGTCATGAGAAAAACTCGCACGCGGGCTGTAATGCGCTATTGGCCATCCTACAGCGCTCTGGATCTTATCGGGACGACGAACGGTACGTAGCGTTGTGTTTAGGTGCTTGCCTTGTTACCGCTTGAAGGCAGCCACAATGCAGCCACAGATGGGAGATCTCCCACCGGACCGGGTGACGGAGGCCTGGACGTTTGCAGGTGTGGGAACGGATTTTGCAGGCCCTTTCATGGTAAAGGCATCACGCCTACGGAACGCAAAGTCTATCAAGGCGTACTTGTGCGTGTTCGTGTGCCTAGCCACCAAGGCCGTCCACTTGGAGCTCGTGGCCGACCTATCTACGGAGGCCTTTTGGCAGCGCTGGAGAGATTTACGTCGCGACGAGGGCGACCAGCGCTGATCAGGTCGGATTGTGGTACCAACTTTAAGGGTGCTGATCGGTGTATGAAGGAAATTGTAACGTTCTTAAGGGAGAACGAAGAAGCCATCAGCACGGGCCTCTCCCGTCAGGGCATTACCTGGGTGTTCGATCCACCAGCGTGCCCTCACTGGGGTGGTATTTTTGAAGCGGTTGTAAAGTCCGCTAAGACGCATTTGTTGCGCGTTGTAGGGTTAACAATTTTGACTTTCGAGGAGCTGGCGACCGTGTTTTGTAAAATTGAGGCTGTACTCAATTCGCGTCCTTTGTGTCCGCTCAGCTCAGACCCAAATGATTTAGAGGCCCTGACGCCAGGGCATTTCTTAATTGGCCGCCCACTTAACGCCTTGCCGGAATATCCCTATACGGAGGTGAATAGCAATCGTTTGTCGCGTTATCAGTTGTTGCAGCAAATGACTCAAAACTTTTGGAAGCGTTGGTCGCTTGAGTACTTGCACATTCTGCAGCAACGCCTTAAGTGGACGGACAGGACTGAACCCCTGCATTGGGGATCTCGTTCTGGTTAAGGATGCCAACCTACCGCCACTGCGTTGGCGCCGGGGCGCATTCTCAACCTGTTTCCGGGTAGTGATGGCACTCCTCGAGTTGCAGAAGTTCAGGTGGGGGATTCAGTCCTTAAGCGAGCAGTAGCTACATTATCACGCCTGCCATGCATAGAGCGGACCGATGGGTCGGTCCGGGGCGGGTGAATGTTTAGTTTTCGTATAAAATGGGCGCGCGGTGATGGCAACACTGCTCTGTCATTGTCACGTCCTCTGCCGTCGCCCGCATCGTTGATGCGAATGTTAATTATAAATGGTGTAATTAGTGTGTTTCCGGTTTTCTCGTGTGGTTTTCCTGTTCGGTGGGAAGTGAACCAAGTGATTTTGGTTCCGGCGCTTTGATTGAGAGTCACGCGACCGCCGGCAAAATATAACCTCACTTTTCGTTGGCTCGCGTCGTGGCTGCCGATAGCTACGTATTTTAATTATAAATGATTGAGGCCAACGGGGCCGATTTCTCATTCGGAGAGAAATCTTTTAGTTATTTTGTGTTAAAAAACATTATGTGATGTCGAACTGTGAACTATAGTGCAAATTGGAGGAAAGGAGTTCGAGAACGAGCGGATGTTCCAGTGCTGTGAGTTTAGGTTATTCCCTATTCCTGCGCTCCTAAAATATCCTGAATACCTGATTCCTGTCATACTTAAACTCACAAAGAAACGGCGTCATCGTTCGCTCGGTAAGCAATTCGTTGCTGGGCCCTGTTTAAGTAGATTTTGGAAACAAGAATTTCTCGGCCGGAAACTTTCCGGAACAAAATTCTCTCATTAAATTTATTTTATTTAGCTATAGTAAAGAGCACTACGAATCGTAGTCAAATGTTGTTCCGAGGCTGATCGACCATTTAGTTTTAGATTTTAGGATAACTTTAATTTGCTTCCACTGCGCTAAGATCAGCTTCGGAATCAAACAGAAACCATTGCACTTTACTTAGGACATCGTGTTCGTTGCTGGCTCATGCGTGTAGGGACGAGAGCGCATTGTATGCGCACTTTTATAGCAAGACTTCGCCGGCTTTGGAGTAAGTTATTCTATTATTTGAAGCTATTAAACTCGTGCCCACTGCCGCCGCGCTAGCCTCCGCTGCTAACAAACATTTGAGGGACCATTGTACTTTGTTAAGGACTTCGTGTTCGCTACTGGCCCATGCTTGCAGAGACGAAAGTGCTTTGTATGCGCATTTCTATAGCAAGACTTCGCCTGCTTTGGAGTAAGTTATCATTTCAATTCTTCCAATGTCTATTCTATAACGGCAGCTTTAGCTTCAGTTGCTTACAAACATTTTAGGGACCACTGTACTTTGTTAAGGACTTCGTATTCTTTGCTGGCACAGGCATGTAGGGACGAGAGCGCATTGTATGCGCATTTCTATTTGAAGACGTCGCCGGCTTTGGAGTAAGTACTGTTTGGTCTAGTATCTACTGCAATAGCTAGCCTCAGACGCTAACAAACGTTTGAGGGACCACTGTACTTTGCTGAGGACATCGTGTTCATTGCTGGCCCATGCGTGCAAAGATGAGAGCGCATTGTACGCGCATTTCTATTCGAAGACTTCGCCAGCTTTGGAGTAAGTACCATTTCAATTCTTCCAATGTCTATTCTATAGCGGCAGCTTTAGCTTCAGCTGCTAACAAACATTTGAGGGACCATTGCACTTTACTTAGGACATCGTGTTCTTTGTTGGCTCATGCGTGTAGAGATGAGAGCGCATTGTATGCGCATTTCTATTCGAAGACTTCGCCAGCTTTGGAGTAAGTTTTTTGTTTAAATTTATTTAGCAATAGATTCTACTGCCGCCGCGCTAGCCTCCGCTGCTAACAAACATTTGAGAGACCATTGCACGCTATTGAGGACTTCTTGTTTGCTACTGGCCCATGCTTGTAGGGACGAAAGCGCATTGTATGCGCACTTTTATACCAAGACTTCGCCGGCTTTGGAGTAAGTTATTCTATTATTTGAATCTATTTAACTCGTGCCCACTGCCGCCGCGCTAGCCTCCGCTGCTAACAAGCATTTGAGGGACCATTGCACGCTGTTAAGGACTTCGTGTTCGTTGCTGGCTCATGCGTGTAGAGATGAAAGCGCATTGTATGCGCACTTTTATAGCAAGACTTCACCGGCTTTGGAGTAAGTTATCATTTCAATTCTTCCAATGTCTATTCTATAGCTAACAAACATTTGAGGGACCATTGCACTTTACTTAGGACATCGTGTTCTTTGCTGGCTCATGCTTGCAGAGATGAGAGCGCATTGTATGCTCACTTTTATAGCTAGATTTCGCCGGCACTAGAGTAAGTACCAATTCAATTCTTCCAATGTCTATTCTATAGCAGCCGCATTAGCCTTGGCTGCTAACAAACATTTGAGAGACCATTGTACATTGCTAAGGACATCGTGTTCGCTACTGGCCCATGCGTGTAGGGACGAAAGTGCTTTGTATGCGCATTTCTACTCGAAGACTTCGCCAGCTTTGGAGTAAGTTTTTTGTTTAAATTTATTTAGCAATAGATTCCACTGCCGCCGCGCTAGCTTCGGCTGCTAACAAACATTTGAGGGACCATTGTACGCTGTTGAGGACTTCTTGTTCGTTGCTGGCCCATGCGTGAAGGGACGAGAGCGCATTGTATGCGCATTTCTATTCGAAGACTTCGCCGGCTTTAGAGTAAGTACCATTTCAATTATTCTGATATCTATTCTATAGAAGCCGCTTTAGCTTCGGTTGCTAACAAACATTTGAGGGACCATTGCACGCTATTGATGACTTCTTGTTCATTGTTCGCTCATGCATGTAGGGACGAGAGTGCATTGTATGCGCATTTCTATTCGAAGACGTCACTAGAGTGAGTACCATTTCAATTCTTATGATGCCTATTCTAAAGCGGCAGCTTTAGCTTCAGCTGCTAACATACATTTGAAAGACCATTGAACATTGCTTAGGATATCGTGTTCGTTACTGGCTCATGCGTGTAGGGACGAGAGCGCATTGTACGCGCACTTTTATAGCAAGACTTCGCCGGCTTTGGAGTAAGTTATTCTATTATTTGAATCTATTTAACTCGTGCCCACTACAGCCGCGCTCGCCTCCGCTGCTAACAAACATTTGAGGGACCATTGCACTTTGTTAAGGACATCGTGTTCTTTGTTGGCGCACGCTTGTAGGGACGAAAGTGCGTTATTTGCGCACTTTTATAGCAAGACTTCGCCAGCTTTGGAGTAAGTACCATTTCAATTCTTCCAATGGCTATTCTATAGCAGCTGCTTTAGCATCAGCTGCTAACAAACATTTGTGGGACCATTGCACGCTATTGAGGACTTCTTATTCGTTACTGGCTCATGCGTGTAGGGACGAGAGTGCGTTGTATGCGCATTTCTATTCGAAGACTTCGCCGGCTTTGGAGTAAGTAACTTACTATTTTGTGAATCTATTATGTCGTGCCTACTGCATCCGCGCTAGCCTCCGCTGCTAACAAACATTTGAGGGACCATTGCACGCTACTGAGGACTTCGTGTTCGTTGCTGGCTCATGCTTGTAGGGATGAGAGCGCATTGTATTCACATTTTTATAGCAAGACTTCGCCGGCTTTGGAGTAAGTTTTTCTATTATTTGAATTTATTTAACTCGCTCCCACCGCCGCCGCGCTAGCCTCGGCTGCTAACAAACATTTGAGGGACCATTGCACTTTGTTAAGGACGTCGTGTTCGTTGTTGGCTCATGCTTGTAGGGACGAGAGCGCATTGTATGCACACTTCTATTCGAAGACTTCACCAGCTCTGGAGTAAGTTATTCTATTACTTGAATCTATTTAACTCGCGCCCACCGCCGCCGCGTTTGCTTCGGCTGCTAACAAACATTTGAGGGACCATTGTACATTGCTTAGGACATCGTGTTTGCTACTGGCCCATGCGTGTAGAGACGAAAGTGCGTTGTATGCGCACTTTTATAGCAAGACTTTGCCGGCACTAGAGTGAGTACCGATTTGTCTATCTATACTGCCGTCATCCGAATAGGCCATATTTGAAGTTTCATGTACTTGTTGAGACACAATAACATTGTATTGGCGCTCATATCAAAAAGAAAAAAACTAAACATTTTACTCATTTTGATAAAGGAAACTTAAATAACTTAAAATTGTGTTCAACGTAATCATAAGGTTAAATCTGGAATGTGCGGAAATAATTTAAAAAATTTATAAATCTAAAATAAAAGCGATATCCGAATGTTACGTCGGTCAACCTTTTAACTGTCAACCGGCTAGTGATGTGACTGTAAGTAATACCCTTGTATTAAAAATAATATTACGTGATGTTTTTTTTTGCTTTCTAGGTTTTTTGCTGATTTATAATGTATCGAAATATAAATGTTCAAACCCCTACATATTCTTATAATACAGGGTCCCAGTAACGTAGGGTACTTTTGTACCTATTTGAGGAGTCTGAAAATTGTGATCGAACGAACGACATGTAAATAACTGTGCTGTGCTAAAATTGGTGTAAAACTGTGATATTCTTGTGACCAAAGTGCAATAAAACACCGGATAATTGTTCAGTAAGTCCGTTTATTATTGAAGAGACCCTAGAAGTACAAAGTGGCGCAAAGATCCCTGCCCTAAATCACATACACACCAGCTCTCAGGGGACCGAAGTAACCGCAGGTGTAAACTTAGTAACGAGGTAGACGTGGAGTGGTCTAATATAAAGTAATATACCTAATTATTAAAATAATAATATTATTTTTACTTTTATCTGTTACTAGCGGCCCGTTAACGGTTTCACTCGCTGCAACTCATCATCCCGCGCGAAATAGGCATTTTTTCCGGCATGTGTTATACATATAAACCTTTATTTTGAATCACTAAATCTATTTAAAAAACACACAAAATCAAAGAATTCTTAGAACCATGAACAGATATCTACATTTTGAAACCCGAGACTTCTGCGGCGAAAGCAGGTACCATTGTGCCGTATTGTTTGTTGTTATAGCACACACACACCTAAAGTTTACATTGAATAATGAAATACCAAGTAACAGCTTAAAATACTAGGTAATCAAATTTAGCGCGTAAGCACATCATTATGTCCTTCTTATTTCCTGCAGGTCACAAACGTCAAATATGGCCTATTCGGATGACGGCACTATAGTAGATATCTATCTATTACAGTAGCGTTGTATTCAACTGCTAACAAACATTTGAGAGACCATTGCACGCTATTGAGGACTTCTTGTTCGTTGCTGGCTCATGCATGTAGGGACGAGAGCGCATTGTATGCGCATTTCTATTCGAAGACTTCACCAGCTTTGGAGTAAGTATTTTGTTTAAATTTATTTAGCAGTAGATTCCACTGCAGCCGCGCTAGCCTCCGCTGCTAACAAACATTTGAGGGACCATTGCGCGCTGCTTAGGACATCGTGTTCTTTGTTGGCGCACGCGTGTAGGGACGAGAGTGCTTTGTATGCGCACTTTTATAGCAAGACTTCGCCGGCACTAGAGTGAGTACTGATTGGTCTAGTATCTACTGCCGCCGCGCTAGCTTCGGCTGCTAACAAACATTTGAGGGACCATTGCACTTTGCTAAGGACATCGTGTTCTTTGTTGGCGCACGCTTGTTGAGACGAAAGTGCGTTGTATGCGCACTTCTACTCGAAGACTTCGCCAGCTTTGGAGTAAGTTATTCTATTATTTGAATCTCCTACCGCCGCCGCGCTAGCCTCCGCTGCTAACAGACATTTGAGGGACCACTGTACTTTGTTAAGGACTTCGTGTTCGTTACTGGCCCATGCATGTAGGGATGAAAGTGCGTTGTATGCGCACTTTTATAGCAAGACTTCGCCGGCACTAGAGTGAGTACCATTTTATGTAATATCTGTAATGTCGCGCTGGCTTCCGCTGCAAACAAACATTTGAGGGACCATTGCACATTACTTAGGATATCGTGTTAGTTACTGGCTCATGCTTGTTAGGACGAGAGCGCATTGTATGCGCATTTCTTTTCGAAGACTTCGCCGGCTTTGGAGTAAGTTATTCTATTATTTGAATCTACTTATTCGCGCCCAGCGTCGCCGCGCTAGCCTCCGCTGCTAACAAACATTTGAGGGACCATTGCACTTTGTTGAGGACATCGTGTTCCTTGCTGGCGCACGCATGTAGGGACGAGAGTGCGTTGTATGCGCATTTCTATTCGAAGACGTCGCCGGCTTTGGAGTAAGTAAAAATTCAATTCTTCCGATGTCTATTCTATAGCAGCCGCATTAGCCTTGTCTGTTAACAAACATTTGAGGGACCATTGCACGCTATTAAGGACTTCTTGTTCGCTACTGGCCCATGCGTGTAGGGACGAGAGCGTATTGTATGTACTTTTCTATTCGAAGACTTCGCCAGCTTTGGAGTAAGTTATCATTTCAATTCTTCCAATGTCTATTCTATAGCGGCAGCTTTAGCTTCAGCTGCTAACAAACATTTGAGGGACCATTGCACGCTGCTTAGAACATCGTGTTCTTTGTTGGCGGACGCTTGTAGGGACGAAAGTGCTTTGTATGCACACTTTTATAGCAAAACTTCGCCGGCTTTGGAGTAAGTTATCATTTCAATTCTTCCAATGTCTATTTTATAGCGGCAGCTTTAGCTTCCGCTGCTAACAAACATTTGAGAGACCATTGCACGCTATTGAGGACTTCTTGTTCGCTGCTCGCTCATGCGTGTAGGGACGAGAGCGCATTGTATGCGCATTTCTATTCGAAGACTTCGCTGGCTTTAGAGTAAATTATTCTATTATTTGAATCTACCTCTATTTAATTTGCGCCCACTGCAGCCGCGCTGGCTTCCGCTGCTAACAAACGGTTACATATTGTACTTCCGAAAATTTGAAACCCGCATATCATATTCCCGAAAACGGTTCACCTTTTTTTTACTCTCCTCGTTATGATTTGCCAAAGTAACGTTTTCCAACTTTTGTAAATCCCGAAGTTTATTTTCCTGTTCTTTCATTTGACTATTGATTTAAATTCCAGATCAACTAAATACCGCAGTAACGAAATCCAAATGTATCATAATCCAACAATTTTCTTCTCCAAAAATTCTTGATCCATATGTTACACTTCTCAACATTTTAAAATCCAGATATATTTTATTTCAAACACGCTATAGCACGCTACAACTTCCAAATTCATGTCCATGCATGCATGCAAGCAAGCAAGCAAGCAAGCAAGCAAGCAAGCAAGCAAGCAAGCATGCAAGCATGCATACATACAAACAAATATGCATGCAAGCATATACACACGCATGCATGCAAGCAAGCAACCAAGCAAACAAGCAAGAGAGCATGAATGTATGCAAACAACCACAAACATGCATGCAGACAAGCACGAGCAGGCATGCATACATGTCAACCTAACCCGAAGGCTATGGCAGAAGCGAGCGCTCGCTACGCTCGCCTGCTCGCTTCCGCCATAGCCTTCTGAACCTAACCTATCCGAAGTCGGGGTGCCCAGAAGTCCCGTGCTCGCTGCGCTCGCACCCGGTTTGTCTAGTATTAGTGCTCGCTTTGCTCGCATTCGCCCCTCCTCTGGCTTCCGCCTAAGTAGTTCGAAACTTAATGACAGATTGGGGTGCCGCAAATTTCTGTGCTCGCTTCACTCGCACCTGCACGAGCCTCTCCTCGTCCTTCTCCTATGTTCATCAGCACGTAAATACGAAACGAACCCCCGCCGCAATTTTTCTGATAGATATGGAAATTGAAACTTTTGACAAATGATACTATGAGAAGAAAAAAGTTGGAAATAAAAGTTTTGGTATAGTGAAACTGGTGTCATATGAAATGGTTGTCAAGAAAAAAAAAATAGTTTTGAAAATTTGTTAACAGTTTTTCTGGAAAATAATACTTCTGTAAAGTTTAGGTCCGACATTATGTCGTTCTGTAAACCAATATATCTGGAAACAAAGCATTCTAGGAACCATTTTCGGGTTATCAAAATTCGAGAAGTAACAATTCGGATCAAAGATATGTTACCCTAACAAACATTTGAGGGACCACTGCACTTTGCTTAGGACATCGTGTTCGTTGCTCGCTCATGCCTGTAGGGACGAGAGCGCATTGTATGCGCATTTCTATTCGAAGACTTCGCCAGCTTTGGAGTAAGTACCATTTCAATTCCAGCTAGCTCTATAGCAATCGCGCTAGCCTAATCCAGCTAACAAACATTTGAGGGACCATTGCACGCTGCTTAGGACATCGTGTTCGTTGTTGGCGCACGCTTGTAGGGATGAGAGCTAGGGAATGCAATCTCGATCTCGCGAGATCTCGAAATCACCGAGATCTCGAGCTATTTTTCGAGATCGAGATCTCGAAAAAGGAAATCTCGTGTCAGAAAAATCCTTCGAGATCTCGACAGTATCCTTCGAGATTTTGAACGAGATTTCGAGATTTAGTTTGAATGCAACGACGTGTTTATTGATGTGCGTAGCTTAGTTTCCGGTGTCTGCCGGTCTACACCGAGCGCATTATTTATTCAGCAAGAGAAGACTGCTGTTGTTAGACATTTATAGGGAAAACGAATAAGATGGAAAGGATATAACAGGGCCTCAACTCTGCGATCTTGCAGCCATTGCCAGCGGCACTCAACTGTCATTCTATTGCCACTGTGATTTTCCATACTAAAACTGTTAGCAGAATACGAAACTACTAAAACCATCCAACTGACATGCACTCAACACAACATCCCACTGAAACGATTTTTATTTAGAAGACTTCGAGCCCAGATATAAGTTGTAAGGATGGGATACTACTGACTAGTAGTGAGGAAAAGTCAGTCGAAGCTCGGGGAGCCGGTATCGCGTACCCGGTTAACACATCGAAATTTTCGGCCTAGAAGCTCAGATGGATCCTCCGACATGATTAATATTACAACAGTACCATGGCATGGAAAAAAGTTGGATTTCGATGATTTTTATATAAGATAAGAAAAATCTCGATCTCGATCTCGAAATTTCGAGATCTCGACCAATAATTCAACGAGATCTCGAGTTGGTCAATCTCGAACCCTAAGATCTCGACCGAGATCTCGAGTCGTCAATCTCGGCTCGAGATTGCATTCCCTAAGAGAGCGCATTGTACGCGCATTTCTATTCGAAGACTTCGCTGGCTTTGGAGTAAGTTTTTTGTTTAAATTTATTTAGCAATAATTCCACTACCGCCGCGCTAGCCTCCGCTGCTAACAAACATTTGAGGGACCATTGCACGCTTTTGAGGACTTCTTGTTCGCTACTGGCCCATGCGTGTAGGGACGAAAGCGCTTTGTATGCGCACTTTTATAGCAAGACTTCCCCGGCTTTAGAGTAAGTACCAATTCCATTCCCATAGCCTCCGCTGCTAACAAACATTTGAGGGACCATTGCACTTTAATTAGGACATCGTGTTCGCTACTCGCTCATGCTTGTAAGGACGAGAGCGCATTGTATGCGCACTTTTATAGCAAGACTTCGCCGGCACTGGAGTGAGTACCAATTCAATTCTAATGTCTATTCTATAGCAGTTGCGCTACAGCTGCTAACAAACATTTGAGGGACCATTGTACTTTGTTAAGGACATCATGTTCCTTGTTGGCTCATGCATGTAGGGACGAAAGCGCATTGTATGCGCATTTCTATTCGAAGACTTCGCCGGCTTTGGAGTAAGTTATTCTATTATTTGAATCTACTTAACTCGTGCCCACTGCAGCCGCCTTAGCCTCCGCTGCTAACAAACATTTGAGGGACCATTGCACGCTATTGAGGACATCGTGTTCTTTGTTAGCGCACGCATGTAGGGACGAAAGTGCTTTGTATGGCCACTATTATAGCAAGACTTCGCCGGCACTAGAGTGAGTACCAATTCAATTCTTCTGATGCCTTTTCTATAGCAGTCGCGCTACAGCTGCTAACAAACATTTGAGGGACCATTGCACTTTGTTGAGGACTTCTTGTTCTTTGTTGGCGCACGCGTGCAGAGACGAAAGTGCTTTGTATGCGCACTTTTATTCGAAGACTTCGCCGGCTTTGGAGTAAGTACCAATTCAATTCTTCCAATGTCTATTCTATAGCAGTAGCTTTAGCTTCAGCTGCTAACAAACATTTGAGGGACCATTGCACGTTGCTTAGGATATCGTGTTTGTTACTGGCTCATGCGTGCAGAGACGAAAGTGCGTTGTATGCGCACTTTTATAGCAAGACTTCGCCGGCTTTGGAGTAAGTTATTCTATTATTTGAATCTATTTATCTCGCGCCCACTGCAGCCGCGCTAGCCTCCGCTGCTAACAAACATTTAAGGGATCATTGCACGCTGCTTAGGACATCGTGTTCTTTGTTGGCGCACGCTTGTAGGGACGATAGCGCATTGTATGCGCATTTCTATTCGAAGACGTCGCCGGCTTTGGAGTAAGTTATTTGTTTGGATATGTTCCGCGCTGGCCTCCGCTGCTAACAAACTTTTGAGGGACCATTGCACGCTGCTTAGGACATCGTGTTCTTTGCTGGCTCATGCTTGCAGAGATGAAAGTGCTTTGTATGCGCACTTTTATAGCAAGACTTCGCCGGCACTAGAGTAAGTACCAATGCCTCTTATATCTATTGCAATAGCGTTGGCTTCGGCTGCTAACAAACATTTGAGGGACCATTGCACATTGCTTAGGATATCGTGTTCGTTGCTGGCTCATGCGTGTAGAGATGAAAGTGCTTTGTATGCACACTTTTATAGCAAGACTTCGCCGGCACTAGAGTAAGTACCATTTCATTCCTTCCAATGTTTATTTTGTAGCAGCTACTTTAGCCTCGGCTGCTAACAAACATTTGAGGGACCATTGCACGATTTTGAGGACTTCTTGTTCGCTACTGGCCCATGACTGTAGGGACGAGAGCGCATTGTATGCGCATTTCTATTCGAAGACGTCTCCGGCTTTGGAGTAAGTTATCATTTCAATTCTTCCAATGTCTATTCTATAGCAGCAGCTTTAGCCTCCGCTGCTAACAAACATTTGAGGGACCATTGTACTTTGTTAAGGACATCGTGTTCGTTGTTGGCTCATGCTTGTAGGGACGAGAGCGCATTGTATGCGCATTTCTATTCGAAGACGTCCCCGGCATTGGAGTAAGTAATTCTATCATTTGAATCTATTTAACTCGTTCCCACTGCAGCCGCGCTAGCCTCCGCTGCTAACAAACATTTGAGAGACCATTGCACTTTGTTAAGGACTTCGTGTTCGCTACTGGCTCATGCGTGCAGAGATGAAAGTGCTTTGTATGCGCATTTCTACTCAAAGACGTCGCCGGCTTTGGAGTAAGTTATTCTATTATTTGAATCTATTTAACTCGTGCCCACTGCCGCCGCGCTAGCCTCCGCTGCTAACAAACATTTGAGGGACCATTGCACGCTACTGAGGACTTCTTGTTCGCTACTCGCTCATGCTTGTAGGGACGAGAGCGCATTGTATGCGCACTTTTATTCGAAGACGTCGCCGGCTTTAGAGTAAGTGCCAATTTAATTCTTCCAATGTCTATTCTGTAGCAGCTGCTTTAGCATCAGCTGTCAGCCTTTATCGATGCGACACGCGTCTCACGTGTGTAGCCGGCGTCTCTTTTGTTTTATACATTTTCAAGGGTCGCGATGTCGCACGTCTCATGTCTAATGTCTAGTCTGTGGGTGGATCCGAAGTCACCTCTATTAAAAATCTTCTATGTCTTTCTGAAAATTAAAAAGTCAATAATTATGATTTGCTTTATTTTTGTAAAAGTTTAATGTTTTTTTTCTTTTCAGAGAATACCTGCAATCCCTATGCAACGGTCTGTACGAAACCCTGCGCCCGCACATCATCCACATCAACCATCTTGAAACGTTGGCAGAGCTTTGCGTCATTTTGAGGGTAGAGGTTATTGAAGAACAAGTCAATAATGATCGTGAGTACTACCTGATTCATAGAAGAAGGGGACCCGAAATGGCAACATTATTGTAGACATCTTGCTCAAATGTCATGTAATAAGAAAAAGACGCAAATAATAATGTTGCCATTTCGGGTTCCTTTCTCCTAGTTTGAATAGGGCTTTAAGGCTTTATAAGTCTATGGATATTTATTGAAAGCAGGAAAAGTGACAACCTGTAAAATTAGCACATCTTTTTTGCTCTTATCGGGTTAAGTTCAAGTTTTCAGTAATAAAAATGCTTTTAGCATTTTAAACTATTCTCTTAGTCAGCATTTAAGCTGAAGCGATGAGTGCCGAAGTATTTTGTGTGTGAAGTGACATAGAACTGTCTGGTAATAAGGAACAACTTTCCCGAGCACCATAGGTCGAAAAATGGAATAAAAATGGGCGTCCTATAGTATCGAAATCAGCTGATCGGCAATTTAGTATGGGAGATCCAAAAATGTTGTTTCATGATTTTACTTGGGAAAAGTTATTCCTTATCACAGGCTGATTCTGAGTTTTCGCTATCGGTAACTAGTAAAAATCCACCCTATATTTCTTAGCCAATCTTCTCCTCTTTCGTAGGTGAGTTCACCCTTCGAAATGTTTATTTTTTTTTTCTTTTTCTTTGCAGCGGTAACCCTAAACGCGCTAGGGCTGTCGGCGCGCGCGCTTCTGCAGGACGCACAGGAACGACTCGTGTTCAGAGCACACGTACATCTCAGGTGAGGTTGCATCATCATCATCATCATTATTGTCATCATCATCAACGTCATCATCAGTTTAATCATCATCATATCATCATCTTCCTGCCCTTATCCCAATTACTTGGGGTCGGCGCAACACGTTTTGTTACACGCAAAATCGTGTTGAAAAGGATTTGGCTTAATTTTACGATCGGCCGCCTACCAGATGTCAACCCTCCTTGGGAATGCCTTTGTGGCGGATTAACCGCCACCATACGGTTGGCCCTGGCTGTTTGGGTCGGGTTTATCCCTCGGTCGCCTCTTACGACCCCCACGGGAAGAGAGGGGGTGGTGCTATTCTACTCTGCCGGCACCGCACGGCTTCTCATCATCATCAATTATTTCATCAAAATTAAAATTAGAGCAAAATTTTCATCATCATCATAATGCATAGTTATTTTCAAAGCCATCATCATTGTGGTGGCCTTTTTTCTGCCGGAAACCGCTGACGGGCCACTGGTTGTATTAATAACTATGATTTTCTTTTCAATATAATTTTTCTAATATACTGCATTGTTTTTTTTTTCAGGGCGGACGTGTTGCTATACCGCCCCGCGCCTGGGGACTTGGCATACCCTGACAAGTTGGAAATGATGGAGGTAAGCATACACATAGTACTCATTGTATTTCATAGGAACTTGTGCCTTAAATTACAAAATAGACTTCTTTTCAAATTACAAAGCGACTTCGTATCAATTTACAAAAGAAGTTTTAAGTTACAAAGGAAGTTCTACTCAAAAGTTCATCTTCGGGACTTTAGTGGCTGCTGATAATGATCATAAATCATGATATAAAAGTGTGTTGACAGAATCAGTTTAAACTAAAAACTGACGTCAATTTTCCTTTTCAGCAAATCGCGCTCTCGATTCAAGAACAACAATCTCTCAAACGCTCGGACTCGCGCAATTCAATGGTATCTGATGTCTCAGCTACTTCGCAAGAGGTGGCTAATATTAATGTGGAGGCACAGAGGAGACCGCAGGTTTGTATTTCTACTTCTAATTGATGTGACGCCTCATCTACCTTGGTAAAACGTGTTTTACCAGTGATATTGTTTTAGAACTAAACGTGTTTTAGCAACTAAGGCTTGCGGGGGCAGTAGGCTGGACTATTGACAAACAACCCGTGCAAACAAATTATAGAGCATGATACACAACTTTACGCATGATAATATTCTATCCATTTCTAAATCTATTGAACTGTGAAAGTATTAATTTTGAATTCGCTCCTCTAGGCGGTAACGTAAAATTGAGTCTACAGAGCCATTTAAAACATCCTTTTTTTAGGGTTTCGTAGTCTACTAGAAACCCTTATAGTTTCGGTAAGTTTGTCTGTCTGTCTGTCTGTCTGTATGCCGCGCCCTCATAACTTCGTCAGTTTTGGAGCTATTGACATCAAAATTGGTATGAAGATAGATCGTGTTGACCCAAACTTAGAAATGTTGAGAAAAAAATATTTTAAACGTTTTTTGGACCCCCTTCCCATACATGTGAAAGGGGGACAATTTTTTTTTCTTCTGTAATATTGAGTAGGGTATCGTCGTTATCGTTATCTTTTGCTTTTAAAAGGAGCGTTTTTAAGCTATAATTCGTTCCAGCTGTAACTTCTAAAGTGTACATGCTAAAAATTTAAAAAAAATATGGATTATATTTCTTAATATGATATTACTATGAAAACTATAACGAATACTGTACCACTTAAGATTAAGGAAATATCAAGTTTTTCAATTTGCTGTTGGTAACCATACAGCTGCAAACAAACCAGCAACAAAATTAACTTTGTATCGCTGAAAGACCTGATATTTAAACGTTGACTACGAAACCCTATTTGTGAGCGTGTCTGACACGCTCTTGGCCGCTTTTTTTTTTAAATATAAGTTTCGTTTCTATAATAAATTAATAAATCGTTTCACAGGCTTCACCGGCTGATCTGCACGGCATGTGGTACCCGGGAGTTAGAAGAACACTCGCAGCTTTATCTAGATTGTATAGGTAAGTTTTTTTTCTAAGGGTTTTATTCATCTGTCGCAGCTAACTGGTTGAAATTGCCATTCAACTGCACATCTAGCTCCTTAATCAAACAGCGCCGTTCAATCAAACATCTAGCTTATTGGTTGAATTTTGGGATATTGCAAACGTTCAACAAAGCAGCTGAACGAAAAACCGCTGTTTAATGGAGAGAAAAATGGCAGCAGGCGCAATTGTGCCTAAATGACGTTACAACCAATAAGAAGTAACTTAACGATCAACAAGCACATTTTCGATCAATCACAGAACAGGGGCACACTCGGGAGTGGAGCCTTTAGTTCTCGAGTTTCGTGGCCACCGCGGCGATAGAGAGTCGTTTTGTTTTCAAGATGGCGCCTGCTGCACGAAATTACTGATCGTATATTTTTTATGGTAGATAATAAATAAACAGTCGTTATCAGTGACGCGAGCTCTACGCGTGTTCTACACGTATCCAACGCGTGCTCAAACCCTATAACAAGCGTACTCTTCTAATGTAGAACATGTGTGCTTTGCAACTTATGAAATGAAGCAAAGGTACGATACATCTTACAACTTGGATGTTCGCGTCATACTATGGCGCTTACTTTTCTCATTCCTCTTGAAACATAAAGCGTCTTTACTCTATCGCTACGTTAAAATACTTCTTATATGTCCCTTGCAACTTGGAACATGGTTTCATTATGTGTATTGCTACTTTGAAAGTCACATCTTGTAATTTGAAGCTGCTCTCATGTTTTGCACATTTATAGCTTGTTTCATCACTAACAACTAGTGGTCTTATTTGAATGGCCATATTTAAACTTCTTGTCTTATTTAAATGGCCATATTTAAACTGGTAAGTTTTCTTAACAGGTGTTTAGAGAAGAAAGTGTTCCAAGGCTTAGCGCAGGAAGCGATCTCTCTATGCGTGCAGAGCGTCGACAGCGCTGCCAAGCAGATCTCCGCCACCAAAACCAACGTCGACGGCGAACTGTTCCAGATCAAACACCTGCTCATACTGAGGGAGCAGATCGCGCCCTTCCAAGTCGACTTCATCATCAAGGTAGGAGTATTGCCTGCTATAAACAAACAAATATCTACTACCAAAACCAACGTCGACGGGGAGTTGTTCCAGATCAAACATCTGCTTATACTGAGGGAGCAGATCGCGCCCTTCCAAGTTGACTTCATCATCAAGGTAGGAGTATTGCCTGCTATAAACAAACAAATATCTACTACCAAAACCAACGTCGACGGAGAGTTGTTCCAAATCAAGCACCTCCTCATACTGAGGGAGCAGATCGCGCCCTTCCAAGTTGACTTCATCATCAAGGTATGAATACTGACTGCTATAAACTAACAAATATCTACAACTAAAACCAACGTCGATGGAGAGCTGTTCCAGATCAAGCATCTGCTCATACTCAGGGAGCAGATCGCGCCCTTCCAAGTCGACTTCATCATCAAGGTAGGAATATTGACTGCTATAAACAAACAAATATCTACAACCAAAACCAAGCTGAGAACTGTTCCAGATCAAACATCTGCTTATACTGAGGGAGCAGATCGCGCCCTTCCAAGTTGACTTCATCATCAAGGTAGATTCATTGTTCTGTATGTTTTAATTTTTAAAATGACCATTGTGAGTTGTGCTCTACCAGCCAGGATAACGTAACATATGCATTTAATCCTTTCATATGATACCCAAATTGAAAAACTACGCACTATGTTAAAATTTTGTTCCTTTTCAGCCAGAAAATATTTCATATTTACGGGTAAAATCACTAAAGTAAATATTGTTAACATTTTGCTAAAGTGACTGCTTCTCTTGAATTGAGTCACTTCACTTGGATGTTTTTTTTTAATTTTTTGCTAAAGTAACTGCTACACTTGAATCACCCTTTATTTCAGGAAACAACACTGGACTTCAGCAACATGAAGAACGCCGCATATCATTTCCTACAGAAGCCGCGACAGATATTCTCCCTCAACAGCAATAACGCCCTACTAGAGTTCCTATTGGAAGGTACGATTTATTTGTCTATTTTACTGTCTGGTTGCCTTGAAAATTGCACAAATTGAATTGAGAAAGATAACATTGACACGATATGTAGAAGAAGAAACCTAAAAAATATTGCTTCTGTAGCAATAAGGCCGCCAATATTTCAAGCTACTTGACTGGCAGGTCAAACGAACTACTTTTATAAAAGACATTCTGTACAAAACTATATTGATACGTCGTCATAATTCAATATAATGGATGGCATCAAGAATTATTTTTCTATTTAGAAATACTTTAATGTTTACAAGGTATTTATATTTTTACAAGCTTGATGTGTTTTTTAATTAATTCATATGTCTATCTGTCCGCATGTACATGCCCGTAAAGGCAACTTTCAGTGATACCTAACCTTCATGTATCTGCAATTTTGTAATATCTACCTGAGTGTTTTGCATGAAATAAATGGAATTGAATTTAATTTAATATTTTAAAAACTTTTGAATGATATCTATTTATTTTATTTTATTTGGGGAGTTTACAGACAAAAAAACATCTGTAGTAGGTATGTTTGACAAAATGCATATTTCTTTTGTATTTCCTTAACGGCCCGCCTAGTCAAGTGACGAATTTTACCAATTTGTTCTTATCGTGGAATCTTTCCTGTGTGTTTTTTACCCGACTGCCTCAGAAAAAGGGTTATGTTTTTCGAGAGTATGTATGTACCTATGTTTGTATGTATGTGGACAAGAAAAGTCTTTTTCACGGGCTACAACCCAAACGGACAGTTGGATTTTGACATATGGGGTGTCGTTAGATTTGTCTTAGCAGCGCGAGTGACACTGGCTATACAACGTGTTACAAAACAACCCATAAAAACTCCCATACAACTGGAGTTCATTCTGTATGGGAGGTCCAAATTTTTTTTCCATATTTCGACCCATGTTCCATAAAGAAAGTTGTTCAGTTTTACGAGTACCTTGACCTCCTTTCAGCTTTATTGGTTGTTTTGTAACACCCAGTATTAAAAATTCATAAATTCAAGATGGCGGAGTTTGATCGCAAAATACAACCTTGTAATTACCGCAGTCGGTTTTATCTAGACACACGGCAGTGTGTCCGCCAAGTTCGAGCAAAAAAAGCGACACACCGGCCGTGGGTTATATTACACGAACCATTTCGGGCCAAGTTCGACCCACCTATAACTCAAAATCTATTTTATCTACGCATATGAAATTTCTAGTATCTGTCGAGATCTACTTACTTATCTAAAATACAAAATTTCATTAATGTACCTATTGTAGGTCTTGAGATATTGACGTCAGAAAATCGCTATTTTTACTATACACTCACTGACTGACTGACTGACTGACTGACTGACTGACTCACTCATCAAAAACCTAGACCACTTCCAATGGTCGTATTGACTTGAAATTTGGCATGGAGGTAGGTCTTTGGGTCAAGGTAAAGGAAAAAATCTGAAAATGGCCAAGTGTGAGTCGGTTTTAAAAATAATGAAGGTGTAAATTCATACCCCTAAGGAACTAAAACAAAAAAATTATCTATATCTTCCAATCGTCGTACCGACCTAAAATTCGTTACGAAGGTTTGTATTTAGTCAAAGTAAAGTATAAATGAGATATTTCCTTACCTAACTTAATCATAAGAAAAAAAGAAAATAAACCTTACAAAAATAAATGAAATAATCTAAATAAGTACCAAGTTCCATACACAGACCTCAGTTAAAAATATTTACAGGAATGCACACTTGATTTTCCGCAGTTTGGAAAGTAGATTCTTATTTCGCAGTTTGGAAAGTAGATTCTTATTTCCAAACTGCGAAAAATCAAGTGTGCATTCCTGTAACTATTTTTAACTGAGGTCTGTGTATGGAACTTGGTACTTATTTAGATCTCACTTCTTTTATAGGCGAAGCATTCCAATATTATCGAACTTGGCAGCCTTTCACATTTATGTTTTGGGTGGGATTTTTAATACTTCAGCTTGTTAAAAGTATCTTTGATTTGAAGGTACTCCGATGGTCAGGGAACATCTGTTGGACTCCCGGAAGGAGGTGGATCGGCAACTGAAGTCTTGTTGCGAGACGTTTATAAAGGATGCTACGGAGTTGCTGGCTGGACCAGTCATTCAGTTCATTGAGAAGGTGAGCAATTGTTACTGACGTGTTTTTAAAACGATATTTTGTATGAAAATACTGGCATTTAACAGGCGCGTCCACACCAAGCGAGCTGCCTCGCGAGGCAAACGACCAAAAAATTACGTGGCTCACCCGAGGCAACGCATGGTCATGTTCGCGCGAACGCACGAGTGCCGAGCCAAAATCAACGCGCTTCAGAAGTTGCCTATTAATTTGTTTAGGCGTCCAAATTGGGCCGAACTTGCCTCGCTTGCGCACGAGCGTTTGCCGCGCGAGGTAGGCAGCGAGCAGCCTCGGGTGGTGTGGACGCACCTAGCGTCATTTTCCAGTAATTTTATGGCGCCAGACCTCTTACTTGGCGGGGAAAGTGTTAATAATATTATGGATGTGGCATCTAAATCCAAAAATTATAAAACAAATCTTATAATAAAAATATTTGTATTTTGTGTTTAAATTAATTATATCAATCATAAAATAACAATCACATTAAAACAACTTTAACTACTTATGATTTTTATAACGATTCAATGATTTTGTATACCTACTTTTTAATAATAGAATTTGTAGATTTATACACATCTTCGTAATTGACGACAGGCATCTCCGTCACTTTATTCTCAAAAGCATTTTCATGTATCATTTGCAAAATGAGCACCGTAAGATTTTCAACTTTGTACTTTATTGCGAATTCAAGATAATCCACTATGTTGTCTGGTGTTATTGAGTGCAAAATCTCCACACAACTTCTTTGAATCAAATCTGGTATCATGTAATACAATCCGAGGAATAAAAGATCCTTTAAGCCTGTTTCTGGTAGCGTACCAAGGTAAATGTAACTTTTAAAGTGTTCAAGAGTTTGGATAGTGGCATTTTCTATGGTGACGGATCTTTTTGAAGACTCCTGGCAGTTACCAATGAGCTTCTTCTTTAGTTCAGGGCATATGCTGGCTAGAATCGCGGAATGAACTGATACTGATCCATCTTCTGCTTTCAAATCAACATCTGTTAGCTCTGTGTCTTCATGCAGAGATGCATAAGGCGTTTCGATTGTGATAAGCTCAAACTCAACACTCACAGTAAAGTGGATACACCCATTAATTACCATTATGTTTGTATTGTGTGACTTGTTGCCAGTTTTCTACATCTGTAAAACTTATTTTGGATTGTTCCTTATTAGCCGACAAAGCCAAAACTTCACAATAGTACACTAGATTATCATCATTAACTGCTTTAAGATACACTTCCCATCACAAAAATCGAAACACCTCGGTTTTTCTTGTTTTTGGTCGATTTAAACACCAAAAAGTATGGTTTGCATAAAAAATTATATGACTGTGTAGCTGGCAGTTTTGTGTTCTGTAAATGAGATGAATGACTGAGACACGTTTGCAGTTTGCCTTTAACGATTCATAACATTTTCAGCATTAAAATTAAGAGCTTGTCTTAGCTTATCTTAAAACTTTTGTTTTTAATTGTTTACTGTGACTTTGGATCGCCTGAAAAAAGTAAGATTTTATCTAAGTCATGGGTATTTTACCGTAGCCGCCCAAGTGGTGACATTGCCAAATTTTGGACTTGGTCATCGTCTTGTGGCTGAATGTTTGCATTTAAGCCTCACCTCTGTTCATGAAGCTTACAAACGCTATCAGAAGACTGGTTTGTTTACGCGACGTTCAGAATCTGTCGGAAACCGGATCAGTTCTGAACGACATGATCGAATTAATGTTATGAGTTCTTTGCAAAATGGACGCCTTAGCGCTTTAACTGCGCCAAAGCTATCAAATGTACAAAAGGTGGCTAAAAGTGGCTCTACAATCAGAAGAAGGTTAAAGGAACGTAGACTGGTACCGCAATAGCCAGGAAACGGGTCCAAATCAACTGAAGACAATTAAATAGCGCGCCTTAACTTTGCAAGTGAGCACCTAACTGGTCGTATACCCAGTGGATCAAAATTCCTCTTTTCTGCTGAGTGTAGGATTACGCTGAATGGCAACCACGGAAGCACTATGGCTTACAGAAGAAATTAAAAATGCTTTACACTATGCTGCATTGATAAAAATCTCAGTTATGGTGACAGTTCATGAACGGTCTGGGAAGGAATCAGCGCCGACGGCATGACAGAGTATGTCTTCGTGTCTGCAGTTGATTTGGGCCCGTTTCCTGGCTATTGCGGTACCAGTCTACGTTCTTTTAACCTTCTTCTGATTGTAGAGCCACTTTTAGCCACCTTTTGTACATTTGATAGCTTTTGGCGCAGTTAAAAAGCGCTAAGGCGTCGATTTTGCAAAGAACTCTTAACATTAATTCGATCATGTCGGTCAGAACTGACCCGATTTCCGACAGATTCTGAACGTCGCGTAAACAAACCAGTCTTCTGATAGCGTTTGTAAGCTTTATGAACAGAGGTGAGGCTTAAATGCAAACATTCAGCCACAAGACATTGACCAAGTCCAAAATTTGGCAATGTCACCACTTGGGCGGCTTCTACGGGTAAAATACCCATAATTCAGATAAAATCTTACTTTTTTCAGGCGATCCAAAGTCCCAGTAAACAATTAAAAAAACAAAAGTTTTAAGATAAGCTAAGACAAGGTCTTAATTTTAATGCTGAAAATGTTATGAATCGTTAAAAGGCGCAAACTGCAAACGTGTCTCAGTCATTCATCTCATTTACAGAACAAACAGTTGGAGTTCCAATTTTGAATCTTGAATTTTTTTATACACAGTGAAAAGACAAAACTGCCAGCTACACAGTCATATAATTTTTTTTATGCAAACAATACTTTTTGGTGTTTAATTCGGCCAAAAACAAGAAAAACCGAGGTGTTTCGATTTTTGTGATGGGAAGTGTATCTGGCAGATATTATGAAGGTACCATCTACAGCTACGTTGGTGTGGAAACCTTTTCCTTTTTCGTGATAAGGACATCTGAACCTTTCGATTTGCAGTTGAAAATAGACTGTTCCACATAAATATTTTTTGCTGAAGTCTTGTGAGTAGACATTCGACCTATTGTGGCCGAGGGTCATACTTAGCTGGAGGTGATCTGCCCCTCGCTCCCTTACAGCGACGAGCATTCTGCAAAGAGGGTTCAACATACATTCACCATCTTAATGAGCTGTAGCATGAAAATGCAAACCAATATTTGAAACTTTGAAGATGCTTCGGTACTTACATTCGGGATTAACTCAGCGTGCGAATTATTTAAAATTCAATTATCTTGTACTTATGTTACAAAACACGACATGAAAACAAAATTTTTAATTTTACCGGAAAGTAGGGTAGGTTGAAAATACTGTGACACCTTGCTAGGATAAGGTTGCGTTCAAATTTTTTACCAATTTTCTGCCCATGTATTTGGGGGCGCGCTAAATACAAAATTCTCTAAATTGAGCATTCGTTTGGATTTAGCATTAGCACCCGTGAAGATCTTTCTTTCATTCTTCCCAGACCCAAGCCTTCTCCCCGCAAGACCAGTTGAAGCAGCAGCCGTGGGCGTCTCCTGAAGAGATTGCGGTGGCCGTGAAGGAGGCGCAGAGACGCATCAAGACGCATCTGGCTCCCTTGCAGCGCTCCATGCAACTGTACCTCGCCAATAAGGAGACTGAGTTCATACTGTTCAGGCCGATAAGAGTTAGTATCACCAGGAAATCATAGAAACATCACAACGTCTCCCGTCACAAACTCTAAGTTACCGAGTCACGTAGTCCTTCATATGGCATTGCGCTCACAAAGATGCGAACCCGCCTACCAAGCGTGGTGTCGTGAGCATGGAAAATACCACTTGATGAAGGTCTAAGTTAAACAGTGGAATGTCAGTCAATGGAAGTAATCATCAAAATGAAGAAGTCTTGGATTCCCAAACTATTATATCTTCAGTGACAAAAATCTACTATTTGCCAAAGTTTAGTTAACTGAATAGCTACTTAAACATGGGTTTTACTATAGTTAATAATATTTTTGTTACAGAATAACGTCGTGGGATATTTCGTGCAAATGGAGCAACTTTTGACTAACTCTGGGTACTCCTATGAAGACACTTTGATAGTGGCTTGTCCTACCCCAGAGCAAGTATCAGTCTTCATATCTTCAGCCAGTCTCATCAGCCACAGTGACCCAGTGTTGCCATACGGGAAAAAGCGAAAGACAAGCACCATTCGGAAACCCAGTGTTACTAGTGTGCAAGAGAAAAAAGAAGAGAAGCCAGCTCCTACTCAAACAACTGAGAAATCAGAGACTTCTGTTGCTGGCACTAGTGTTGTTTGAATAGAGTATTTAATGTAATCTGTGCAATATTTATTAAATAAAAGATAAGGAAGCAATTAATAAAAAACATCTGTTTATTTACACATGTATTGACCTATTTCTCATTCAATAAATACATTCCACCAATTTTGTGTTTTATTGCAATAAAACGACAGGGCTTGGACTTGAAGTTGACAAGTTTCGATCTTATTGATTTAAATAACGAGTCTAAAATAAACTATAACAAATACTTAAGCTCTAAGCCAGTACATGCCAGAACGAATCCTAGTGTAGTCGGGTAATCCTTCAGTGGGACCAACGGCAGCAACAACTGGGCAGCGGTCATACAAGTATTTGTAGCACACATCACGGACATTTTGTGCGGTAACAGATTCAATGCGGGCATCTAACTCATGGAGGGGGATGCGGCGGTTGTAGCACAGCATCTGGCGACCAATGTCTTCACAAACCGGGGTGGTTCCGTCAAGCTGAAGCAGCATGTTGGTCTTCAGAAGGTTCTTTGCCCTCTCAACCTCACCATCAGTGACAGAAATGCAGAGTTTCATCCATTCCTTCTGGATGTTGTACACCATGTCCTCAATCTGTAAGGGCTCTGAGACAAAGTAGATGCCCCACAGACCAGTGTCCTTGTAGCAGGTGTTGAAGGACTGGAAGCTGTGGCAGAGACCCTCAATGGCAGAAGCACGGGCTAAGTAGGAGGCATTGTTAGCACCACCTCCTTGGGAACGGTCCCAAGCTCCAATAAGAGTGTTGGCAACCATCAGAGGAATGTTGTCAGCATCGGTCCAGCCGGCTCCTTCAACAGCAATAGCAATGTGAGCCAGGGGCATGGAGTCATCACGGACTCTGATTTCAGAGCCGGTGTAGCGACAGGGGGCGAGGTCGGGCAGTTCACCGGCATGGTTCTTCAGTCCACTGAAGTGCTTGTTAGCCAGGGACACCAGCTGGTCATGCTCAACACCGCCGGCTCCAGAGAGCACGATGCGGGCGGGCTGGTAGTGGGTCTTGATGTACTGCTGCAAGTCAGCCTTGGAGATTTTCTTGATGTTCTTAGTGGGTCCCAGAATAGTTTGGCCAAGAGGAGTACCCTGGAATGCTGTGGCGTGGAGGTGGTCGAATACTACTTCTTGGAGGTTACTTTCGACGTCCTGCATTTCGCGGAGGATGACGCCTCGTTCTCGTTCGATTTCGGGTTCAGCGAGCGAAGAATTCTGAATGATGTCTGCGAGAATTTCGACGGCGACTGGCACGTCATTAGCGAGGCATTTAGCGTAGAACACGGTCTGCTCCCGGGAGGTGTAAGCGTTCAAGTGTGCTCCCATGTTTTCGACGAGCAGTTCTAAGTCTGTTTGCGATCTCTTGCTGGTGCCTTTGAAAGCCATGTGTTCTAGGAAGTGTGCGACACCGTTGTTCTTGGAGTTCTCGTACCTTGATCCGGCGTCGATCCAGAGGCCTACGGTGGCCGTGGCCGCTCCGGAGTCCTCGGAAGCGACACGAAGCCCATTGTCAAGAACTGTAAGCCGTGTCGGGGGCACATTCACGAGCGCCTGCTTGTAGCCGACGGCTGTCGCAAGTTGACGTACCTGGTTGCCCTGTTTAGGCAATAGCCTCAATACTGTTGCTACTTTCAGCATTTTCTCTGTTTTTCTTGTACTATAAAGGTGGAATTTTCGCTCGCTGATTTACGTAATAAATGGGCAATAATCTAGCAAGCCCGTGTTCTGTCAAATGTCGAAGTGGAAAGTATTGCTAGTTTATTTTCAAAAATACTACTTCATATTTTCTCTTTCTTTTATCTTTACGAATGTCGTGAATAAATATAGTAGGTAAGTGAGAACATCGAAGATGCACATACATAAACTATTAATAACATGTGTGTAAAACGTTTATATATTTAAAAATATCTTAACCGATGATTTTATAAATTAAACAATTTTCTACCTAATTAGTAAAAAATAGTCATAAATAGTAACACTGTCTAATAAATGTCAAACATGACAGATATGTAATGTTGCCATAATAAAAAATATTGATGAATTGCGGCAAAGGTCTTTTAACTCCCTCTTTTCTTGAAATGCATAATGAAAAATATTTTGTTGAATATGTGGATATTTTTGTCCAATTTTCGCTGCTGTTGCATGCAAAGCTAATCAATTTTTATATAAATCTGGTCATAGTTAGGCTTATTGGTTGGTTTTTAATTGATTTTTAATTTACGTAGGTTAAATAACGAAAATAAGGAAATTGCCCCTTTAAAACACCTTGATTACGTCATCTTCACCGTTTCATTACGCGAATAATTTTCTTTCCAGCTATATTATTTTGTGTTTAAAAACGTACCTACATAAGGACATTTTGTAATTTAGATAAATAATATCTAATAATCGTAAAACAAAGGTGACTTTTTAACTTAAACATGATTTAGTTTCAATAATAATTGAAATTCTATCCTCGTTACTACTCGGTGTTTCTATTCAGTCTCAGTGTGTAACGGAACGGTGTTTCAATTATTCGAGAGGAAATCATTTTCTTTCTATCGCGAAACGTAATTTCGTGGTATATTACGAAAGCAATAATGTTTAGTGAAGATTGTTTTCTATTAAGTTTTATTAAAGATTTCTGGGAAGGTGTCTGCCGGTAGACATAGGCGCAAAAACGGTCCACGCACAATGTTTTTAGGTTTTATCTGTGATTTAGTTTTTTCGGCATGACTACCATGAAGAACCCTAATTCGTCGTCTTCCAAGCTCGCCCTGCTGAACCATATCAAGTACGAGCACCTGGTAGCTGGTATATCAGGTGGCGTCACATCTACATTGATTTTGCACCCTTTGGATCTCATCAAAATCAGATTTGCAGGTAAGTGTGACATTTCAAAAATCTTCCTCATGTTACCATGTGAATGTGTGAAAGAAAGAGCTGTTTAAAATTATAGAGTATTCGTTATTCGTACGCGTGTATGTATCGATTTCTTTACGGTAATTACCTGTTGTATTGTATTTTGTTGGCAAGGCCTATCGATCGCATTTTTGTTTAATTACGCCCTTGAACTTGGTCGTGGAGTGAAAGTGAGTCGTCCTTTGGCTTTGTTTGTACATCAGACGTCCTCTGCTACATTCCTGACGCAATATAAAAGCTCTATTACAAGGCCAGTTCACTGTAGACTGCTATCTAGCTTATTGAGAAATAGATGATTAGCTAAGCATGGTTATTTATCTCATTTTCACTTCATGTCAGCTGATTATAACCTTGCTCAATCTTATGTACCTATTGTTAGTCATTTGTTATCTTAGTGTCCCACACAACATGAAGAGGAACTGTGGGAAACAATCTTGAAAAAATGCCCTAGCTTTGGGTAGGTTAGCATCAAGTAGTAATTTTATTATTATTCTTAGGGCTGATTATGAATCCGACTAGCCACACAAGTTGCTAAATGTCCAAAAAGTGACAGTTGCAAAATAAAGGAGACAAAAAAAAAAGTATTCTTAGGGCTGAAGTAAATTTTCTTCACAAATATTTTGTGCAGTTGAACCACAAATTAGTGTGTAAATATCACACAAAAAGGATCTTAGTGAATTTGTAGACAGTAAGGCAAGTTAGCAGTAAGGCAATGGTAAAATGTCTGTTATTTTGATAATTAATCAATCAATCACAAAAATGATTTCTGGTTGCAATTCATCAATGTCCGAAATTAATGCTTGGATTAATAGATTTTAATCACATGTTGCATCGGTTTTGCATACAACTTATTTACTAGAATATTTTAAACTCAGTTTATAGGTAAATTTTATATAAAATTTTATTTTATTTGACAAATTTATATTTTATTTAATGTTGAATGAATGATAAGTTTTAAATAAGGTGCGCTTACATCAAAATGGAGCACACTTAAAATTAAAGTGTACTTATTGGATTGTTATCAATACAGACAAGTCAATTTAAAGTTGGCCTTTGATAACTCTTGCTTTGAAATTGTGTTCATTGTTTAATTTAAGTACCTACAAGTCATCTGTGTTTTATGTATGTTAAGTTTGACACAGATACTGCTATGAACAGTAAAATGGTAGTTTAAAACATCATATTTAAACACAGTATGAATTTTGTAAAATATTGTTAATTGTCTCATCAAAATTCAGGATGACTGTATCCAACTACAAACATCAACTCATCAATTGATGTTGATGATAACCTTTTCTGTGTAATGAGAAAATGCCATCTATGTTGTATCTATGCATAATTTGTTTTTTACATAAGGTCCATAGTCGGATAATCTATTAAAATGGGTTGATTTTGTACATTATTGCCTAGACATACTGCTTCTACTACCTCTTAATCTTTCTCTTTTAGTGTGGGACACCAAGTTATCCAACAGTCTGATTACCTTATCCTGGTGCCAGAGTTTTACAACAGTATACTACATGTAGCAAACCTCTTGATGCTTCCTCTACCTACATGCAGTGCAGCTTATTAATTTGATTATTGAATTACCTAACAACCTATTACTGCCTTCACAATTGGGTTAAGCATTTACACAAAACCAATAGCATGACAGTATTTATCACAACTACAAGCCTGTAAATTACATGTTAGGTAACATAGGTCAAAATTTCAGATTAGCTGATTTGAGTTAATATGTGGAAAGTTGTTCCTTATCAACAGCCTGCCCTGGATTTGCGATATCAGTCACTAGTAAAATTTCTTCCTATATTTTCTACGCCTTGGGAAAATTAATTTTCTTGTTTTCTCAAATCCTCAAAAATTGCAGTGAACGACGGCAGGACCGCATCAATACCGCGTTACGATGGACTGAGCAGCGCATTCGTCACCATAGTCAAGAAGGAGGGGGTGAAGGGGCTGTACCGAGGAGTCACGCCCAACGTCTGGGGCTCCGGATCAGCTTGGGGCTTTTATTTTTTGTTGTAAGTATTTTTCTTACCTGTTTTTACAATTTATTGAAATATGCTTTTGTTACAGTACAATTTGCAAATATTACTGATAGATGTACTAAAAATAAACTGGATAACATTTTATGAGGTGTTAATATGTGGATAACTTTTTGACTCTGTTTAAAAAGTAGGCACGAATTTTCGATAATTTATTTAATAAGTAGGTAGATAAGTTCAATTTTGTTGTAGAGAATATAAAAGGCAAATATTTGGCAGTTATTCTTTTTCAGATAGTATATTAGGTACCTATAATTAGCCATTTATCTTATTGAGTTATAAAAATAAATTAGAATAGTTTGACTAAATATGTTTGTGCAATTTCAGTTTAGCAGTGAGGTTGTTTGAATTTGTTTAATGTCACAACCATTAAATTTTAATTTGTTCTCATTGAAATAACTTTGCTATCATGTCAATGACACATAAACTCATAATAACAAAATATTCAGAAAAAGTTTTTTTTTATGGATTCTGATAAAAGTGTATGTAATATACTCTAGCATTTTTAGTAGGTACTTTTTATGTTAATTTAGTCAGATAGAAAGTAATTAATGTGTTACTTTTGTTATATTTATTTTAAGATGTAATTTCTCGACCGCTAAGCAAATTTATTATGCATAATATTAATTTCCATAAAAAATATGCCCTATTTAAAAACTTTACTGAATTTAAAACATATAGATTAGTTACATTATATGGCATACAGAGTTACTATTCATTTACAAGTAACCTTGGCCTTAGTTCACTTTACACACTTTATTAGAACATTTAATATTTATTGTGCTGAATATCACAATACAAACATAAATTGCAATGAAATGTGTAGGTACTTTCTGCTTGACTGACTCAGACCATAACACTACAATTACTTCTCTTTTTTAGGTACTGCTAGTTTTGTTTATCATCAATATCAATACGTCAATACATAGTATAAAACAAAGTCAAACAAATCGGGAAGTCCTCCTAAACAACGCACTGAATTTTGATGCATTTTTAGGGTTTCATAGTCTACCTACAGTCTACTACAAACCCTTATCATTTCGTCAAGCATGTCTGTCTGTATGCCTCGCTCTGATAATTTCGTCAGGTTTAGACCGATTGACATCAAATCTTGTACAAAGACAAATGTTTTAGGAAAAATGAGTAAATGTTTTTGCCCCCCCCATACATCTGAAAGGGAGGCAAGTTTATCTACCATCATTATGTCTACCATCTCATTAATCACAAGCAAATGTGGCTTCAGTTTTCTTTTCGGTAACAAGATTTTCATGGCGCCTTCATGAACACCCATAGCTTGTATTTACATCGTCGACAAGCGTCCTAAATCACGATTAATATTTCTCAAATTTCTCCACAGCTACAACGCCATCAAAACATGGATCCAAGGGGGCAACGCCCGCACCCCTCTCGGGCCAGGGTTACACATGCTGGCTGCAGCGGAAGCCGGGATCCTATCCCTCGTGATGACCAACCCCATCTGGGTGGTGAAGACCAGGCTGTGTCTGCAGTACAGCGAGGAGCAGCTCTCCGAGAACAAGAGATACAAAGGCATGGTGGACGGCCTCAGGAAGATCTATAGGACGGAGGGCATCCGAGGGTTGTATAGGGTAAGTGGAAAATTTCATTTGCTCAGCTATTATAGCTTATGATCATTAGGTCACAATACATTATACTATTTGTACTTAGACTACTATGGGGCGGTAGGGCCACTAAACAGCCATTCAAACGCAATATGTATCGCTAGAAAAGCGAGCTCGACATGTCAAGGTAAAAAAAGGCAAGAGAGGCGCCTCACACCAACACTACACAGATTGTGAGCGAAGCGAGCAACACCACACCAATGTACGAGCGAAACGAGGCAAACTGTGTCACAAGAATAATGTAGAAGAGGTATTGCGCACGTAGTGAGTCTCAATGCGCCGTACCAATACTACATATTGCCACACGGCGCCACACCAATAGCGAGCGAAACGAGCTCGACATTTTTGTTAAAAATGCAAGAAAGGCGCAAGACAACGTTGAGCTACACCAATATTACACGCATTCCAAGCGTAGGGATCCACTCTGTGCCACATTGCGGCTTTCGACTTTCGACTCCTTCGACCACAGCTGTCGCCAAAAAATATTTGATATGTTAACGGAAAATTAGTTCAACACAAAGGATATTGAGAAAGGAAGCATTAACTGTTCATTAAACTTATCCTTTATCCACTAAATATCGCGCTCAAGTGACATGGCACATTGCCAAGTCTCGTGCCGAACGTCTGGTCGCAAAGAGACGTATCTTGAGATTAGAATATAAACTAAAAGGTGTAGTAATAAGGAATTATCGGGCGATAATAAAATTTAAAGAACAAGAAAGTATAAATAAAGCCATCATCATCATCTTCCTGCCCTTGTTCCAAATCAGTTGGGTTCGGCGCCACATGTGTTGTTAGAATACAAAATCATGTAGCAAAAGGATTTGGCTATATTCTATGAACGGACGCCTGCCTGACGACACCCTCTTTGAGAATGCTATTGCTTTGGAAATTTAAATAAAGTAGATCTGAAAACATGCTTCATCTGAAACAAACAATAAAAGATAAACAACAATTTTGGTTTAGATATTACAGAGTGCATATAATTTCAGTTGCGCTCTTATAACATGCAACCACAATGCCACATAATGACCGTCTACAAAGTGTGAGCGTAAATTGCAAACATGACACTCGAAAAGAATCTTCACGAACGAAATTATTGCCAAGATTGTTGTGAATAATACCTTTCTTTATGCATTAAAGACAGCGTTATACAGGGTGTCAGCTGTAAAAACGTAAACCTCGTGTGGGTTTAGTAGAGAACTTTTGTACGGACAACTTTTTTAGGTCAATCTTTTTTTGATGTTGAATATATAGGTATATGGGTGATGTAATTTTATGCAATAAATATTTTACCTATCTATCTAACATAACATTGTTATGAACTTTTGCAAAATCGATATTTCATTTGGATTTTCCAAAAGTGATAGATAGATCAACATAAATAACTCATTGTTTAGGTCAGGCTCTGTATAGCTCACACATAATCTTTGCTCTTCAATCTGTTTGCAGTTCTAATTCACTTCCTTTAAGATTATCTATAAGCAAACGCAGAGATTACATACAGAAAACCTTAGTCCAGTTGTAGGGTAAAAACCTACGCTAATCGCGAGTAAACATATTATTTGCTGTCTATTCAGTTTGTCTTTTTCCATTCCAAGTTTCAAGGCTGCCACATAAATAGATTTGATTCGTTTCCCAAACAATAATATTTACTTAGAACAAGAAAGCGTTTCTCTAGATTAGCTTATCTTAGTACTAAAAGTAAGATAGGACTGAATTACAATGTTTTATTAAATCGGGAATTCTTTCGCATACGATATAGAGGTACTATCGCGATCACATCAACCTACCGTAAAAGGGATCAAATTATACAGGGTTTCCTTCGAATTTGTATGACAACACAGTATAAAAATTGGGTAGGCTAGTGAGCTATCAACCAAATCTTCGATGTTCATACTTCATCACAATCATTCCTGGAGTGGAAAACGATATAATATTGAAACATACGATTTTCTACGAAGATAGTACGAACTAATTTAAAAATGATACTTGTTTTTTTATTATTATTATTTTACTGCTATTACAATTAGCTCTGCTTTATCAAATACGTAATTTGCTTTGTTGATTCAGCAATTGACGTTTTCAGATTCGGATAAGATTGTACGAAAATTCTACAAACTTACACGATTTTGGTCACCCTAGCAGCATAACCAGATAAAACTAGTTGACCAGTGCGATTTCTGGACCAGTTAAGTTTAGAAATTCACAAACAACAACAATATTATTTAATAGTCCAAAGTGCTTTGCTGATAAAGCGGGAATGTGGGCGTGATGGCTTAAGTAAATAATATGCAATTCAATTAGACTAAAGTATTGGTTTGCGGCTCTACTTGTGTTGAAAATCTACGCAGATGTATGCGGGGAATGCAATGAGTTATTACTGTGCTGACCAAAAATATAAACGATGTTTGTTACGTTTTAGTAGGAAATAGATTCAAGTAAGACCTATTGGAGTTCGTTCGCGTTTCTTACACGGGAGAAGAAAAGTCAAAGCAGAAAGAAAATTATCAAAATCAGTCAAAGAAATCATAGACACGAACAAACTAAAATTCGCAGGCGTCTTAACCACTTTTACGTTATTAGTTTTGACGATAACGACGAAGTAGAATAGAAAGTGGAACAGAGAAACGTTTCTGATTGCCAAGATTGTTTGTTTATGTATGACGCTTGTGTGACGTCATTGATTTATACATACTATTACGTTTATTTTTTACGAACATTTCTTTGTATAATTTGCCCGACTACAAAAAGGATCGGTTTTTTATGCTAGTTGAGTATACTCTAGGGACTGTGGTCTCAGCAAGGTTTCATAATCACCAGGTCAGAATATGATGATAGATGACATAATAATTCTAGAAAAATCGAGGGATCTCTTTGGTTCCAAATAGTTTTTAACTAAGAACATTACTTTTATAAACTGCAATATCATCCACGTTTTGCATAAGTACGTGCTTATCTGAAACATGTAAAATACATATTGTTGCATCATAATCGTACATAACATTGGCAATATCAGTGTTGTAGATTAATATCAGCTACTGATATTGACCTATTGGAGTTGTTTGATTGATGGTCACTTCCTTTCCGGGAAAATGATTAATAAATAAACAAATATTGTTAGAAATTGAGTTTAATATTATTAATTAGTATCTTATGTTATGTTACTTGATAGCCTTTTATCCGTTTTGGCACATTTTTTTCACTTCACCTGTTATTTACCTACTTTCATCAGCAATGTCGAAAAATTATGGTCGATTTCTGCAACAAACATTAAAATCCCGCTAGATTTTCAAGGAACGATTAGGCCTGTGCCACCCACTTAAATCGACGTCCTGCGACCTTTTTATATATAATACTTTGGGGGAGGCTCACGTAAAGTCTGCCATGGTGGCCACTCCTAATTGTTTTTTTTTTTCAGACTGCCATCAGCTTTGCAAATCAGTTTACTTTTTCTAGCCCGGATGTCTCAAAAAGAGGGACATATATACATACATACCTTACATAGCTTATACGTATATCACTAAAACTGACCAACCCATGTTGATTATTCCAGGGTTTCGTTCCTGGCATGTTCGGCGTGTCGCACGGCGCGCTGCAGTTCATGACGTACGAAGAGATGAAGAACCGATACAACCAGTACCGGAACCTGCCTATAGACATCAAACTGGTAAGCTATTACTTCATTACCTCTTTTCCTTTCTTTCTGCCTGCGACGCAGAGAATCCGGGTTCAATTCCCGGGTCACTCACAAAGTTGATATTTATCACTTTGTGATTTTTTTCCCAGTCTGGTTAGGACATTGCAGGCTGAACCGCCTGATTGTCCGAAAAGCAAAATACGTTGATGGCGGTCGTTACACAACCATGTCAGAGGCCTGCTACTTGCAGTAGGTGGTTGAAAACGCCAGGGTTCATCAGGTCGTTGGACGACTTGGTGTCCCAGTCGAAGAAGAAGAATTGTTATTATTATTATTGATACACTAACAGTTCATTGTGCTGACGCGTGTATATCACTGCACTTGAGTCAAATGTTTGTTTCGTCTGTTTTTAAATGAGTTTACTGAGGGAGCACTACTGATCACTGATTGCGGTAGTTTGTTCCACGAGTAATTACTCCCTTTCCAGCTTAGAATATCATCACCCCTATTCTACCCATGTCGTATAAAACGACTAAAGGATATGCATCCAGGAAATAGGCAGCAGTGTTCCCTATGAAACATCTTGTACTGCGCTCGCCAATCTGCCTGCCAAGTGGTGACGCCTGTAGTATTAGAGTGAACTTTAATTCAGTCGAAACGCGCGACGCAACGCTCACCCTTAAAATAATATCTCACTGCCATTTTATTACTACATATGACAAAACGAATCGCCAAAACTTAGGCACAACTGTTAAACTATCGAGCCACAACTGAAACGCTTATCATAAACGCGGTCCAAATCATTGGTATGCTCTTGTCTGTTCCTTTGCATTTTTGAAGTAATAATATGTATAGCGAAATTATTTATGATATGATACCAAATCTAAGTACTATTATAATAAGATTCACCTGAGAAATAATCTTTTTCTCGATAAAATAAAAACATAAAAATATTATGAAGATTGCATATCAGGTCGTTATAGAAGATTATAAATATTCCATTGAAATTCCCGTAAGATTACAACGATTCTGCAAAGATGTTGTTATATAAACCACAATACAATACACCACACGTGATGTAGAATCCATGGAATACCATAAAACTGAACTACAAACATCGTAAATAAACATTGTTCGCGTCTTTTGTACGACGTTTGTTTGTAAATTGTTTGCTACTAACATAAGGCATATATGAGATGTAAAAAACCCTTGCTTTTACATGTTTTAGGGAGAGAATCAGTCCTCGAAAATTACCAACTTTTTACAAGGACGATAAATCAGGTTATGGAAAAAGTGGTCGTTAAATACTTACATACAAAATGGCCCGGTTGATCAACACATTTTGTACAGGTTTGCGAAATTCTTTTGATATTTCGCCCTACAATCATTTTATGAAGTGTTCCAATTTTATGGACTAGAATTTTCATTTATTTCGTTACACCCTGTATTACGTAATTCTTATCTTTCCGGCTGGTCACGAGTGAAACGTGTCTAGAGAAAGGTGCCAAAACATACACCATTAAAGAATGAAATTTTATAGTTACTACAATTTAAATTTAGCTCATTTACGTCATGGAAATTCCTAAGGGAAAATCACTCGGAGACTTAACACAATAGCGGTTTTACAGATTTGATTATTTCATTAATTCTGGTGTGTGTGTTTTTAGTCATATTTATTATTCTAACGACTAACCTTGTTAATTTAAGTCGAGGCTTATAGAGTCTCGACGTTTCGATGCAATACGTGCATCTTCATCAGGAGTCCGACAGGTCGCTCGCGCACGATAGCGCGGCCCGCCCGAGGTTAGTCGTTAGAATAATAAATATGAGTTATCCTTGTTCATTTAATAGATTTTAATCATATTTTGTAGTTGTTCCCCACTACTCAATGATTACGAAAACTGGAATATCACCACTATCCACCATTCTCCATCGCCTGTCTCACTTTACTGTGATTGGTCGAGAATTTGATAATCTCAAAAAGAGTTAGAATCCTTATTGGTGCGTTTAAAAGCACTGTTGCGAAAAGCCTTGAGTTTTCCTCTAAATTACCTACTCAATATTGATTCTGAAAAATGATTATCCTCTCTCTCTCTTGGCCTTGCCTCTTCCCGTGTCAATCGGCTCTCCTTATAAATTTTAGCCAGGACAGTAGGTCCTGGGTCGTGAAGTTATCTAGTTGAAATGCCTTCAGGTCTTTATTGACTACAGACATCCATGTTTGTGGGGGTCTTCCTCGGGTTCTTGGGTCAGTTACCATGTTAACTTATCCCTGTTATGTTATGTTAACTGTTCCCTGGATGGTTTTGCCTGGGATCAGGCTACACTTCCCGTCCGTTATGGTGGTCTGGGTGTTAGGAGGCCATCGGATGTTGCGCTTCCCGCATTTTTGTCGTCTGCGAATGCCTCTAGCTTCATTTCCGGTATTTTACTTGGCCCTACTGTGGGTGCCGGTGAGGTGACGGGGCTTGCGGATGCCAGGGATGTGTGGACTATGCGTACCCAAAAGAGTTTGCCTTCTGCTCTCTATTCGCAAAGGAAATGGGATGAGCCACTTTGTGAAGGCATCCAGAAAGATATATTATCTTCTTGTTCGGATGCGGGCAATGGAGCGAGATTTTTGGCGGTATCAGAGTGGGAATCCGGCCTTTGGTTGCAGGCTTACCCGTCTTCTAATATAGGAACGCTACTGGATAAGACTACCTTGTCATTGGCGGTTGGTTTGCGTTTAGGCGTGAAGACGAATGAGCCTCACCGATGTCGCTGCGGGGAATGGGTTAATGAGCTAGGGCATCATGGCTTGTCTTGCCAGTTCAGTCCTGGTCGTATTTCTAGACATGCTGCAATAAATGATGTCATCAGGAGGGCATTGGTGTCAGCAAGTGTTCCAGCTGTGCTAGAGCCAAGTGGTGTCTGCCGGTCTGATGGACGTAGGCCGGGTGGCATGTCTCTCATTCCGTGGAAGCAGGGGAGAGTCCTGGTATGGGACGCCACTTGTGCTGATTCTCTGGCTCCTTCCCACTTGTCGGGCACTACGGCACGTGCCTGTGCGGCAGCTCGTACGGCTGAGGTTTTGAAGAAAAGGAAGTACGCGGATCTGGGGGGGACTTACATATTTCTACCCTTTGCTGTGGAGACATTGGGACCATGGGGCCCTGAAGCCAAACTATTTTTAAGAGACATCACAACGCGCCTCATTGAGGCAACCGGAGACTTAAGAGCTGGCAATTATTTTGCACAGCGTATTAGTCTCGCGATTCAGCGAGGGAATGCTGCCAGCCTTTTGGGTACGTTGCCTCAGTGTGGTGCGTTGGAAGAGGTTTTTAATTTATAATTTTCTTTGATTATTGTGTTAAAAAAAATGTATGTTGTACTTTAAATGACAGCATTTTACCTACCAATAAAATGCTTATTAAACTACTTACCTCCTATAATCATACTTAACATGAGAGAAGCAACTCATCTACACCTACAGCTACGGTCGCACCTATCTGTCCTTGCTCATGATTGGCTGCTCCCACCTCCCCGCTCCTCACTCCGACAGGCAGGGCGGGGCGAGTCGGCCCGCTTGGCTTCATTGCGTCTCACAATAATATTCTAATTAGAATATTATAATTATTTTGTAGAAAATATTTTCAATTTTTTTACAAAATATCCCAGGCAGAATTAAAAATGTATGATTATAGGAGGTAAGTAGTTTAATAAGCATTTTATTGGTAGGTAAAATGCTGTCATTAAACAACTGTACCGTCCTATAATCATACTTAACATGAGACATGTTTCCTATCGCCTGGAGGAGTGGGAGCTATCGCCAATGTGATTAACTATAAAGAATTCAAATATTGTTAAATAATTAATAATATAGAATCTGTTGAATTCAATGACATTGAACCACTATATTAATGAATTAAACAATCATCAAAGGATATATAAAATGCCAAATTTCGTCATACCAGAAGCTCACTCTTAAATGACGATTAATAAGCGTAAATTATTAAAATATAAATGTTATTACAAATCTCATTTACTGTATTATGGCAATCTAGTCAAGCATATTAAATAATGATAAATACTAGAGTATTTAGCACATGACATAATGCCTTTCCAAAATTTTCCTCGTATCTGAAATCAAATGCACAAATTACAGACTTACATTACCTAATCCGTTGTGAATAAATAGTGAATACACGGAAACACAATTGCAGTTTTTCGAACCAATCAACAAAAATATAATAGGTACCATTTTTTAAAAACCCAATAATAAAGAAAAGAGGAAGGTAACCACCGTTAGCTAGCGGTAGGATTCGCAAAATAGGTAATATTTATATAATCTTCTATTCTAACTACCTATCTAATAAGATAGTAAGTAAGTCAGCAACCGTTGCACACAGAAAAACAAAGCTGATACATTTCAACTGTGCTTGATTGCTCAAGCTGTAGGTAATGTAATAGGGTAGCCTGAATACCTTACTAAAAGGTCAACGGTAAATCTTAAGGTATGCATTGTCCTAACTAGGCAATGGCAGATAGAAAACCTGGCCATCAAATACCTTAATTCAAATGAAATAAACTTTCTTAATATAATAACTATTGTAAAATCATATCTTCGTATGACTTCCAAATACGTATGGGCTTGCCATAATATTTACGTGATTAGCAAAAAATTATAAAAACTAACCTTGTTTAGTCTGTCGGAGTAACGGTCAAGCTTCATAAAAACACAATCACTCTGGCTGTCACAGAAACTTCATTGTATGAATCTATTGGTATAATCTTGTAAGTACAAATAAAGAGGTGAATACATTTATTATTACCTCTAATAACAGACTATCTACCTCTGACCGTCCCTTGAAAAGCCCAAGTAACCGTTAAAATTTATTAAAAGCGCATGAACTTGTCTGTATAACGTACATATAAGATAGCCCACCTACCGAGGAAAACAAAACTATCTGCCTGTAGAACGACATTAACGTCTTTTAGGTAGTCAGCATAAACAACTCATTGTAAATCTCTTAATTGCTAATAGATTGATATCCATCTCAAAGTGCACCTGTGTACGCATAGTGCAACAGTCACCGTTAGTTCACAATGTATCTGTACGATTATAAACTACCATCGCACCTTCGTTTCGTCATCGTTTCTTCGAAATAGCATTTCCGCTATCTGTTTTGCAAAAAATATAATTAATAGACATAATAACCTAATAGGTAGGTACTTTCACGAATGCCTGACATTCAGAGCAAATAAGTATATTGGAACAAACGGTATCATCTTTTGAGTTACGTACGTCTAAAAATAGACAGATTTATTCACCATTTTACGTTTCAAAACACCTTATGCACGGCAGTCAGAGTCTTTCACTCGTGACATAAAACATGTCAATTTGCGAAAGTACCCTCTATTTGAAATCATTAGTTTTGAAACGTGTTGTAGTGTTGTTTATTCCATAAAAGTACCCGCATAGACTGTAGGTAGTTTTTTGTTTATTTTCGCATAAGCTTTCATTCATAATAAATAGAGTAGGTAGCAAGATGACCACACATGAGGAAAATAAAAACTCATACCGATCGAGACGGTATTAAGAAAAATGATTATTTTGATATCGTTTTACAACTTTTTATCTCTAGTGCAGATGGTTAGACACATTACGTAATAAACATGTCATTCATATCATAACACTTTGAGTAGGTACCTATGGTAGGAAGTATAAAAACATCCTAGATACATACATATACGTATATATCACGCCTAAACCTTTACGGGGTAGGCAAACTTTCTAAAGTAACATTACGTATATCATGTCCAAGGTCATGGCAACCGAGGAGGTAGGTACTTCAAGTATACCTACCTTATGTTATGATATGACATGTAGACATTAGGTACTAGTTTTCAGTAGTTAGACTAGTTAAGACAATTTACCACCAGTTTTGATGTTTCATAGCTTGTGAATCTACAACAGAATGTAGTTATAAAATTGCAACATGATGGATTAAGTAAATCACCTAGGTACATTACATAAATCTGTATCCCAAACACACACTTTTCTCTCAATGAATTGAAAAAGCAAAAACTTTTCATAGTTTAGGTGTGACATTTATTGAATAGGTAGGTAGTTATTTACTTATCCGTTTTGAGATGAGGCCATTACAATACGGCCTCTTTCTCTCCCCACTTTTGTTTGTTTTCATGTTGCTTAAAATCTCGCTAATACAAGAAAACTTTAACTTAACTCTTCAGAGAGCTCTTCAGATTGTACATAGGTATTTCCTCCGGGGTTACTTGCTGCGAAAATACAGCACGTACCTATTTGAAGTAGGTACTTTAATGGCACTCTTTGACCATAGTTCAAAGAAGTAAACGAATGACAAGCGTAAGGGATATCCCTTAGCATGACATTAGTACTATCGTATTACATTTTTAGGGACACAGTTGACACTGTAGTAAGAGATAACTATTTAATAAAAGTGATTTCTTGCTACTTATGACAGTGAGCAAGGAAATGCATAAATGGTCGTTCCATTACAAGAACAATGTTGTAACTTATTTTTTATTGCATGGCCCAGTGAGCCACTGTAATGATCACAAAGTGAAACTGTTTAAGACATTAACCTGCAAGAACTTCAGCCCTGAGGTTATGGTAATGTCTTTATTGACAATCTCCTTGCGTAGGTGTTTCTAACTAGCTCAAAGCTACGCAGGGGCATTCCATGAAAACATCAACTTCTAGTCGCTTACGTGACGTTTAGCATCTACTTTACGCTTATGTTATCCTTATGAATGATACAAAGCTACTGTATGTGAAATTTTTTAAAGCTTTTATGTTGATATCAAATCTTTTACACGGAAATATTAGAAGTCTCAGAACATTTTCTTGGAATGCCTCTACATAAGCTAAGATGTAAACTTCTTTTACTAGAAATTGTAATAGCCATTTCAAAGCAAATTTCATTGAAAATAATTATCTCGGATGCGTCCATCGGATTATGGACTTTGTAAACAAAAACGTGTCGGGTAGGTATTCAATTACAATTCTTATCTAAATAAAATGTCACATGCAAGATTCGAACCTGCGAAATTCACTAACACACACACTACCCTTCGTTACACTCGTTAATTTCGTCTGAGGCAAGGCCCTGACGGTGTACTATTTGTTTTTATAGAATACTTCGAAATTAGTAAAAGGAGAACCCTTTATTTTGTAGGTAAGACATATCGTGCCTGCGCCGAATGCCACTGAACTTTCTTTGTTTGATATGGGATAGGTATAAGAGTAATACCTAATACAGTACAGTTTATATCATAAGTCACACAGTTTTATGAAATTCGCTGGCCGACTCTCTCTGCGCGAGGTATTAAAATAATATGTAGGTACGTTTCGAAACTTTTGGGTCCATGATGACCCCGTCCTTTGAGGAGTATGTAGTACCGAAACGCAACAATATACTTATCACTATATTTTGCGATATTTGTCTCGCATTACAAAATATCAGTTCGTCACGTATACGAAAGACACGAGGACGAAAATTAAGGCACTCCTGCAAGTGCAGGCGAGAGCAATCTGCATGACATCAAAAGCACAACCCCTGCGCGGGGATGTAGGAGTCAAAGGGCTCACCATGCGCTGGCGGCCAAGGTACTCCTAATGATGTTTTAAAATAGGGTATACCTACCTTGCATTGCGCAGAGGTAACATATGTCGTAGCGAGCGACGATTTAAGCGACAGCGGCGATATCGTTTCAATATCGTAGTACCGGCAACCGCCAACCGGGGATATAACTGTAGTGGGATTTAAAGCTCTATGATTGGTTGATTGTAAAAGTGCAATAAACGTCCGTGGCGCTAAAATCAGTTCCGCCCATGATCGGGTCGGCTGGTGCATTCTCACTCCAGACCGTGGAACGGTGCACGTCGGACCGGTTACGTTCATTGCACTTGCTAGATGCATGCATACTTATCCTGTAAAAGTGCATTCCTTGAGAAGCTGAATAAAATCTGAGTTCGTGACCATTTTGACTTTACTTGGATTTGCCTGAGTACAGACGTACAACCATGAAACAGGAGAGCACTGCCACTCCAGAAACCAGAAGAACTTCTAGACGACACATATAAAAACAAGGGAACATGGCCTAGTTCGCGGAGCCATATAATATCAATTTGTCATTGCAATAGAATAAAATTAGGTATATATACCTTACAAAATATCCTTGCTGAGATTTGATTGTTCTTTTTGTAAGACGTTCTACGGACTAGGTGTGCCGTAAACTCACTGCATTATTCGGGGTCACAGCGACACCCTTTTAATGAAATTCTTTAATTTTAAAGAAACACCTCAAAGAAAAAGAACTTTGGAGGTAGAAATTAAATATACAAGTCAACATTTTTTAAAGTGAGGACCACGTGTTTATAGCGTCGAACACGTTGCGACGTGTCAAACAAAACACAAACTTAAAAACCACGTGTCTGATTACAGACAGAAGTTTTAATTAAATAATAAATTTGTTGATGAAAATCCATAAATCAATCAGTGACCTTACTTCACTCCGTGGCGTACACGGACGCCATCTTCAAATATTTCGACCGAATAATACTTATAACTAAAAATATATTACCCTGAGGCAAAATGTATCATCACTTACAGATAACTAGCAGCCTACAACGGATCAACATTTTGTGTTGAAAATATTTAAATCGTGTCACTCAAGGCTTATGAAAGGCACTATGATTACTGGATTTTCATTTGATCGTCCTCAAAAGAAGAGAACGAATTTATTACTTCGATAACAACCAAATTTCTTTAACACACTTTGCTTATTTAATTGGGATCTTACTCTTGATAAATAATTCACTGAAATAGTTATCTATTTAGATCACGGGCTCGGCGCCCTTCCTGAACAATTTATTTACTCGTAAACGGACTTTAGACTGATTCTTGCTTGGTCTAAATTATGAACAGTGGTATGAAATTGCAAAGTAGTGTTCGACGGAAAACCGCCTTCAGAAATTTGATTTTCCAAGTGCATGCTCAATAAAATAGAAAGGACTTACCCATCTTGCAAACTCACTGAATTTACAATTTAAAAAGGACAGACATTACACAAATATAAAATTTAAAAAACGAACGGTGTAAAACCGTTATTAATAAAAAATTTAAAAGAAAATAATTTTTTGAAAACGCCATATAACACAAAAATGAAATAGTTAAATTAAAATAATTTATTAAAGTTTATAATTTTTGAATTATAAAACTTTGGCGAAATTCAAAAAATTATCTTCTGAGGCGACCGCGCGCCGGCGTTGATAAATCGCCAATGAAGCCAAGCGGGCCGACTCGCCCCGCCCTGCCTGTCGGAGTGAGGAGCGGGGAGGTGGGAGCAGCCAATCATGAGCAAGGACAGATAGGTGCGACCGTAGCTGTAGGTGTAGATGAGTTGCTTCTCTCATGTTAAGTATGATTATAGGACGGTACAGTTGTTTAATAAATAAGACTTATCCTTAATTTCTTTATTTCAGACGTCCGTCGAGTACCTAACCTTCGCCGCCATCTCAAAGCTTATAGCTGCCGGCGCGACCTACCCGTACCAGGTAGTCCGAGCCCGCTTACAGGACCACCACCGCACGTACGACGGCGCTTGGCACTGCGTCAAGGAGACTTGGAGGTACGAACGAATCAGAGGCTTCTACAAGGGCCTAACGCCATACCTCCTACATGTAACGCCGAACATATGCCTAGTTATGCTCATATGGGAAAAGTTCACCAATAACGATTGAATCGATATCTGATGGGAATACGTACGCAACTATTTATGTTTGAACTAATTTGTTTGAATCGCAGGGCTCTTTTTGGGATTACTCCACATTTATCTGCAACGATTCGCATTTTTCTCTGTTCTATCCTTTTTTTGACGTTCTGTACTACTATTTGGTAGATAAAGATAGTGCAATACTACGCAATTGCCTTGAAGGATTTGACAACGTTCTTTCTCGCTTTTGTGGTGTATGATAGAAAAGGATAGAAAAATGGAAAAAGAAGAATCGATGTAGAAAAATGGGGTTCGATCCTCAGTGACGTTTTATCGTTGGATTGTTTTAAGGTAAGATTATTATTTATGAGCGGGACTTAATTTGTTTATTTATTGTTCGTTGCGAAGTATTGTTTCGACGGATTATGCATTTTATTGTGAAATTGTTTTGTTTGATTGTATTTATTGACTACGCAGAGAGCTCGACCAGTCGTCATTGAACGAAAAATTTGTTGTTTTGGTCTTAATTCTGTGTACCACTTGATTTCTAAAACTAATATTCTTCTTCTTTTCGTGTGAGACACTGTGTCGTCCAACGACTAGATTTACCCCGGCAGTGTATAAAAATGGGCACGAATGTATTCCACTAACTCACTATCAATGAAACTTTTGACATGGATTGATAAATTTTAGCAACAATGTACATAAACTTCCTTCTTTACATAAGATTAAATGTGTGAAATGCTCTTCAAATCAAATCTTTGAGTCTCTTTCTAACTTTTTTCAAATTAAGTTCACTGGCCTAAGACGATAGTTTGTAGAATTAAGACCATTGTACGAATATTCTAGTATTAAAAGGTCTAAATATAAGGCTATGAATGAGACTGGTCGACTCTCTGTATTAACACTAGTATATGACACGTTTTTGGCAAACACGCCATAACCCGAATAATCTGGCACACATTCAAATCGTCAACAGTGTATAATGTACGAATAAGAATTCATTAAAATGTTTCAAAATAATGTTGGTATTACACTATCCAGCAAGCAAAATGGGCCGAGTACGGCATACATCGCTGGTTAGATTTAGTTTTATTGTAATGACACTCGTAAAAAACCAGCGATGAATGAAGTATTGGATTCTGTTGACAGGATAGTGTAATAGCAACTTACTCCGTGCCAACGTGACGACGATTTCGCGAAATCAACGAATGACGTCATTTTATCACGTGAGAAAAAATGCAATTGGTAGTTTTTTTATGATTGTAATAAAATTACCATAGATTAAAAATTAAAAAAACAATGTAAGTGGAGCGAAATCGACTACACGTGGTATTTCCGTAGATTTTAAGAAGAGTAAGGTCATCTTAAACTGATTTGATAGTTGTTAGTTCCATACTATAAAAGAAGATCTGATGTCAAAAGAAAAAAGGAATGATGGATGATGACTACGAAATCGGGTTTACAAAGATGGCTTTGTTGTAACAAAAGAAATATTTTAAAATGATTCACTGGCTTACGTTTAAAATACACTAATATTAGTCTGTGACGTTTTCAAGTGGATGTGTGCGAAAGCCAATTTTAGTTATTGTATAATCTGTCTCACGACATATGTTGTGTTCCCCTTATTATAGTGTTTTAGAAACACCTTTAGTAATCTCTTGTAAATAGTAGTAGTACTCTTTCCCATCAGATCGACTGATAGTTTTTTTTACCGTTGGCAACACAGTGTGCCGCGCTAGCACAATTTTATAGTTTTAGTTTTGATGAATTTTGTGATAATAGGTACTTAGCTCGCGATGTCTTAGGCCCAAGAAAAGACATTTATTTTCGAAATATAACGTTACATGTGTGGTGAGACGACGTTAGGTACTTTTAAGACCAAATACTGGAACATCGATTTTTTTCAGTAAAAAATATCGATTAAAAACGCAGGCGTTCAGTCAGTTTTAAAAGGTTTCGAGACTTTTATGTTCTACTTTTTTGTGTTGTGTATTGAGATTGTAATTAGACTTATCATTTTAGTTACCAAATTGTCGAGGTAATGAATTGGTAGATATTAGTTCCTACTACGTCCTATGTCACATTATTGTAACTTGAAAACTTTTAAAATAAAACCGCCTTTCTTCATTTCTATATTTATTTCTGCACAATAAGGTTCTAATCTTTGTTTCAGTATTTGGGCTAAGTAAGGTAGACTAGATTTGAACTTGCTTTTAAAAATAGTTTTTATCTGCTTAAGTTCAAGTTACAATGTTTTACAAATCAAATATCTGCAAGAGTAACACTTTTCTATCTCTGAGGCTTTATAAATGTTCCCCGCCTTAACTTTAGGGACTTACAATAAATTTTGCCGAATTCACACGTTAAAATTAGTACAATAATATAATCATGTTTAATACTGTAGATCATACATTTGTTGTAAGTAGGTCTTTTAGAATTATTCATTATTTATTGACAAAACATAGGAAGATCATTAAAAATCATATTCGCACCGCTGATCGAATATTCATCTATGTGGATTCATCTGTACAATGTATGCTACTTAATATGCAAATCAGTGAAAAAAAACACCAAATAAAAATGTGATGACTATAAATAAAATTGCCCATTATTGCTTTTTATATATCTTCTATACAACTTTTGTTCATAAACAGACCAATTCTGTGATCGTGCCTTATTTATTATTGATCTCAAATGAACAAAAATATTTTTAGTAATATTTTTTACATAAATAAGAGTTCTATAATAATAGTGCGTTTTCATGGGTTGTAAGTTTATGGTCTCACGTTGTATAGAAGTTAAAAATCAGTCTTTTAAAATAATATTACTTAATAATAATAATATTATGATATGATAATTATATTATTCGGTGGCTGGCCACAATATCAGTTAGTGTAATTAATATATTTTTATATATCACAACTAAACTAAACCCCCTTGTTTCGACTTACATTATTATTCAATTTGTGTAATCAAATAAATGATAGCAAATTGATGAAATCGGTTGTTATTTTATTTGTAACCATATTCAAATACTAAAAATATCGTTTCAAATATCAAGATATTCTCACTAAATAAATATTTCGTCACTACATCTCGATGTAAAATTCGGTAAGTATACAATCATCATCATATAAATATCTAAACAAGGCGTCCAATTTTAATTGTATTATTATTTTATTTATTTTTTGAGGCGCGTATATTAGTTTAATGTTTTACATTACCCTGAGAGCAATCCTCGTTTTTTGGAAAAAATTCGATATAAGCCCAAATTTTTGGGAATGGTCATTTTATGCAAATCTAAGCGGACCGGAAGTTAAGGAAAAAGAAAATGCACCCAAAAACAATGGAATTCTACAGCAAGGGAGGTATAAGTAATTTTTTGGTGAAAATGTATTTATTTGCAATAACTAAAAGTATTTCAACCGAAATCTAAAAAAATATATAACAGGAACACAAAAAATAATAATGTTAATACCTTCTTCATTAATCTTGAAATCCTATCCATGAAAATAATAGTAGAAGAATTCTGTCTATGTAATTAGAAAAGAAACATACATTTATTTTTGTTTTTTTTTATAATCCCACAATGTTTGCTTCGGGATAGTAGTTACTTAATTTTTCTCAAACATGCTAGGAAATATGTCAATTTCTTTCAAAAAAACAATCCAGAAAGTTTGACATTGTCTGTGATTTTGTAATTTTTGAACGATTTCTTTTTTACACACCAGCAATGGATTCCAATACAACTTTTCTGGCGCGATATCGAAATCGTTCAGAAATTACAAAATAAAAAAGAATAACTCCAAATCCACATCTTGACTTAGTAATCAGTAAAACAACTTTTTATATCAAATTACTATAAAATAAATTAAAATCTTTATAATTTCCTAGCATTTTTTTGAGAAAAGCACTATGTAAGCCTCGGGGAAAATGACTTTGCCAGACTCGTATTTTTAAAGTCCTCGCCTACGGCTCGGACTTCAAACTCTACTCGTCAGTCAAAGTCTTATTTTTCCATCCTCGTCAACAACCTACTATTCTTTTATCACAATCACTATTTCTTCGAAGCCGATTTCATAAGAAGTATGTTAAGAGATTAAAATTGACTACAGCAAATTTAAAATTCAGCTGAAACCATTTTTTACCAAGCGCTTAACATTTTTTTTTAATTTAGGTACGTAAGCATATTTTTTGGCGTGGATATGTTGCATTAATAAAAATAAAAAGATTATATTTTTGGACGGTCGGAAATAATATTAACATGAAATGTTGCAAAGTAACAATATTTATAACATTTTCGTTGTGTTTTTACGGGAATAAAATGTATTTATTACTATTATTATTGACTGTCGCGGTCATAAATATTGGCCGATTCTTTATAAATTCAAATGAACAGTAACTTATCTAAGTAATAGCCAGAAATTATTACTTATATAAATTAATGTTTAATGCTCATACAACGGGTTAAGATTGCTCTCAGGGTACATACAATATTTTTAGTTACATGAAATTTGCACTATTTCCGAACTGATCATGTTCCATCTGGATACATTCCCTTCAAGAACTCTATTTACTTTTTAAGTGACGATAAAAAATCGATATCGAATTGTATAATTCTCGAAACGCATCTTCAAAATTGGACGCCTTGTTCCCAAAATACGTACTCAAAAGTTCCCAAACTGACTTCTACCTCTTTTCCACAGATATGAGGGTTGGCTGGGATTCTACAAGGGTCTCAAGCCGAACCTTATGAGGGTGGTACCTGCCACTATGATCACGTTCCTAACCTACGAGAATGTGTCGCATTACATGTTGCGGAGGCGGCAGGAGGTCACCTGCCTGACTTAGCTGGACAAGGATAGATAGATTGGAGTGGCGTGCAAGAAAAGGACAGATAATTTCGTGTACGTTTGATTTGTTTACCTACGGAAAAGTTATTAAAGGCCTGTTCAAATCTGAGCGATATCCGCTGGGTATATGGATATGACGTCCAAAATCAGCCGCCATTTACATTTTGCATTCGTGGCAGTTATACCGGTACGCGATCGCTTGCTACCCGTGCCCACCACGTACTAAGCGGATACCACTCAGATTTGATTAGAGCCTTTTTTATTCTGCTTGTTATTCTGGCGGAACATTTCCTAGGCTAATTCTCAGTTATTCCTGACACTGTATTAGCAAAGTAACGTCTTATTCCTTCTATAAGGCGAAAGAAATGGATAGGTACATAATCTTGTGCTGTGTAAAACACGTTACATGCATATTTTCTGCAAAAAGTGTCAAGGATATTTATTGGTAGGTATGGTTGGTACATTTTTTTTAAACCACTTCATTCTGAATAAGAAAGACGTTTAGCATTAGAAGCAGAATTGGTTGTATTGACGGTTTCTTGATTGAATATGCATTTTATTTAGTTTTTAAGAACATTATTCATCTTTGATCAACATTTAGAAAGAATGGGCGTTTTTTTGGAGAAACTAAACCGCAAGATGGCGTTGTACGCTGCCATAGACTAAATGGGATTAAGTGTCAAAATTTGATAGCTAATCCCTTTGTCTATGGAGGCGCACAACGCCATCTCGCGGATTAGGTTCTCCAAAAAACGCCCATTATAATCATCACAATATTATTTTTAGACTTATATGATTTCATTTTTAGCGTCAAAATTAGTGATTGCTTTTTATTGTTAATAGAACTTATTGGGATTAAAAATATACTCGTACATTAGTTAGATAGTAACACCATTTGCCATTGATTTAAGACATTATTAAGTTTATCACAAACATGAAGTTCCTACCGATTTTACAAACCAAAGCTGTAGTTAGAGATAAAATGGTCAGACGTGGTGTAAATGGCCGTTTTTACAGCCGTTTCCAGGCTGCCTACCTCGCATGGGATATAGGCGTGATATATAAAATGGCTAATGGAACTTGGTTCCTGGCCTGTAAGTTTTTTTATTTAGCGGACCTGATATAAAATCTCGACATGACATCGACACATTTTAGACCAATCACAGAAAAATGGCACAGCCGGAAGTAACGCCATTACCACCATACAATTAGTTCCCCAGTTTGCTACCTCACTGAGAAGAGAAGCATCAGGATTCAGGAAGGTGGAACGGAACCGCTAATCTCGGGCCACTTCAATAGGCAAATTTAAAAAAAAGCGTCAACAAAGGGAAACAGACCTTATTTCAAAGCATTAGCATGATTTTGACAACTATCAAAATTGGCTTATTGGAGTGGCTCGAGATTAGGTAATGTTAAATGAGTATGAATTTAATTAATTAAGACCATTAAGACTTATCTTGTGTTGCCTTTTCCTTGATTTGCGTAAAACTTGTCTAGAAATTCAAACCACAAAAAGACCAAATTTCGAACACCGATCGTGTAAAAATTTGGTTTTCTTGTGTACAATGTACATGTCGCAGTACGATGGCATAATTAGGTTTTTGGCCAAAAACCTAGATTTTTGGCCAAAAGCCGGCATATGGCAAAATCGTAGACTTCCTTCGGCCATCATCCTAAGATGATCCAGGTTTTTGGCCAAAAAACTAGGATTTTGGCCAAAAACCTAGGATTTTGGCCGAAATCCTAGATTTGTTTAGTATTATGACATTTTTTGCATTTCGGGGGAACTTCTTCCTCTTCGAGTGGTACACCAAGCCGCCCAACGACCCGAAGGACCCTGGTATCAGAGTTTTTAACCGCCTACAGCAAGTAGCAGGCCTTTGACATGGTTGTGTAACGACCGCCGTCTAAGTGATCATAGAGAGCAATCGGGACCGACGGCTTACCGTGCCCGTGTGGTTCGGGGTAACAAGGAGTGGAGAGGTACTTTATGCACCTCCCTCTGATTATTTGAGGGTAGACTGGGACACCGTGAAGGCATTGGGCACCCTGAATGACGGGAGTAACATCAGACAGCCTGAACAACAGCAGGATGGCTTTGGATGCCCTGGAGGGCAGGGGGGAGCGTCAGACACCATAAGAGCAGGATGTACCACTGAATGCTCTGGAGGATTGGTAGTAGCGTTGGAAGCCCTGGAGGACAGATAAAAGCGTCGGACTCCCAGAAAATCCAACGCCAGTCATCTTTCATCCTCCAGAGTGTCCGACGCTACCCACGCCCTCCAGGGCGTCTGACGCTACCTCCCGCCCTCCAGAACGTCCAAAGCTGTTGCCTTCGTGGCAACAAATAATACGACGACAGCACTCTTTAGACTTCTTTTATTCTAAAATAGGGACCCTGCCTGCAGGTGGTACAAAAGATCAGAATAGTGATGGATAATGAGATAATGAGTGACTAACTGGAAAATTAGATGATGCTCTTACCTCTTTGAGGGTATCCTAAACACATGAACACTAACGATAGTAGATCACGCACGGAATGACTAAATCAGATTTGTATAAATTATTATGCAAGTAGATAAATTACGTTTATATCAAATATGAAACGGGAAGCGTGGATATTTTGGTCCGACAATTAGAGGAAAACTGCGTCAAAAAAAGCCAGGAACGGTGACGTTTCGGTGCCGTGTTCCAGATTTAAGTTATAAAATGATTCGAAAAAAGGAGATGTGAGGGTGGCTTAGGGAGGATGTCAATGCAGAGTTTGCACTCTGCTACAAAGCTACCTCCTGCCTTTCGAGGTGTATGCCCGAACTACATGTGCACGTTAAACCGTCGGTCCCGATTGCTCTCTATGATCACTTAGACGGCGGTCGTCAAACAACCATGTCAGAGGCCTGCTACTTGCAGTAGGCGGTTTAAAAACTCGGACACCAGGGTTCATCGGGTCGTTGGGCGACTTGGTGTACTACTTGAAGACGAAGAAGTTCCTCCGAAATGCAAAAAAGTCATAATACTAAACAAATCTAGGATTTCGGCCAAAATCCTAGGTTTTTGGCCAAAATCCTAGTTGTTTGGCCAAAAACCTGGATCAACTTAGGACGATGGCCGAAAGAAGTCTACGATTTTGCCATATGCCTAATTCTGCCATCGTACTGCGACATACATATTTGTACTTTGTCCATCAAATTATCATGTACCTATCATATAATATTAGTTTTGTTTTGAATATACATTTAGATAGAACGGGTAAAACGCGTTTCATTATAATTATTACATCAATTTTATATCACCCTAAACATCTAATTAGATGTACCTACATAATCATTGTAACTCAAGATAAAATAAATGTAGAACAATTTCCTACTGCTGATAGTTACAATGTTGTGAAGTGTTAATCTTTACTTCTCCATATAAATACATTTTGCAATCTAATGTATTTCTTTGCCTCGGTTACTGGGCTAAGTCATACACTATAGGTAATAAAATAAAATTTACTTAACAATTTTCTAAATCTAAGCGACCACAATGCCATCTACAAGTTTGAAATTGCAACTCGGCCCGATTCATAACAAATCACCGATTTATCCTTATCTATATCTAGTAGGCATGTGCACCATACCACGTACGGTTGGCATCGCGGCAGTCTCGCGCGAATCGGGGAGATGTCTCCGTGAGAGAAAACTGCAAAAAGAAACTGTGAAAGTGTCCCCCATAAAACACCTAAACAGCTGCAGGAAATCGCGCTCGGAAAGTCAAATTTCGAATATGGTGAGTTTATTTTTAATTTACTTTTATACAGCCAGCTTGTAAGGTATTTTTTACTTTTTAATACGGACGGCTTGTAGGGTAGTTCTTATGCCAATGTCTAGACGTAGGTTAGTTATGTGGTGTAATGAGTTTCCCTTGTGGTTTTGTGCCGTCGCTTCCATGAATAGCAGCTATTTTGCGGCTTTCAATGCACCTAGTCAAGGTTTCATTAGGTAATGCATGTCATGTCGTTCATTATTAATTGCAACTGCGTATGTCCACCTACCTCTCTAGGTAGATTTAGGTACCTGTAGACATGTTTACACGGCGATGTTATGTAATATTTATTATTGTTTGGCCCAGTGGCGGTAGAAAAGTCGAAACCTCATATTTAAATGTGTAGAATTACAAGATTTAGTGGAAGATTATTCGTCTTACGTCTAATCTAAGTATTATTTTAAAACTTATTTCTTAAAATTTGTAAATTAACGTCACTAGTCACGGTGAGTAGGTACATAATATTTGAATGTTGATAAAATAAAACACTCATCGTGGTATCAGATAATAAAAAGATACCGAGATGATAGTAGTATTGATCATTGACCTCAGGAAAACGCCTGTTTAAAACAAAATAGCTACTTAGGTTGTAACTCCCGTTATGAAAAATTTGTTTCATTCTCTGATCTGAAGAAATTATCCTACTCCTTTTTACCCGACTGCCTAAGGAGGGTTATGTATGTTTTTCGATTGTATTTTTGTCTGTACCTATGTATGCTGGTATGTAGGTATGTAGACAAGAAATTCGTTATCCCAGGTTTTCCCGACTGCCTCAGAAGAAGGGTTATGTTTTTCAAGATTATTTATATGTATGTATGTATGTAGACTAGAAATTAGTTTTCACGGGCCCAAACTGCGCAGGGCAAAGTAAGTATTGTAGTATTCACTGGGAATCCTAGTGCCCATTCCCTGGATCCATTCCTTAGATTAGATATTCTAATCTTAAGTAATTTTATTATTTTTTCTTCGGTTGTATTTGCTAGTCCTATACAAAATGACCTGTCCCTTGCTAACTAACCAATACTTACATAACAAATGCTTCATACCAGTGACCTAGGACAATCCATTCAGCATAATAGGTAGGATTAGTTAAACAATCGCTGATTGATTTCAAGTGAGTTACAATGTAAGACAACACAGTTACATTGTATGATCAAGATAACGCGTATTTACCTACTGTTGTTAGTTAGATAGTAGCACAAATCAACATGTTCTAGGACATCTGATAATTTCGTGTAAATTAAAGTAACAAGTAGATGTAATTAAAGACAAAAAACTGGGCAAGAGCGTGTCAGACATGCCTACGGGTTTCGCAGTCAACGTCTAAATATCATGTTTTTTTAGCGTTAGGTACCAAGTTAATGTTGTTGCTGGTTTGTTTGCATTTGTCTGGTTACCAACCGCAAATTGAAAATATTTTGTTTAAGTATCTGAATCGTTAGTGGTAGGTACAGTATCCGTTATAGTTTTCATGGTAACTGCAGATTGAGAATTATGTCACAAATTGGGGAAACGGCGAGCGGGGCGTTTTATATTCAATATATTTTTCAAATTTTTATTATTATAAACTTTAGTAATTACAGCTGGAACAAATTATAGCTCAAAAACGCCCCTTTTAAAAGCAAATATCTTGGGACAGAAATATTTTAGTCACTTTGTTTCAAATCAAAGAAACTTCCCCTTAGTTTTAAGGGGAGGTTTCTATTCCTATACAACGATAAAACCTGTTCAACGATACCCGACTCAATATTAGGTAGGTACTTACAGGAGGAAATATTTATTTTGCCCCCTTTTCACTTGTATTAGAGGGGGTCCAAAAAAATTTATATAATTTTTTCTTAACATTTTATATATTTGGGTCAACACGATCTTACTTCACAACAAATATGTCGATAGCTTCAAAACTGACGAAGATATGAGGGCGCGGCATACAGACAGACAGACAGACTTGACGAAAAGATATAGTCGGGGAATTCTGGAAATTCAATGTATGGCGCCAGTTGAAGCACGCCTTTACAGCAATTTTTTTTTGCGATTAGATACCTTTAAGCATGTTGTTTGAAACCTTAAAAGCGGAGACCCTCCGCCCGTCCGCATCACCCCATTTTCTTTGAAATGTGTCAAAATTATAAACTTTCCGGATTTATGAGTTAACTATAATAGTTACAAAAAAAAGTGTCAAAGGACAAAATATTCCGTATTAAATTTGCTACTTAAATGTAATACATTTTTTATTGTAACTCTTACGGTTTTCAAGATAAAACGATTTATACTAAAAAAAACCTTTTCCTGGAAAATCTATGAATGGCGCCAGTTGAAGCACGCCTTTACAGCAATTTTTTTTTGCGATTAGGTACCTATAAGCCTGTTGTTTGAAACCTTAAAGCGGAGACCCTCCGACTGTCGCATCACCCCATTTTCTATTAAATGTCTCAAAAATTATAAACTTTACGGATTTATGAGTTAACTATAATAGTTACAATAAAAAAATGTATTACATTTAAGTAGCAAATTTAATACGGAATATTTTGTCCTTTGACACTTTTTTGTAACTATTATTGTTAACTCATAAATCCGTAAAGTTTATAAATTTTGACACATTTCAAAGAAAATGGGGGTGATGCGGACGGGCGGAGGGTCTCCGCTTTTAAGGTTTCAAACAACATGCTTAAAGGTATCTAATCGCAAAAAAAATTGCTGTAAAGGTGTGCTTCAACTGGCGCCATTCATAGATTTTCCAGGAAAAGGTATTTTTTTAATATAAATCGTTTTATCTTGAAAACCGTAAGAGTTACAATAAAAAAATGTATTACATTTAAGTAGCAAATTTAATACGGAATATTTTGTCCTTTGACACTTTTTTTGTAACTATTATAGTTAACTCATAAATCCGGAAAGTTTATAATTTTTGACACATTTCAAAGAAAATGGGGGTGATGCGGACGGGCGGAGGGTCTCCGCTTTTAAGGTTTCAAACAACATGCTTAAAGGTATCTAATCGCAAAAAAAAATTGCTGTAAAAGCGTGCTTCAACTGGCGCCATACATTGGATTTCCAGAATTCCCCGACTAATAAGGGTTTCTAGTAACTCGACTGCAGTAGTAATTTCAAAGTTCTATTTCGTGATAAAATCCGCCTACTTGATTTTTTTTAATATAGTATGCAAGGTATTGGTACCTACGGCAACCTTCGTGCTCGAATCAGATTCGCACTTCGCCGTTATTTTTAATTTTATTAATTTCTGGGAAATCTAGGCTAACAAAGTACAGTTGAAAGTAATTGATGAGTTATGTTAACCTAACTATTGGCCTAGTACCAGAGCAGATAAAACTTTTATCGCGAGTGGAAATGTGGAAAATAACTAGGCGAGTGTCTGCTGGGGATTAAATGGTAGATAAACTATGAGGAGCTACTTGTATTTGTTGCATCAGGTCTGTGGACATAACATATATATATGTCTAGGTATCTACATATCACGCCTTTATACCTTGAGGGGTGTGAGTGTAAAAGATGGCACCTAAAAATATTTTAAGCTGATTTCAGACTTCGCCTGTTTGTGATAATGATAAGTACTTATGAACTTTAAAAAGCTAGAAGTCCTTGTAAATATAAATTGTAAGTTAGCATACCAATAAATTACAAATTTCAGGAAAATATATTTAGGTAATTTAATTTTTAGAAATACGTATGCCAAACTACTTAGGTACCCCTGTTTTAGATGTTAGAAAATACCGTTAGAAGTTGGCCATTCCTTATTTAGGAACTACTAGCTGCCCGTCAGCGGTTTCACCCGCTGCAACCTATTATTCCGCGGGAAAAAAGCATTACTCGCCAAGAGATGTCGCTGTTAGTTTTCGGCGAAAACATTTAAAACGCGAATCGGCTCAGTCACGCCACCTTTGCAAAAATATTGGAATATGCGTGATCCCATTGGAATAAGACATTTTCCCGTGATAAAAAGTAGCCTATATGTTATTCTAGATACTCTTCTATATTTGTGCAAAATATCATGTCAATCTAATCAGCCGTTTTAGCGTGATGTCGTAACAAACATACACACAAACATCCGCCTTTATAATATTAGTAGGATATTAGTAAACTGAATTTGAGGGGGATTTGCTGTAGATAATGCCACATTGATTTGTTAAATTCTTAACTGGAACCCTCAGCTGGAACCATTGGTCTTTGCTGGAACACGATTGATATTTCTCATATGAATTACTTAGGTACCTAAGGTTAAAAAAAACGCAGTTATAACAAATACCGTAATCTATACTAGTTTTGCCCTTTTGTTTTTATGATGACGACTGGGTATCCATTGGCATAATCAGTTCGCAATCAGCATACGAGTTGACGTATCCCAACCAACGTTTGATTTAAACTGTTGCACACAGTAGCTAATTATTGCATCCTTGTTTTGCTTTCCTTCTTATCTTTATGAGGGCAGATAAATTACCAATAAATAACAATAAGTTAATTATCGCCGAGGTCTTTGGATGTTACAATAATAGTTGCTCTGTTTCTTGAGCATCACGACGCCATTATTGTCATTTAAAATTAGAACCCGGCCGGTTCACGCCATTTTGTGTCGTTGTAATAGGTGTTTTATGGCGACAAGAGTTAGCAGTTATTAATTTTACTACAGCCGTAAAGTATTGAACGTCGTATCGCAAAAATACCTGTTAAATGTATTCATTTGTTATCTAAATATACCGTGACAATAATAGTTATTCATTCATAACAGTGGTCATATAGTTTGCTCTGCACATAGACGTTTTTGTAGTGTACGTAAATGTTAAGTGTGTAAATGTATAATATAAAACAGCTGGAAAAGCTGTCTGTGGATGAGTACTTGGAGAAACAGGAGAAGATCTTGGAGTCGAGGAACAAATCGAGGGGCATGGCGAATAGGAATGGCCGGTGGCTTGCACAGGTGTGTGGAGTACACAAATTCTCTTCATAATATTTGCATAACTATTACTCATCATCACTAGTATCGTAACAATGTTTGCTTTATATTTTTATAATACGGGGTGTAAGAGACGGTGTAACGAAAACTTTGCAGACGTTATTCGTTTAAGTACCACCATATGTTCCATGGGAAAAGTTATTCAGTTTCATGGTCTGAGCACGCCTGCAAAGTTTTTTACTCCGTCTGTTACAGCCTGTATATCTATAGGTAGGGTCAGGTAGGCAACAGTGACTCGGATTTTTTCAATCAATAAAATTTTATAGAAATCTTTGAAGTATCAAACCCAAATTCATACCTAGGATGTATTGGTTATTACTCTTCCGTTTCGCATTATCATTTTTTGCAATAACACGATAATTAGGTAACCAGACATATTTTTATAGAAAAAAAAAATTTAGTCACTATGTACCTGTACCTGTCTACATTGACTCAACCCCTGTAGTACACAGTGACTCTAACAGTTTGTATGGACTCAGCAACCCTGTCCTGCTAGTATAATATTTATTGAAACTATGCATTATAATCAATTATATTTGTCAAAGTATTCTTTGCATATCATTACTATTGTTATAAGAAATATTTTTACAATTATCTGTTAATGTTTGTAAAATAGAGAATTAAGCCAGTACTGAATTTTAGAGTCACTGTGTACCACTTAAATTTGAGCCAGTGTAGACGCCGAAGCCATTTTGAAATAATTAGTCTAAAAATATTACCCGACTTCTCTAAGAGCTAGCAAATCTAGCTTATTATCTAGTATATAAATACCACTTTCGATCATAATAATTACATTTCCCTAAATCTTTCAATCTTAACCGATAAAAATACACGTAGGGTACCTTTAAAAGCATTTTTAGAGGTGCAAAACCATTCGCACATTTTTTTCGCAATCAAACTGCACTGGAGTGGACGGATGGTTGGTTTGTATGTGTTTGTTTGTCAAGAGCTACCAATAAGTTAAGAATACAGTTAGATATTGCTGCCCTGTTACGAGATATAAGCGTGAGTCAAGGTACCCGCCTGAGTCACCGATCCCTACTTGACCCTACCTATTTCGAGTGAAATTTTACTAGTGACCGATAGCGAAAACTCAGAACTGGCTGGTCATAAGAAACAACTTTCCCCAAGGAACATAGGTCGAAATACGAAAAAAAAATTTGGGCCTCCCATACAAAGTTGCCGATCAAGCTGACTTGAATTACTATGGGAGGTCAATTTTTTTTTTCGTATTTCTACCTATGTTTCTTGGGGAAAGTTGTTCCTTATCACCAGCCGATTCTGAGTTTTCGCTATCGGTCACTAGTAAAATTTCACCCTATATATTAAATACCTACTTGTAATTTGATAATAATTCGTAGGTAGTTAGGTATATCTTAATAGTTTTATTGTACCTATGTAGGTAGAAACTATCAATATTTATTTAAGTAATTGGCAATTTTACCTACTGACTTAATTTTAATATTAAAATTAATTATTGTTAATACAAAATAAAATTATTAAACTTAACACGATTTTTAGGTAAACGGTATGAGCAAATACACTTTTTAGGGTTCAATATCTAAAGGATCAAATCGGGACCCTATTTCATATACAAAAATAATTATACTTCGCTGTCTGCCCGTCTGTCACCTACTAGACTGTAGGTTTCTCATAAACCGTTTTCTGTTGCCGCTGAACCTAACAACAAATACCAAAAATAAGAATAAAAATCGACTAAGCGCGTGTCAGATACTCTCCAAATAGTGTTTCGTAGTCAATGTCTACATACCTATCAGGTTTTCCAGCGTTACAAAGTTAATTTTGTTGCTGGTTTATTTACGGCTGTCTGGTTACCAAACGCAAATAAAAAAAATTGCTTCCTTTTCACTTGTATTGGAGGGGTGCCAAAAACATTAGATTTTTTTTCAACATTTCTTAATTTGGGTCTACACGATCTATCTTCATACTAAATTTGGTATCGATAGCTCTAAAACCGACGAATTTATGAAGGCGCGGCATACAGACAGACAGGCTTGACGAAATTATAAGGGTTTCTAATAGACTACGAAACCCTAAAAATATGAAATATATTTTAACAAACTGACTGGCTCGGCGGGTGCAATTTATATGTTCCTTGTAGAAAGTTGTTCAGTTTCGTGGGCTGTTTCACCACTTAAATATTTGCAGTTGATTTTTTTACATTCTATATGTGAGTACGGAGCCCTACGTGCGCGAGTCCAGCTCGCACTTGGCCGATTTTTTAAGAAGTTGCTTTTACCTACGCTTACGGTAAGTACCTACGGTTTGCCTACGATTATGGATATTCAAACACATTAAACAATTTTTTTTTAATTTTCTTCATTTATTTAAACGGTTTCTAAAGCTTAACTAAAGTTATTTGTTAGGAAAACCAAAAGTTAAACTACTTACTTTTAATAGGTACCTAACCTACTCGGTTAAGAGCTTCTTCTTAAATTAGCGAGTAGTCGCACAGCATTTTGTGTTAATATTTTTTTTTCTGTTTCAGTAATGGCTCAGATAGCTATCACCGACTATTAGCTAGGTATGCTATGCTGTTTTGCAGACTGGCTAGGTTACGCCAGATACACATAAGGCAACTTCGATTTATGTACCATTTTAGAGCACCACTACTCAAGTCTCTTTCTTAGGCTTTGAGCTAATATTATGGTGTCTCCCATAGTTCGCTGCATGTATGCTCTCCACCTTACTGTCCATCCACCTATGAATGAATAGGTTCTCTATCCATTTGCATAAAAAGAATTGGCATAATATATTTGTGGCACACTGTAATTTAAACTAATGATACTTACGCATAATTCATGTACGCATAACAGTTTAGGCATAATTTCTTTACGCACAAAAAATATTGCCATAATAGTACATAGGCCTAAAATACAAAACCATAAATTGTCATATCCATAATCAAAATAGGCATAAAAATCTGATGCATTAGAAGAACCCGTAAATTGTATAAAAATAACCTAACCTAACCTGACCTAATTTAACCTAATATATCTTAAAAAATACTAAACTGACTTACATTTCCTGCCATTTGAACTTAATAAAAAATATATTATATTAGTCCAAAAAAATTATTACAAAAGCAATTATGCCTAAATATTTTTAGTATAAAATACAATAGTCTAAAATATGATTATGCCAAAATAAATGTTATGGCAAGAAACTATTATGTCAAAGCAATGGTAGGCGAAAAAAAATTATGCGAAACATGTTATGCTAAAACATATTAGTAGAAAAAAAAATTATGCCTATGAAAGGGATACCGAATGAATATGTATAGGTATCAAATAAAATTTGTAGATACCTAGGTAGTAACACATATCCAAATCAAAATAATCGTAATTTCTATTCTTTTAATAAGTATAATCGAAAAGAAGCAGTGATACGCAGACTGCGGGGTAGACCGTAGTAGGTAATCGAATTAATTACCACTGCTTATCGATTGTTTTAATTTGACTATCGTAATAAAAATGTAGGTATTCAAATACGTAAATTATCGCCAGTATTTTTTTAAAGCCATATTTTTTTAAATGCCGCTGCCGTTTCGCCGCCACCGTCGCCGCCAGCAACAGCGATAATAAAAACAAGCTATCGTGCAACTTTCTTCCCGCGCGTAACGGTATTGGGTGTTGGGTAACACTTCGCCAACATACCGCTGTTTTCGCCACCATCGTCACCGCTCCGATAGCCGTGATCGTCTAGTGGTTAGGACCCTACGTTGTGGCCGTAGTAACCCAGGTTCGAATCCTGGTCACGGCAGTGATCTTCACTGTCACGGCGGAGTGTACTTTTTGTATTTTTTTAACTTTAGTTTCTCTTGATGATCTATTTTAGGACGTTCTATAGATCTATGATAGATAGTATAATGTTTTATTTTTAGCTTTAGCTGGCGACATTTGGTTATCACCACGTGCGTATTTTTAGTGGCGTATTATCACTTGACTTTACCAAACGTAATTAATTCGGTGACTCTACATTTACAATCTTGTACTTAAGTAGGTATCTATCGTAATTGTTTATGTATTGTATTTCAATTTAAAATACGAATACATAAGTAAGTGCTTATTGAAAATTAATAGATATATACCTACTTGGAAGGTGCATTTATTAATACCTACATAGTATATATAAAATAAAGTTGCTTTTTGCGTGTCTCTGTCTGTCTTTAGGGGAAATTGATGGATAGAATTCGAATGTTGATGCGGGTTTTTTGCAATAGCTAGAGTCATTCAAGAGGTAGTTTGTACGAAAAAAATGCCTTTTTCAGACGAGAAAATTAGTTGCGACGCGTAAAACCGCTAACGGGACGCTAATTATGAATGAGTGAATAATAGCTGTACAATATGAAACATCACGTCCGCCCAAGAAACTAAAATAGCGCTCTAGTATCTAAGTAGAACTGATAATGCCTATTTGTAAATATGCCCCTACAATGTAAGCAAATACGCGATACATAGGGGACCTGACCGCAAGACCTGTCATTATAATGTGCGGAACCCTTATCAGCCAACTGATAACACACCGATAGAGTAATCACATCAAATAAATTATAATCGATAGTCAGCGCATATCCGGCGACCGAGGTAGTTCTTTATAAAACTTTATAGAAAGTGTTATAAACTGTGATTGAGTTTTCCAAGAAAATGTTCAAGAAAAGAGGCGGACAGTGAAATGCGTTGGAAAAGTTTGGGAACCTTTGGTTGATTTTAAAAAGGGAATATCATCAAAATAGAGTTTGAGAAGGTTTTTTAAAATGATGCACGCGGAAGACGCGATGGAAGCAGAGCTCAGTGGAAGTCTACGAGTGAGTTAAAAATCACGTACTTACTTACCCTTTAAAATTTCTTTCTCTAAACTCTACAGCACGGAAATGTGTATGAAATGAATAACTTATCATCAGTAGCAGACACAACAGTCCACTGCTAGAAATGGGCTTGTTTGTCATACTTTCAGTACAGCCGTTCCAATAGGCCATATTAGACAGCTGTCAAAAGCATGTTAATGCTATCACATAAGGTCTATTTTTCTTTTAACTCGCTTGACAAGGGGATTCGCCAGTACATTGCAAGTTTGCTTCTGCCTATTCAATTTTTACGACAGCTACGGCCATTGGGGTAATGCTATTCTAACCCATACCTATATGCCCAGAACTATTTTTATATCTGAATTTTGTAGATGAGTAAACTTGTATGTACATAGCTAATTTCCAAATGCACCAACCAATTTTGGGTCGTTTTCGACCCAGTGGGCATATATGGGCTAAACTAACACCACACGGTTGGCAGGAACTGACGAGCAGAGAGGGTTGACGTAAGGCAGGAGGCCGGTTATAAAACATTGCCAAATCCTTTTACTACTAACAAAAGATTTGGGATAAGGACAGGCAGATGATGATAATTCCTATCGTATTCTTCAGTTTGTTATCGTCACCAGTTTAAATCGATGTCCTCGTGTATGGCATGTTAAGATGTTAGATGGCCATTAATAACCTTTATTGATACTTCCTGCTCTACTATTAGACGATGTTAAACGTAACGTAGTGCTACTAGTTTTGAATATGTAGTTATTCCTAATAGATGGGAGCGGAATACCTAATACTACCTAACAAACACCTACCTACCCAAGATAAGTAGGTATGTAATGTAGTCAAAGAAATGGATAATTTAAGAATTATTAAAAAGCTTCGCAGCTGATAGAGGTATTTTGATTTTTCTATTTAAGTTGTTGCACATTTTTATATTTTGGTCAAAACAAAACATTTGTTCTGTTTTACATTGTTTGTCTTGTAACAAAAGCTCGGGCCTGTGAGTAGCAACACTTGGTAGTTCGCCCATAAGTTTCTTTTTTGTCACAATTCGGGTTAAGTAAGGTGTCAGTGTACTGACGATTTACTCCTAACCTCTTCCCGTCTCTTAATTTTGCCCCTTATAACATAATTATTCGACAACTAGCACTTTTACACCTATCATAATGATTGGATTGATAGAGATAGGGAAAACCCTTTTGTAGTGATTAATGTATGCGTAAGTATTTTAGTTCTTTTTGCTCTACCTTCAATGAACGTAAGGTGCCTATCTATAGTTACTTATTCCATTTAATAACCAGTTTAATAGAATAGTAGGTAACTTTTATATAAAAGATAAACGGATAAAAATATTTAACCGGATTAAGTTTAATGTAAACTTTACTAAATTGTTATTACTTTTAATTAAACCGCCTTCACCACGCCCCAACTATATTTAATGCTTCGCTTAACAACTATAAATCGTTAATTGTTTATTTAACTTTGTAAATTATCCGTAGCGTGTTTAATTTATAGATTTGTTATTGATGTTTCTACGGAAACTTTTCTTCGCTAAATTATGTTAGTAGGTAGGTATTTTAAGACCTTTTATTTTAATTGGGTCAAGTAGGTGGGTCGGTAGTTTAAAATACATATATCACGCCTATATCCCTTGGGGGGTAGGCAGAGCGTAAATGGCTGTAAAAACGGCCATCTACACACCACGTCTGACAATAGTTTGAGAGTCATTCAGAAGATTGTGTATCACCATAGTGACAGGTTGTCAGCCTGTCGCTTAAATTGCAATAAACATTAACTCTCAAATCCCTTAGTCGCTTCTTACAACACCCAGGGGAAAGATACGGGATAAAATAATATAAAAATGGTTTCAAAATAATGTAAAATTTTATGTGAAGACAAAATTCTTAGTTAAATTATAATGTAATTATATGAAGCATTAATTATGGGTACCTATACCTACCTACTCACCTAGCTGTATATTGAAAATATATATTGTAATTGCATAAGACATACCTAATGTGGCAAATATGATTAACTCCAATGAGCCATACTAGCAAACGTGCACTTTATTGTACAACTACTTGCGGAATTGGTACCACTTGTACCCGAAGCGAATGTCAACCCAGCTTGTCCTAGATTTAGTGACATATTCCATTCGTAAATGGTAGAGCCTCGGAGCCAAGGCTTAGGGGAACTGCTTCGAGATCGGAAATTTTAGTATTCCCAAATAGTTACTCAATCTAATCAGAAAGGTAACGACAGCTTATATGTCAAAATCAGTCAAACTGTTTAAGATCTAGCCCGTGAAAAAGCATTTTATTGTCCACATGCATACTCTCGAAAAACATAACCCTCCTCCTGAGGCAGTCGGAAAGTGATCATTTTGAAGTGAAAATTTCCACCGTCAGGCTGAAGACTAAAAGTAATGTGAATGTGCCAAATATAGGCAACTTATCGTCATTTATTAACATTATATTTATTGAAAAATTCTTATTTCGATTCAAAGGTTGCAATCGACCATCCTACAGTACCACCGTATCGACGGTCGATATCAAACGTACTCCCGCGTACACTGTCATACAATCCATAGGGCTTCTTCCGTTTACATGAGGATCCCTTACAACTGCCGAGTGCCGACTTACTGGATGGCACGGTTCATCAAACCGAATCATAAGGTCACTAAGCAAGCAGGATATAGTTTGGTACCCACACGTTTTGGTGTCGGTACCAGGGGTGGAGTGTTTTCAAAATACGCGGCTCAGTTTTTGGAGCAGACATGTATTTTTATCAGGTATTTTGCTTTTGTCCAATTTTTCTTTAGTGTAAGCTCGTAGCGCAATCTTGCATAAGTTAGCATTTAAGGATCCAAGTCTACTGGGTTACCCATGAAGTAACTAAGTTTAACCAACAAAGTTTCCTGCCCATAGAACATAATGATTTACTTTCTGCAGTGTCTAAAAATTCCATAGCTCCGCGTCATTTTGGTAGATGTTGGTTGGTATGTAGTTTTCCTAATGTACATTTTAGCATCCTGGTAGAGTCTAGAATATTCTCCATTGTGTCCTTGAGGTACATGACACAATAGTTCCTATAAGTACTTGCATGAGCCTTGAGTCTTGTGTAATAGTTTTATGCTCGTAGCAATTTGGTTTCAGATTTCCAAATTACAAGATATCATGTGAGCCTTCACGCATGCCTTATCACCCGTGAATATGAATAAGAAAATTCACTTGGAGGTGGTATTGGTATATTTCGTGATGCAAAGTATGATTGGAATCAGTATCATGGTCTGATTGTGACATGGACACTCTTAGGAGAATTTTGAGGGAGCATGTAAGTCGACAGTGTGGAGACAAGTTTGGAAGTTGTGCAGCTTTGCTAACAATACACTAATAGAGCCAACTACGACAGTGTACCTATCGTATGGATCAACAACTACAATACGAATGTAAATAGACACATTTACGCACTCGTCACGTCCTCATTGAAAACGCATTACGAATCCTTACATTGAAGGGTCGATAAAGGTTACGACACATCCTCATTAAATAGGTGCGTATCCAGACTAAGTCGAAGGGCCTTGTCAAAAGTTTATCCGAGATTTGCGTCGCGGGAGCAAGGCCGGCTGGACGGGCAGTGGTAGCAGGCGACGGGCGAGCGCGCGGCAGTCGGCGCGCCGCGCTCGGCACACCACCATGCGGGACGAGGAGCCCCCGATGCCGCCCCCCTCCCCGACGCCCTCGCGGCTCCGCAAGACTCTCCACACGCTCCGCTCGCCGTTCCGCTCCGGCTCGCCCTTCCACATCGGAGCGATCAAGCGCACAGGCTCCGGCAAGTCCTCCGCCTCAGACGGTGAGAACGCGCGCGACGAACGCACGATGCGTAAGCGAAACAAGAAACACCGCGATACCGCGAGTGACGCGTCACGCAGCACCGACAGCTCGCCGAGCGTCGATAAAAAGAAAAAGGATGAAAAGGAAAAGGGGGAAAAGCCCAGCTTGCTGCGGCGCATGGGCAGCATCGGCAGGAAACGCGCGGAGGGGTCGCCCGCCCCTACACCCCCACCACGTGCCGACCCGCCTGAAGCTGAAACTTCGACTGAAATCATAGACGAAATAACTCCGTCGACATCCATCGAGAACGCTCCTACACCGCCGATCTCGGATTTGGAGCCACTAAGACCGGCGCCAATCAAGGATTTGGGACCGCCAAGCCCGGCTCCGTTATCTCCGACAAGTCCAGAACCACCGGTGAGTCCAGTGGCGGTCGAGCGAGCGGTCGCGACTCGACCGTTCACTAAAGCCGCATGGAAGCGGCACAGCGAGCCCGAGATGGAGAGGCCGGTAGAGCCGGTGGACAGTCCCACTCCTGAAAGTGCTTTGCGCCGAAGGATCGCATTCGTGTCGCAAGCGTCCGCGTGTTTCTCCGAGGACCACGACGACGCGGACGAAGGGGAGGGGGGAGTGGGGTCGCTGGAGGAGGCGGTGGCGTTGGCTCGCGTGAAGCTCGTGTCGGCGCACACGCCCTCGCCGCCGCAGTCGCACGACAACGGGGACACCGAAGAGGAGGGGTACGCGGACGCCATGCCTGCGTACGGAGACCTGATCGAGCCCGAGGGCCAGCCCGGGACCGGGAGCGACGCCGCGCCGGCGCCGGTGAGTTTGTAGCGCGGTTGCGGCTAGCTAGTGCGGTGCAAGGTAGACAGTGTGCGCGCTGACGCGCTCAGTGGGCGCGAACTCGCCGTGCGATGCGCGCGCGCCATGACCTTCGAGGAGACTGCAGACGCGGACGAGTGCTACCTGACGGTGTGCGAGTGTTGCGGCTTCAGCGCGGAGACGGCGGTGTTGTTCCCAGTACGTTTCATTTCACGATAGTTTTCAGCGGCCGCCGCGCGACGCGATGCCCTTCGTGAGTACGACCCGCTTGCCTGCCGTTTGTGCTTGCCATTCTGGATGTCAGTTAGTTGTTCGATATTCTAGTGATATTTATCAGCGGATCGTTTTTGTTTGGACAAGTGCACGCTTTTTCAGTATTGTTTTGGTAGGTAATTGGCCGGCAGGTCAAGGTAGCACTCGTAATATCTCACTCGCATGACGTGTTTAATCGATATTATTTGCTTGCGACACTATTATTAACTTTCCACACATATCATTTATAAAACAAGGCCTTCTTTTTGTACCTATATTTCCTTATTTCTTCCATTTTATTTGCATAACGTTTCACTATATTTTAGAATTCATAATGTGAACGAAGACATCTTAATGATAATGATTCAAGCGATAAAGATTATTCGAAGTGCATTAAAAACAGTTCCATTCAAAGCCATTAATTTTGGAATGTAATCTCGTAACTTACGAAATAGCTAGCAATGACGTTTGATAGGATGAACCCTAAAAAACTTCAAAAACAAGACCTTGCTCTTTAAGTTTCACCAATTCATCATTCAAATCAAATTAATCTCTCTACAAATTACTTTTTTATTCTAATTCAATTTGAATATCTAGTTCCCCTTTCAAGATTTAAAGTTTTTTCTTACACATTAGCTTCAACACTTTATTATATTTGTCTAGTTTATCTTGATCGTTTTAATATTTACCATCCTTTGCCTTTGTTTGAGAGAGTAATAAGATTGTCCACTACGTACGACTCTACACATAGGTACAAGATTTTTTCTACGATGATAATGAATTAATGATAATAATAGAAGACGTGTAAATTAAAATGTAGTTGCACAGTAGTTGTTCGTAAATAGGTTTTTGTGTATTTTACAACCGTGATACATTTTATCAGAATTTATCTAATGAAATAACTAGCAACCATTCCAGCGGTTTCACTCGCTGCTAGCTGTTTTCTTGAAAAGTTGCATTTTATCGCGGTAGCTGTAAAATGTAGCTGATGATGCTACTAGGCATAACTTTAATTTTAGAATTAATCCAGTAGCAGTAACAGAAAACCCGATTCATCGTTCTCCTGAAAATAAATACATACCAACTTACTCATTTTGATATAACTGGTTAGTTCCGACTTTTTTTGAGTTACGAGACTTGCTATAGATGAGCAGATTTTTTAACGTAAGTCGCTTAGGAGCCGGTTGGGCCTCAGACTAAACTCATTAATAATGCAATTTTAATAGGCCTATTTGACAGGATCATTTATTGAACAAGGTCCGCATATTTGAGGATTAGCTTTTGGAAATTTTTATAGTTACAAATTCAGTTTTAATTTAAATAAAACCTATGTCTCCATGATGCCTCAATGATACATTTGGAAGACAAGAGGTATGATAATGGCCAGATAAGCTACGAAAAAGAAAATAATATTTGCCTGAAGGTACATTAAGTACTTTAGTAGCTTACCTATGTGCCTCAGTACCAGACAGGGTATCGAATTACTTTGCGGTTTTCCGTCAAAGCACACATTGATGTTGAGGTAAAATTGCGTAACCGCCACCACCACCTTAGCTGGTCTAAGGGAAGTCTAGGTACGGGTATCTATATCCTATATCTATCTATATTAGCCTATAGCAGTCCACTGCTGGGCGTAGGTCTCCCCCAGAGAACGCCATAAGGCACAATCTCCCATTTTTGCCATCCAGTCGCTACGCTACCGGCCGCCTTTTTAAAGCCATCAGTCCATCTGGCCGGAGGGCGTCCAACGCTACGCTTGCCGAACCGTGGCCTCCACTTGAGAACCCGATACGTGTGTATACCTAAATTTAAAGTCAATGCCTAAAGGAAAATTGTTTTAGTTTACATATTTTCGTAGCCCGTAGCTACGGCATATGGATCGTAAAATTGCCTAACTGTTCGGTGCTTATGTGCAAGAAAGGCTATACTTTGATAGCAATACTGTGGTAAGCCTACGGGATCATGACGTGTCCACAATACAATTCATGATACTTTTTTTGGTAGACACTTCATTAATTGAGGCCCCATAAGTAGAGGCCACTATACTGAAGTACCAGAATATTGTGCAAGCCGTTGGCAAGACTGCGGTAAACCAACCTTGGCTGGACGGATCATGACGTGTCCACAATTCTTGATATTTTTTTTTGGTAGACATTTCATTAGTTGAGGCGCTATAAGTAGAGGCCTCTAAGCTGAAGTACCAGAATATTGTGCAAGCCGTTGGCAAGTCTGCGGTAAGCCTACCTCTGGCAGACGGATCATGACGTGTCCACAATTCTTGATAAAAAAATGTTGGTAGACACTTCATTAGTTGAGGCGCCATAAGTAGAGGCCTCTAAGCTGAAGTACCAGAATATTGTGCAAGCCGTTGGCAAGTCTGCGGTTAACCTACCTCGGCTGGACGGATCATGACGTGTCCACAATTCTTGATAAATTTTTTTGGTAGACACTTCATTAATTGAGGCCCCATAAGTAGAGGCCTCTAAGCTGAAGTACCAGAATATTGTGCAAGCCGTTGGCAAGTCTGCGGTAAGCCTACCTCTGGCAGACGGATCATGACGTGTCCACAATTCTTGATAAAAAAATGTTGGTAGACACTTCATTAGTTGAGGCGCCATAAGTAGAGGCCTCTAAGCTGAAGTACCAGAATATTGTGCAAGCCGTTGGCAAGTCTGCGGTAAGCCTACCTCTGGCAGACGGATCATGTTGCCACCACGCACGATCTACGACCTCCACGGCGGAACTGCTCGGCTGGAAATCGCAATGTGATATACCGGACTTTCTAATGCGGTGTGTAATCTACCATCAGGGGTCTAGAAGTTACTTAGGAACTTTATAACTTGGGCCTTTTCAAGGCACTGTCTAATCAAGCATGTTCCAACATAGTCTGCATCATCACGGTACGAACAGGTGAGATAGCAGACAAATGCGCGCGCGAGCCTATCTTATTAAATACAACCTAGTTTCTGACACCCGGTTTTGTACCTACAAAAGTACGTTGAAGTATTTTTGTTCGAAAATCGTGAGTGAAACTGAATTTACGTAGAGACCTAAACTCCGTACTGCATAATCTTTACAAAATCAAGATCGAGACTGTGAACAAAATTGTTCAGAAAGTTCAAATCATCTTGTTGCCCACAGACGTGGGCTATAAATCACTAGTGATGTTGCCGTTCGATAGATCAAAGACAATAGATTCCAGAAAACTGCCATGCCAGATATATTAAAAACTTGTTATATTTGCATGTTTCATTTCTTTTATTATTCGATTCATCGAGTTATTTGAAAATATACGTCTTTAGGTTCTTTTGTAGCTGTAGATCTTTTATTATGATTTATTTAAAAAAACTTTGTCGATGATTGAGAAATATATTTACCACAACACTGGCATATCTACCGGGAGTAACGGAAAGGGTATAACAAGCCGAAAGGAGGTCAAGGTACTCATGAAACTGAACAACTTTCCCCATGGAACATGGGTCGAAATATGTAAAATAAATTTGGGCCTCCCATACTAAATCGCCGATCAGCTAATTTGCAGCTGATTTACTATGGGAGGTCCATTTTTTTTTTCATATTTCGACCCATGTTCCATAGGGAAAGTTGTTCAGTTTCAAGAGTTCCTTGACCTCCTTTCGGCTAGTTATACCCTTTCTGTTACTCCCTGTATAGCTACGTCTGCAGGCACCTGTAATTTCTTCAACACGATATCTTACTTAGCGGTTATATACTGGTCTTACAATATTAATGTAAGAGTGACTTCCATAGTTTGTTCACAGAATTCTGTTGTAAACATTTATTAGGTAGGTTAGGTCCTAAGAATATTTGTTACTTATACATCGACATCGTTGTTACAACTACCTACCTACTTCCTAGCAACTTAGCAATGTCATATTGTACCTGTTACTTTTCTATCGTGTTTCTTTTATTTACTTACTATTGTTTAAGCTTAACCGCCTTTAGACGGATTCTCCCATAATACTTTGATCCTGTTAGACTAATCTAATTAATCTAAAATGAACTGACCTAGGTATATCAGCAGCATATCAACCTATGTGTTTAAAAGATCTACTTATATTGGTTTTTCTTAGTATCTGTATGAGAAACTAGTATAAGTTGATACCTTAAATGTGTAGGTAGATGTAATGATACGATACATCACATCCGTTATTTACAATTCTGAAGCGATCGATTGATCTACAATCAATTGGTTGATTGATATGGATGACTACCATTCGAACTATTCTTCTCTGTCCTTTGTGAACGAAAAGCTGGTTACTATTAGGTATTTATGAAATGAATAAAATGAAATTAAGACTTAGATGTGTAGCGACCAAAGATATTTGCATGTAATATCATTGGTAGCGACTGGATCACGAAAACGGGAGATGGTGGCTTGCTATTAGAGCTAAGGAACGCCTAGGTACAACAGTAAAATGGTCTATGTTGATGTGATGATATGAATGAGGTACTTAGCTACGGTTTGAGTTCACCTGCTTAGTTTAGTAGTCACGGAGAGTTTTAAAATAACTTGTATGAGACATTTTGGTGAAATATTTTTACTTACTTGTCACATCATGTCGGGAATAAATACTATCTAACACTTCTCACGAAATGATAAACTTATCCTCAATACATTGTAAGGGAATCGATCGGCGTCATTAAACAGACCCTTTTAATTTTCAATATTTATAGAGATGACCTAAGTAGGTACATTATTATACTCGTAATAACTCTACATAGACATTACACAGTATTTTTACAATTTATCACCTAGAAGCCACTTAAGATGAACCGAAGTCAAGAGTCCTTAGGTTATTGTATCGATATTATGCCGTCTGCTACCAGCAAGGAGTGTAAATGACAAATACCCCTTATCTAGAATTGTCCGATAAGGCTGTTTACTCATTCTCGACTTGCATAAATAGCTTGCCCATCGGATATTACCAATAGTCTTCCATTACCTGCCACCCGGTGTAGACCCACCTTTTTTGAACTGTTTGATACCAGTATTCAGCCAGTTTTGATAGAAAAGAAATCGGTTGAATTTCAAAAAGTGCTTCAGAATTTTAAATCATTTTCTTTATCGGAATATCTACATTGTAGTGATTTATGTGCTGATTTCGGTGATTTCATTGGCTTTTAAGTAAATTATTATTATAATCGTTGAACTCGTAAAACATGTGCGAATAAATTATTCTAGGAAACTTGAAATGCGGATCGTTAAATTCGAGAACATTCTATCTTGTACAAGTGAATCAGTGAGACGGACGAACTAAACACAGTGTTTATATATTTTAGTGGATATTTATTATCTTAGAGGAATTTGCAAGAATGGCGCCGAAACCTAATAATACTGGCGTAAGTTTGTCTTATCTTTCATACATAATATTCCAATTTTTTAATAGGCATTAGATCTTTTCTTGGAGGAAGTACCGGAACGGGACGGAAGATGAGTTGCTCGAAGGATCTTTTAAAAAACCTGTAACTCTTCCAAGTCTCCATAGATACTTAGCTCTTCAATTTGTTCAATTTCTGCATGTCGGTCACAATTTTGTAGAGCCATGTTACTAAATTCTACTTTGATTATGAAATATTCATTACAGATTTTACCGTGTTTTTGAAAATACAGGCAACTAAAACTACACGCGTTGAAAATTTCGAAAGCTTTCATAGTTCAAATCAGGTTTTACATAAGCCAAAGTGAGTCTGCATCCTTTTGCACCATATATTGGTGTCTAATTAGGTAGGTGCCAAAGGCGAAGTGTTCAAACATGCCGATTTCCATCAGGTTCCTTTTCAGATATTTACAAATTCGTACTCTTACTCTGACCCTCACATCAAGCTACTTTCATTTAGTACATTTCATAGTCCGGCCTATCTTTTTTGAAATGTTACTCTTCGGCTCTAGGGGGTAGGTAGGTACATTATGTTTTTTATGATGATAATGACATATTAATGCTATGTCGTCAAGTTGCACAAGCCAAGCGAAATAATCAGTTCATTGACGCGTCAAGGTTTCCAGGTCAGTAAATCGTCTCCGACCTCTTAATTTGATCCTTTAAGTTCATCCACCGAACTAATCCGGCTTTTCATTACTTCGCCCGTTATAAGTCTTAAGGTGTCTGGTTTCAAGGAAGTTTCTATAACTATCTTTTAAGCCTATAGGTACTTGCCCACTGCTGGTCTTAGAAACATCTCTTCTTCATTGCGTCATTCTCTCAGATCCTTTGCAACACGTATTCAATCTTTGATTATAGCAGAAATTATGCTATCTAGCCATCCGGCTAATAGTCTACCAACTGGTCACTTTTTGCTTCTCTGTTGCCAGGGAAGTTCAGTCATACCAAATCTTTTCCTAATGCCAATTCAGAAAAGTATTGTAATTTTACTCGTATCCCACAAGATGAACATGCTTCAAATTCTTTCATTCACCTACTTCCTTTTACTACAACGTATCATGCGGTATGATCGATCACAATATTGAAATATTGGTCTGATCATTCATCCATCATAGGTCAGTCCATTCGTTGTTCAGTGTATTACCAATTGACATTAATCTACTACAATTATCTTGCTTCTGCATACTACTACTTTTCAATAAGTACGTAGTTTTAATAGAAAGTTATCGGTCGTGACATGATATGCAAAGTTATGGGTAGGTAAGGTACTTAAGTTCAAACAAACATCCTGTCCTGCCAATCTTTATTTACTTTCCTTATTTGTAGCAACTTTTTATTCACTAAAACTTACTACTATGTAAACAGATTGATCATAACCGGGTCGCGATAAATTTTAGGTAAATATAACACCCGGTAGACCCGCGATAGACGTTAAATGATAAAAATGTGTGAAAGTAATTACGAGTGCTTAAAGTTTTATATTTTTGGAAAACATTTTTATTTTCTGTATCTTACTCCGAGTTAAGTTCTATCAGTTTATGTAATCGTCATATTTATTCTTACCTTAAATAAATTAAATTAACCTTCACCGTTCACCTAATTTACTGACAAGTAGGAATTAAATTCTTAATGATATGGCAACTTATCTTTCGTCACGTTTTAATTTCTTAATCATCGCATTATTCATCATTGAACAGAGTATCGGATTGTATTTTGTTTTTAATTACTTTTGTTTATTGTTTTTTTAGCCTGCCTTCGTAGTCTCCCGATGCTTTTTTTTCAGTTTGTCGTTGTGTGTTGTTTTGCTTAGAAAGAGGTTGATTGTGTGGTCAGCGTTTGTTGGGTTTTAAAAATTATTTTCGAGTATGTCTTTTAGTTCGGCATGGTTTGCTTATTTAAGTAGATGACTGAAGGTAAGTGCTTTTGCTTATCTACAGCAAATTGGAATGCTTAGCACATAATCATAAAGTATTTTAGTGCACCTACCTACCTTAAATTAATCATAATAATGAGAAAGTGTAAAACACCAATCTGTTTACCTATATCCACGTGATAGATAACAACAAAGTTCTTACTCCTAACGGCGGATCTATGTCTAGCTAGCATCAGCAGACTTTTGTACTAGACTACTACTACTACTATAACAGCCACAATTAGTCCACTATTGAACATGGGCCTCCCCCTGTTAGGGGGGGAATTTGTACTAGAAGTAAAATGAAAAGATAGAAAGATGCTGCTCATTCCCTGGAACCTACTCTCAAGTATTTCTTCAGAATGTTTAGCTTAACCATCAAATTATGTCAATGTTGTGACCTAAGTACCCCTGTTGATTTTAAATAAGTATACGAAATACCTAACAATAAGGCTATTGTTAGGTCTGACTTATAGCCGTTCTGGCCTCAAGAACTTTAGCCTTAATTTCTAGCAATAATCTTTTTCATAAAAATCACATAACTTTATGTTGCGTTGCGCCGACCCCAACTGATTGGGATAAGGGCAGGCAGATAGATAGATCCCACCAAAAACATTTACTTGTAAAAAGTCTCGCCTCTCATCACTGTAAAAGTTGTGAGATCATGTGATGCCAAGTCGGTTATTGATTTATTCAAGGGCACTTCAGGAACTTTCATCTTCTATTGCGTAATTAGGTAACAGACATCATCTTACAGTAACTATATCGATATTTAAAAACTTTTATATTTACAATAACTAGAATGACCCGGCCATCGCACTAGACCATCGTATCTCACAAGCAAATAGTGTGCGATTGCCAAGTCATTCTAGTTATTGTAAATATAAAAGTTTTAAATATCGATATAGTTACTGTAAGATGATGTCAGTTACCTAATTACGCAGCTTAAGATGAAAGTTCCTGAAGTAGCCCTTGAATAAATCAATAACCGACTTGGCATCACATGGATCTCACAACTTTACAGTAGATGAACTGAGAGGCGAGACGTTCTTTACAAGTAAATGTTTTGGTGGATCTCATTCTTTGAAGATAGTCTTCCTCTTTCTCTTATCTGGAACTACTTCTTGAGCCTCAGCTATAGATTTCTGAAAGCCCATCCGCAAAGTTAACTTTGTAATCCTATACATTTGTATGGAAATACAAAGTTAGTTATGCGGTTGCAACTGAATTTGCAGAATGTTATAGTTTTCCCTTTATTCATACACTAAATACAAGGTGTATTCTAAGTTTCAAGCTCCTCAGTCTGCTAGAAGTACCTTAGAATTTTGATGATCGGTCAGTCAGTCAGTCAGTCAGTCAGGCAGAAAATTAAGAAACTTTGACTAACTATAACTTCTAAACTACTGGTCCAAATTAAATGAAATTTGAAATGTATCGTGTCTATACAGTGCTTGATAAGATATTTTAAAATGAGGGTTCTAAACTTATCAACAAGGGAGTTATGGGGGGGTCAAAAATGGCCTGAACTGGTTCGAGAAAAGGATGGTACGGCCGTGCCGCTTTCAGCTCGACTTGGTGGGGGCACTGCCGTGCCCCCAGATACATCTCATAATTTCAAACTTTCTTACAGTCACATTCCTCCCCCACGGCTGAGCGTCGCGAGCACCTGTACAAGATCCTGGTGATCGGAGAGCTGGGCACCGGGAAGACGTCCATCATCAAGCGCTACGTGCACCAGTTCTTCAGCCAGCATTACCGCGCGACCATCGGAGTGGACTTCGCGCTGAAGGTCCTCAACTGGGACGCCAACACCATCATACGGCTGCAGCTATGGGACATTGCAGGTGAGGGGCATTTTGTGTCCTTTTCTTTAGGAGTTCTTGGAAGAGACACTGATGATTGAAGTGTTGGGAACTAAGACCACGGCTCACTGCATGTGAGAGGTCCATTTTGTGTTGTTTCATCGAGGTTTATAAAGCATCAGTGCAGAATCCATATCAGGTGAGAGCCACTTTGGCCTTTTAATTAAGATTCTTAAGGCACCTTTACAAGATCCTGGTGATCGGAGAGCTGGGCACCGGGAAGACGTCCATCATCAAGCGCTACGTGCACCAGTTCTTCAGCCAGCATTACCGCGCGACCATCGGAGTGGACTTCGCGCTGAAGGTCCTCAACTGGGACGCCAACACCATCATAAGGCTGCAGCTATGGGACATGGGACATTTTGTCATTTGTTAATCAAGATTTTTGCCGAAATCCTGGTGACCGGATACTTTGGAACCGGGAAGATGAAGTCAGGGTAATTTTGTGGCATATTTCTTATATTTTTAAACCTATCTGTAAATGTTCCTATAGGAGACAGCTGAACACTGGAAAGACGCCAATAACTACAACCACAAATAAGGCTCTAATTATAGGGTATCCTAGGTAAGAGTCATTTTGTCAAAATGTCTGAGGGACTGGTGCAAGATCCTGGTGATCTGGTCGTGACCATCGTACGGCTACAGCCATGGAATATAGCAAGTGAAGATCATCAAAATTCTGGTGATTGGAGTGTTGAGCCCACAATTAGGCACTTTTCTTCAGCTGGAAGTCATACTATGGCCCTATTACCTTCTTTTAGAAAAAAAAACCTTTTTTATTCCTTTCTGTCAAATACCCAAGGTCAATAATTACTACCTATCAATAGTATTTGACAATGCCAATGCCACCAGAATGTCGTCAAGATTTTATTTTAGCACAATTCGTATTACAGTTTATTTTGTGTATTTTGAGAAATGTGAAAGCTCAATAATAGAAATACAAGAAATATTTAGTTCTCAAGCGTGTCTTAAAATACTCTTGTGCTTCTGTGCCATTTTTAATAGAATTGCATTTATAATAGAAATGGATGCAGTAGAAAAAATCGATGAAGGCGATAGAATTTTTGTAACAATATTTACAATGACTATGATAATCTTCTTCTTTATTGTGTTTATTGTAATGATAATCATTATGGTGAAATGATTCTGGAAACAATTCAGTGTAAGTTGTATTCTCGGTTTATGATTCATCATCTTCCTGCCCTTATCCCAATTACGATTATGATTATTTGATCATAAAGTACTTGGATCATGATTTCTTAGCTTCATATTTGCTTCCCATTTCAGAGAACAATGTAATGTCCCTCTTAAGATTCCAGTTATTTCTACATTTCTACTTAGTCAAAGTCAAAATCATCTTTGTAAAGGCGCCCTGCGCGCCATTTCACTTAAAGTGCTTTGGCCTATGGTCCCTCTTAACTTCTTTTGGTCAAAAACCTTTTTCATTCCCTTCTTTCTGTCAAATACTATCAATAATATTTGACAATGCCAATGCCACCAGCCAGAATGTCGTCATGATCGAGTCATAATTTTATTTTTGGACAGTTCAAAGAATACTATACTCTCACTGGCGTGGAGGGACAGTTCCTCAAAATTTATTTTATGTAGTTTAAGACATAAGAAATGTGAAAACTAAACAATATAAAAACAAGAAAGAAAATATTTAGTTCTCAAGCATGTATAAAAATTCTCTTGTGATTCTGCATCTACTATTTTTATTGCATAACTAGAAATGGATACAGACACAGTAGAAAGTAACACGTCTTGTCCGTTTTGTGAGCCGGGGACTAGATTCAAAGACAAATACATATTTGAAATGTTTGTGTTAACCATCTTCTTTATTCTGTTTTTTGTAATGATATTCATAATCACGAATTGATTCTAGTAGAAACAATTCAGTGTAAGTTGTATTCTCATAATGGTTTATGATTATTTGATCGCAAAGTAAGACCATGATTTCTTAGCTCCATATCTTTGCTTCCCGTTTTAAATTTTAAAGAACTTAGAAAAATAGCTTTCACCAAGTTTCGAATGTAATATCCCTTTAGAATAGAGCCATGTTAACCTTCGTTGGCATCAAAATACGCCACCGTTCTTCTACATCATGAAGAAGATGATACTTCGTTATACCTTTATACTGATAGCGAAGATCACGGAATTGAATCCTGTATGCTCAGCCTGTATTCGGCATAATCTGCAAATTTTCGAAAATTGTTTACCGAACATAGATGTCTTACAATTTACATAGTACTATGTCATTTAAACCATTCAGCAGAGAGTTAAGTCCCTTGTGAGCACTACGTCCCCGATGAGGGATGAAAGACTGCATCATCAGCATGTAAACGTTTTTCTGCTTTATTTCAGGGCAAGAACGATTCGGCAATATGACCCGGGTATACTACAAGGAGGCGGTCGGTGCGTTCATAGTGTTTGACGTTTCGAGGGTAGCCACCTTCGACGCGGTGGTCAAGTGGAAGAACGACCTCGATACCAAAGTTCAGCTGCCTGATGGCTCACCTATACCTTGTATATTGTTGGCGAATAAGGTAATTGTTCATTCTGATGAATTCCTTTAATCTATAGGCTTGTACATAAACATAAACGAAAAAAAGCAGAAATCACGAGAGTATGTCTAAGAATGGGAAAATCTTTTAACGCAATCATTTAACGTTAATGATGTATTTGCTGAAAATAGCAATTTCGAGACAGTCCTTGAAGGGGAGAGAGATAATTTGCAGCATAACCTTCTATAGGTTTCAGAATATTTAAATAAAAATTTGATGTTGTTACAGTGCGATCAGCAAAAGGAGGGTATAGTGAATTCTCCGGCGAAGATGGACGAATACTGTCGGGAGAAAGGCTTCGCGGGATGGTTCGAGACTTCGGCTAAAGAAAACATTAATATCGAAGAGGCAGCCCGTTCTTTAGTTAATAAGGTGAGTTTCTCTCTGCTATACTATTTTTATCTTAGGTATGGTACGTCTGCCGAGACGACGAAAGAACCGACGGACCCTAGTGTCAGCATTTTCAAAGAATTACAAGTGTTCTTTTTTTACAATATCACTTCTGAGAATCTTTGTAGATTTTGATATTCCTTTACATATAGAATTTTAATGTTGTATTAGGGAATCATTATACATTATAGTATTAGAAAATAGACTTTCGCCTGGGACAATGATAACATCTAAAACGAACGATTGAATCAAAGAGCCGGGTCTTGAACTTTTCAGGAACAATGTAGTTAGGTAGAGCTGTGAAGAAGGGTACGGAAGTTTGGTAGGTAAATGATAGATAATACGTATAGGCTACACAGAAAATGTATAATATTAAGCTTAACATTGTGTCAATTTTCTAATAGCCAATGTCCAAAATGTAGGCTATAAATTCTTGACCCCCTATCACCCGTGAACCGCAGACGTCATAGCGATCTCGAAGCATCCGCTACTTTATTTAAATGGCGTACAACTTTGGATATCAAGGCCGATAAACATGTGAATACAAATTTGGTTAAAATCTCAGACTAGAAAAATAGTGATAGGACTCAGCAAATGAACGAAAATGAGGTCGCTTTTCTTAGATAATCATCATAATCTACCCACTGCTGCACATGCAAGCTTTTTAGCGAAAATTGTAGTGTCACTACTTTCACATATTTGGAAATTTGTTTATGAATAGAAAAGTACCTAGGTAATTATTAATATTATGGGCCAAATGTAGCTAGCTGCTATATTTTTTCCTACAAACATGTTTGTTACGCCTGTAGCGAATAATTTTATCGGCCTCATAGGATACTTCTCAGAGTTCTTTCTATACTTTTGCATTATTCTGAGGTATTTTGGATTTGAATAGTTTCTTATAAAATGAAACCTGTTTTAGATTTAGAATTCGAGATGTGCCGGAATAGGCTCCCATTTCGGCCTTATCTCGTACATTTATAAAATTTATGGGGTAGACGAAAGTTTGTGAACTATTTTCATGTTGACTAATAAATAGCCTATTTGAATGGAACTTTTAGGCATGGAAGGAATTCCTTTACATACAAAACTATAATGAATGAAGAAAATAAATAGTAGGCACCAGCAAGTGCTGACTTCATTTATAGATAAATTGTCTAGTATTTTTTATGTAATTTTTGGACGAGTTATATTAAGTAATTCATTTTCTGTTTCAGATTCTCCTGAATGACAAACTACTCCAAAGCAACGACAGCAAGGACGCTGAAAGATTGACCCTGGACCACAAGATCGCGAATGGCGAAAACTCCCGCAACGGCTCCAACAAGTCGTGCGCTTGCTGACCAATCACAGAACGCCATTCACAGTGGCTAAATCGGAACCATTCGCTCGTCAAGGAGCGATCGCGATTGGTCGCCCCGCGGCCAATCATGATACTTTTCTGCAAACTCTCTATTCTTTCTTACTGACGGATTATCTATTTCATTTTCTTATGACATTCCAAAGTGCCTAATTCTGATCGAATTTATAATATTCAATTTAGTTAAATACTGACTGTAGTTTTATAATTTAACTGTGAAAAGTGAACGGTTTTTGTTTATATTGTAGACTTCTACGGAAGTTGTTTAGTGCCATTTGCGGCTGGAGTCATAATACGTAATGTAGTGTATGATATAAATTTGTTTTAAGTATTACATATTGTATGCGAGTGTGAGAGACGTTAAATATTGTAAAAGTTAAATTAAACTATTTACTGAATATTCTGCTTTTATTTATGCTCTTCGATGTTTTTCTTTCGTCACTAGGTTGCGATATTATAAGTCGCAAGTTAGCCAGGATGCTATCCTCCCTGGTCTGAACAACCCAATCACTTAAGCAGGTTGGGTAGAAACGAAAAAGAGCTTTAGTTAATATTGCACGTCAAGCTAAAATTCCTCATGAATATTTCTTGACTTACTGGTTGCTCACTGGTCAAAACTACTTAAGGGGTGGTGCCAAATGAATAAAGGTTTAGGGTTTAGTCCGCTTGGCCTCACCACCAGTTTTGATTAAAAGTAGGTCAAAACGTAGGTACATGGCCCATGCCGATTTTCAACTTTCTAGCTCGATGTGAAACGTTAGTTGAGAACGTTTCTTGTCGCATCCGGCATCTCTGCTCTGCTGCTTCCAAATGACAAAAGATGATAATTTTAAAACTCAATACTGCACAGTGGCCTTTACTATAACCTTCTTCTGTAAGACACCGAGGCGACGAACGTCCTGATGAATCTATCAGATCGTCCGAAGATGGTAGGCAAGTAGACACCTAATTACTATAGAAATCGTATCAATATCGTCTTGGGCAATACATGTCAAAGAGTAACAAAAAGGATATACAGGTCAAGGTACTCAGGAAATTGAACAACTATCCCCATGGAACATGAAATACCTATGAAAAAGAAAGGGCCTCCCATAGTAAATCAATCAGCGATTTTGTAGGGGAGGTTCAAATTTTTGTTTTTATATTTCGACCCATGTTCCATGGGGAAAGTTGTTCAGTTCAATGAGTACCCTGACCTCCTTTCGGCATGTTATGCTCTTTTGTTACACCCGTATATAAATTACGAAACATGCAACCTTGACATTGAAGAAGACCATTTAGTGTCCATCATTTTACGACTTCAGCCAAACTTCGGCCCCACGCTTCGGCCTGTCCAGTTTTTGGTAAGCGAATTATTAATAGGTGCGTGTTGTTTGGACTGAGTACGGATATGGTTACTTTGTTAGGTAGGCTGTATGGTAAGGTTTTTACAACCTGTTATTTTATAATATAGCAAATATTTAGCTACAAGATTTTTTCTACTAGTTTGTATTCGTAGTTACTCTTCTTTAACCGTTGGATGGCTAGCATATCCGCCTACCACTACCAATTTATACTAGTTATTCATACATAAAAAAAAAACAGCATAACTTGGTCCCTTAAATGGGTTTGCTGGCAATAATAGTAGTGCGTACAAAGAGTCACGGAATCTAGGGTAGACTCACACGGCAGGTATAATACAAATAAACAGTTCCTTTATCATATCTCAGAGCATCTCGCTGCCCAGACATGAGGCTTAACTCAGCAAATACTGGAGACATTTTTGTCCCCGTTATCAGTTTCAACAAAGTTCCCTCTATTTGACTGCTACAGGGTCTTACTTGTATTTTCACTTTAAAACTTGTACCATAAAAGGGCCACAATGTGTACCTATGTAAGTTTATTTTGATTATAATGAAATTCTTACAAAGAAAGGCCTGTGTTTGTGCGTAAAATGTCGTAGCAAGCTGCGAATTTTTCGTAGTTCGCGTAGCAAATTGCTACAACACTGAATATCGGTACTCTATTTATTTTAAATGCTTACCTATGTATAATTAAGGATACTACTTATTTATTATTTTAACGGTATCTTTCATTGATTTTTCTCTATAAATAAGAAAAACAGATTCATATTCCATCCATTAGGTCTATTAGGTATTAAAATCTAACAAAACGGTATAAAAATTATACGACTTTTGATGCGTTAAAAAATCAACATGATGATGTGATAAGTAGTTACTTGTGCCTATTATGTAGTCTCTGACTTTTTCATGAGCTTAATGCATTAGATGGTTCTCACATTTACTTCATTACATTGCGGTATTGCTCCGGTTCGGCGTTTACGACACAGGTGTTAAACTAATAAAACTGCGTGAAAGCACACACGACGCCGCATCGCCGCCGTGCGGCTGTCACAGGGTTGTCAAATACCGCAAAATCGTAGTGCAAATATGCAAACCGCCTAATGCATTTAGCTAATTTGAATAATATATCACTTCGGATTGCCATTTGAAACAAAGTTCAATAAAACTGGTAAAAGTGAATTAAGACCCGACACATTAGAGATAAGAAACAACATTTCACAATCGCTGCAACTTAGTGTAGCAGTGACTTGATTCGCATTATGTCGTTTTCGTGATCATTTATTTGACATTTGTGGTTTTGTGCAGTTTTGTTATTGTTATTAATATGGAAAACAAGGTAAGTGATTCAACATGGAATAATATTTTCTAACAGGGTCATAATCTTTCATAGACTCAGACTTTCGACCGTAGTTTCTGAGCGCCTCGAACGCTTGGGAGAGGTGTTTTCCAGCAGTGGCCGACTCTTGGCTGTTGATCCTGATAATGATGATGCAAAGATCTTAGTTTACATTGGCTTATAGTATCTCTAACTAGAAAGAAGATCCCTGTCAGTCAAGTGTCTATCGTAATAAACTTTAGTACATATTTTACTACCTACAATTACCGGTAGTGTACTATAGGTAAGTTATGAGTATTAAATGACTACCATAATGAAATGTCTATTAAATATTTAGGAAGGTGACTAAACTATTTCATAAGGATTACAATAATTCTGTTGTAGGAGTCCGAAACAGGTTTTTAATCGCTTATTTACGAGAGCCGCCTCAAATCTGGCTTTATTGCATATTAATTTCCTTATAGAATAAGCAATGAAAACAGCTTGGAAAGATCATAAATTATAACATGGTTTAGTCAACGAACTTGTTGTCGCCATAGATGTTACAATTATTAACTCTACTATTTGATTTATTTATTTTTGAAATCCTTTATTACAAGTATTGATACAGGATAAAATTTAAGAAAAACTATATAGGAAAATGTCTACCGTCACAAATAAAAAAAATATTTATTTCGAGAACACATCAGCGGTCTGTCGAATTCAAATCAAGTGCATATTATTTTAACGAAAAGATAGGTTCTTAGCTAGCAAGTGTTATAATAAGAAAAGAAAGAAAGAGAGAAAATACGTTTATTTTAGACACAATATAAGGAAATCATAACAAGATGCATTTCTACACTACAGACCACTGACATCATCATAGATTTATTTCGTAAAGCAACCGACGATCCTAGCCTAATTTGTTTCTTACTTTATATAAAATATTATACTGCAAATAATACCAAAAATATATTATGCAACTCAATCCGCATGACGAATTGACGTATTTAGGCTTCGTCATCTAGTTATATCAAATATCTAACGGGAAATGAGAACTTGATAGGATAATTGTTCTCAAATTACCAACATCAAATATCAATCAAGTGACAGCAAGTCATTTTTAATTTACCTTCACAAAAACGATTTAGTAAAAAGCGATTAAGGTCGTTAGCATAGGAATCTAGTAGAGCGAGTTTCATTTAAAGATGTTGTGGTTGGTTCTTCTAATTTGGTTAAAGAATCCGACATGTCTGCCATATCCGTCCTAACTTAAAAAATACGAGTTTTATCAGAAGGTTCACTCGGCTCTATTTCGGATATTCGCTATTAGCACTTGTTACATAGCCAGGGTTGCTACTGTCAAAAAATCTCAAAGTATAAAAATATCAAAACAGCAAAATCTGATATGATTCTGAGCCAATTGTAAATCCATGAAATATGACGCTCGTGTCAACCACCTTCTTAGTTACCCAGACGTCCCCTGAGATGCCGGTTATTTCTAGTTAAAGTTAGTAAGCGTCAAAATCGTCGCTAGTACTGAGTGAGCCATCTGTATAGGCGCCCCGCGCGCCGTTTTCTTATTTTGTGCTTTTATCATGTTTTTTTTCGTGGAGCGGACTCAATAATAAACCAATCCTAAAATGACTGATAGTTCCAAAATCATTTTATTGTTCCAAAATCATTGCATTTAATTTCTTTTGGAAAACATTTTAAGATAAAATTCACATTTGCAGTAATTTTGATGCTGATAATGTTTGACTGGTCTTGGTTTGATACGTAAGTAACAGAAGTAAGCTCTGTTTCAAAGCTATGAATACTTCATTTACAAAAAATGCTTGTAGGTAGCTAATCGTTATTTAGATAACAGCCTAAAAATTTGCGTTGGCGAAAAAAACATGTCATATCATTTACTTATCTAACTAGTTTAACGACACTGTTTGACACCCATGTGTTTTAGTTATAGCGTGGTTATAGCCTCCTAAGGCCCAAAGAAATATTTCAAACGATTAACTCAGTGTACAGACATAGTACAGATTTCAAGCCCAATGTTAAATTTTTTAAGTACTTATTTGATCTTAATAAACTGTAAATTAGGCGTATAATCTCTAAAATCGTTGTTTAACAATGGACGTTTTTAAAACAACAATTTTAGAAAAATATAGGATGAAATTTTACTAGCGAAAACTCAGAATCGGCTGGTGATAAGGAACATCTTTCCCCAAGGATCAGCTGATTAAAGGACAAATTGCCGATCAGCTGATTTGAGTTACTATGGGAGTTCAAATTTTTTTTCGTATTTGCACCTCCTTGGGGAAAGTTGTTCCTTATCTTATCACCAGCCGGTCCTGAGTTTTCGCTATTAGTCACTAGTAAAATTTCACCGTATATATTTTAAAAATATCTTATCAAATATCAGTGAAATTGATGTTGCTTTGCGAAAATCGATTTAATATATTATCGACCTAGATACATCTAAGTTTGTGAACTTTTATTGCACCACCTGATACTATGAATCTTGTATTAATCTCTCAAACAGGAGAAGGAAGTACAGAAATGCTCTGACGACGTCATCAAATTCACAAATCTGAAGGTATGGACTCCCGAAGAGAAGTCGTGGTGGAGACGGAAGGTCACCAAGCCCAAGGTGATGATACTCAATAATGGTATTTATCTAAGCCAGCAAGTACTTCTATTAAGTTAGGTTAGGTTAGGTTAGTAGTTATACCTATTATATTTTAGTCATGGAATGTAAAATTTAAACAACATCTTTGATGAAAATAAGAAATAGAAAAAATGTCATACATCGACCGGGAATCGAACCCGGGCCGCATGGGTAAACGCCCCACCGCTCTGCCACTGAGCTATCGATGCACCGTCGATAGAAAATTTGCCATTCATCATTTCACTGGTGAGAATTTTTTCACTGTGAGTGCATTAACTGACTTCGAATGCGCTAACAGATCCGAAAAAATGTTTAACTTAATGTCTGCTGACAAGAAACAAAAATGGAAGTGTTTGACTTGTTTAGCCCAGCCAAAGAAAATCATATCTACAACTTCACCTACAGTACTAAATGGAAAATTACCAACCGGAAATAAGCACAAAGAAATTAAATCGCCGGAAACGCCTTCTACTTCCATTACTGAACCAACTATGGAAAAGGCACCTGGACAAAACTCCCCAAATACTACGACGGAGTCAACACCATCAGGTTCAAATCAACATACACCAATTTCATCGACAACGTCAACTACAATTACAACAGAAAAATCACCACAACTACACACATCTAGAGTAGTATCACCAATACAAAATCGATCGATTTCGAATCTGGATGAAAGTCAAAGTAACGCAACTCGAGACTATGTCACCAAAAGGAAATATAATATTCCGATACACAATTCATTTAGTTCATTGTCGGAGGATGATACACTTGAATCATTAAGAGGCGACACCATACAAAACAGGAGTTTTCCAGACATGTCCGCTTATTATAAGACGGAAATTGATGAACTTTCAGCAGCATTATCAACTATGGGGGAAAGATTAGTGTCCGCAGATTTAGAAATTGAAAATTTAATGCTAGAAAATAGTGATTTAAAGAAGAAATTAATCAGTTACGAGTTTGAAATTAAAAAATTAAAGTCGATTTGTTCAACCACGCCTAAGAGGCTAAAACCTAAAAAGACCCCAAGCAGCACTCCACGTAGAACTACGACCAAACATAGAGACAATTCTTCTCTACAGAGCAATAACGAGACAAGGCCTAAATCAAAGGAGTTAGAATTTGAAGTAACTCAGAAAACACTCCATACAGAAAGCGCCGTCGAGCAAAAATCATCAGGCCCAAACAACAACAGCCCCAAATCGCCGAATGTGTTAATCGAAAAGTCCGTTGACTCTAGAGATAAAATATGCATTTATGGAACTCAAACCTGTGTTGGACTAGCATCAGCTCTTACCCACACTCGAGAAAATACAAAGTACGAGGACTACACAGTTATTGGTCATGTGGAGCCCTTTTCTTCAACGCAGCGTTTGTTGAATAAGTGTCAAGAATTGGAACTCAAGGCTCAAGATAAATTAGTTCTATGTGTTGGTGAAAATGATTCAAACCCACAACAATTGCTTACAGAATTACGTAAAATACTAACACTATTTGCAAATTTTAACATTATAATCTTAAGTGTCATCTCAAATAAATATCTTAATGTATATAAGCTCAATCAAGAAATAGCTTTACTGTGTAATGAATATGATAATTGTGATTTTATCAGGCTTTCGATCAGGAGCAGCATCAATGACATTTGTAAACATTTGAATTTTGTAATCGACTCAAATGACTATAAACGAAAATATCTAGATGCTAAAGAGGTAAGGAAATTGATCATACGCAAGTCTTTCCATAAAGTTAAGCAACTCCAACCTAAAAAAGGCACAATACCATATTATTTTAAAAGCTCTTCTATAACAAATAACAATAATGAGTGCAACAAAAAGTTGTATCTTCGCCAGCCAAGACACCTGCACTAACTGAAAATACGGCAAAAAGGACAATTCCATTTTACTTTACCCGCTGTCAAAAAGACCCATTTTTCGTGGCTAAAGATAAGCAAAATAAGAAATACTTCACAGTGTTTCATCAAAATATTCAGAGTTTACTAGCAAAAAAGGAATTATTAGAAATGGCAATACTTGATTTAGAACAGAACGGTAATGACCCTGATGTAATTTGTTTGACAGAAACGTTCATCCAAAAAGGAAGTAATAATTATGTTAAAGTTTATAACTATGTCCTAGCATCAAGTTATTGTAGAGTCAAGGCACGGGGGGGAGCTTGTATATTAGTTAAACAAAACCTACGTACAAAAGAATTAACCTATTTACAGAAATATACCCTAGAAAAATCATTTGAATGTTGCGGCGTGGAGATAGTCTCAAACAATATGATAGTTTTGTGTGTTTATAGAACGCCTGATTCAAGTCCATTTTTATTTTTATCAAGGCTAGATAACGTACTTTATGAATTAAACAAAGGTACAAAACAAAAGAAAATAATCATTGCAGGTGACTACAATATAAATACATTAGAAGTAACACCTGATTCGAAGTATCTAAGAGATTTAGCTCAAAACTATAAACTAACTATTCATATTAATGTACCGACTAGAAGGAAGTCCTGCATAGATCATATTTTAAGCAATATTTCTACGGCCAAAGCCACTGTGCTGCCTCTCGCACTATCAGACCATGAAACAGCGCAAATGGTCAGTTTTCCAGCAGATGTACAATATCACTACCCGCAGTCCTACTATATATACAGAAAAGATTATAGCCTTGATAATGTACGTAAGTTTCGTGAAATCTTACAAAGTTTAACATGGCACGAAGTCTATTCAGAATCGGATATGAACAAAAGTTATACAAAGTTTCACGACTTGTTAACTTTGTTTTATAAGTTATGTTTTCCGAAAATTAGAATTAAAATTACTTCGAAAAGAAAACGTAACTGGATATCTCGAGGCTTGAAAATTAGCAGTAGGAAAAAATGTGCACTTAGATTTAAATATTATCAGAAGAAAACTTATTCGGCTAAAAATCAATATTACACATATTCAAAACTATTTAAAAAATGCGTTTTTGATGCAAAGGAAAGCAAATATAAGGTTTGTTTGTAATAGCGACAATAAATGCAAAGCTTCATGGACTATTGTTAAAGATGAAGTTACTGACACAAAAATTGACAATAATATTAATAGTATTAAACTAAATGACGCAATAATTACAGAACCTACTACTATAGCAAACATTTTCAATGATAATTTTATTACGACATCTAATAATATGACATCTCAAAATTATAACGTCCGTGTAAGAAACTCTGTTACTCATTCATTTTTTCTAATGCCGGTAACAGAAAATGAAGTTAAGAACGAGATACGATCTTTAAATAATACCAAAGCTGAAGGCTTTGATGGGATCAGTACAAAAATTGTCAAGGAAGTTATTGAGGAACTTGTTCCTGTCTTGACTTACTTGATCAACTTGTCGTTCTCGTCGGGTGACTTTCCAGATCTATTGAAAACTTGCATAGTAAAGCCATTGCACAAAAAAGGCGATAAAGATGACATTATGAATTATCGACCTATAACTCTTGTGCCCATAATATCAAAGGTATTTGAAAAGTGCATGTATAAAAGATTGATTAGCTACTGTACTAAATTTGATATAATAAGTTCCAATCAATATGGATTTCAAAAAAATAAGTCCACTTCTTTAGCTATATATTCGCTTTTGTCAGAACTCTTAAACAAACTAAATATGAAGCATTTATCGACGGTATTATTCTTTGACTTGTCTAAGGCGTTCGACCTAGTATCACACAATATAATGATAAGTAAACTAGAAAGATTAGGCATCAGAGGACCTCCTCTGTATTGGTTTAAGTCGTACTTAACAAACCGTAAACAAGCTGTGGTCTTAAGTAGAATAGATAAAAATAAAGAAGTAACTGATTACTTGTCTGATTTTAAATATAATAAATATGGGGTGCCACAAGGGAGCATTCTAGGACCACTTCTTTTCTTATTATACATCAATGATATCTCAGAAATTATTAAGCATAAATGTATCCTCTTTGCTGACGATATTTCTGTAGTCGTTACAGCTGACAAAAAGAAATATACGTGGCAGGATCATGAAATGGACATCAATAGTACTATAAGTTCATTAATTAACTGGCTTGACATGAATCATTTACGTATAAATTTGACTAAGACAAATTACATACAATTTAATAATTTTATAAATACTGACATTAATTTAAATATAACATTTAATAATGAATTAATCAAAAGAGTGACATGTACTAGTTTTTTAGGTATAACAATTGATGAATGTTTAGATTGGAAAATTCATGTCGATAAGTTATGTTGTAGAGTCAATAGGTTTGTTTATGCTTGAAACGAGTTAAAATGTGACTAATGTACAAACTGCAATAACCACATATCACGCGTATATAGTATCTATACTTCGTTATGGTCTATTGTTTTGGGGTAATAGTACTGATGTCAAATTAGCGTTCATAGCCCAAAAAAAGTGCATAAGAGCTATTTGCAACATTCCACCAATTGTGTCTTGCAAACCGTATTTTATTAAACTTAACCTATTGCCATTGCCATCTCTCTATATTTATGAAGTTGGTATCTTTGTAATGCGACACATGTATTTATTTACTAAATCTGGTAAAATAAATCCCGTAACCAACGTAATCCGGAGAGACTTGTATATGAACAAACACCTCGAACAGCGCTATACCATAAAAGCTTCATGATCATGTGCGTAAAAATATTTAATAAAATACCTACAGATTTAAAATCACTGAATATAAAAATGTTTAAAAAGAAATTTTACACATGGCTGAGTGTGCGTAGCTTTTATAGTGTTACTGAATATTTGAATTATAGAGATAAAACATAGAGATATTGCCTAGAAATTTTGCATGTCACACAGCTGTGGCGAAATATGTTAAGGACTTTATACTCATGTTACCATCTTGTGAACACCATATTTCAAGCAAATAAAGATTTGTATTATTGTATTATTGTATTATTGTATTTTAAAATCCCAACAAACATCTTTGATGTCATATTTAAACAATCTAAAATTCCGAACACAACATTTTCAAGACATGCTACGCGGAAATCTTTGAAGTCACATTTATTCAAGCTATAATTTCACGACTATGTATGCCACGTAGGTTAATCCGTTTTTTAGTTTCAGGATGTATAAAACGAGGAGAATTAGTCGCTGTTCTTGGACCAAGGTACTAGTATTCGAAATATTGTGATATATTAAAAAGCTGATCATTTACGATAATAGCTAGATCATATTATCTTTAATTGACGGAACATTTATAATGTAGGTATCTCATTATTTCAAATACAAACTTTCCTACACAAAATCTGTTTTACCATCCAAATCTTTTGGTATTTTCAGTGGAGCGGGCAAAACAACATTCCTAATATCCCTTGCAGGCAAATGCTCGCTACCCTTGGAAGGCACGGTCACAGTAAAGGGCATAGATATAAAGGACTCGCAGGGTGCAGTAGAAGTGGTGCCGCAGAATGAAGTTTTCATGGACAGTTTGACAGTTATGGAGCACTTGATCTTTATGGTAAGCATTAGGAGGGTAATATTTTGTGAATTTTTGTGGTGGGAATAAACGAAAGGACGTAAAGTGTTTGGAAGGGAAAGGCCTAAAGACGAAAATAATTGGGAAGTTCCAGGAAAATGTTTGCAGGTGATGACTGAATATGCACTTACCAGCAGAGTAACAGAACTTCATAATTGGCTTCATACGTCTGTAACAGACGATTCATTCAGTGTCTGACGCAAGTTTTTTTTTCTAGAAATCACTACAAATGTATTCTGTTCCAGATAGAAATGAAACTAGGAAGCTACAAGAAACCAAAAAACAAAACAATTTTGGATGACTTGATTTACGAGCTAAAATTGAAATCTTTAGTGAATACTTTGACCAATGCTCTGTCTGGAGGGGAGAGAAGATTGTTGTCATTAGCAACATCGGTAAGTATAGTAGGTACTTATCTATCTGCGTACTTAAAAACCTTATTTGAGTTTCACTTTTTCATCACTGCACTGTTTCAATTTCTTTATCCTTGGCTTTCAATGTCCACACATGCAATAGGTAGATTGCGTTGATATGAATGTATGCAGTAAGTGTATGATCTTTTCATGTCATCCATCTTCTCTTTGATTTTGATTGATTGATACAATTGACTATCACCAGCTTTGTGCACGGTCTAGAGCAATCATTTTTGAGAGTGCATTGAATCAATTGACCTTTCTTGCATTATTTTCATTTATCCATCATCATATCATAACTTTGATAAATGTGCGTTCGTCATTCATTCGAATTTTTCGCAAAATGATACGTTATATTCATGTTTTAATGACAAAATACGACGGGAAACGGATGGCATTTGCTTGCTGGCAGTCGAATTCCGCAATTTCATTTCATCCGGCAAACGTGAAAACTACGTATGCCATACATGTCATAGGAGTTACTTATCTAGTCTACTATATTTGCAATTTGCATACATCCTAATATTCCCCATCAAACACGTCATTCAATGACCAAGTTTATTTTTTAAGTTAATATCGAGTCCAGAGATCCTCATCTGCGACGAGCCAACGACAGGTCTGGACAGCTACAACGCAGCCTTAGTCATAGGGGTATTGAAGAGGATAGCGGCCGCTGGTAGAGTGGTCGTGTGCTCCGTACATCAACCTTCTTCAGATCTTTTCAAGGAGTTCAGCTCTATAGTTCTGCTGGCCGAAGGAAAGCTGCTGTTTCAGGGGTCGCAGGACGATTGTAAAGATATATTTGAAAGGTGAGGATGAATATTTTCTAAAGGATGGTATTGAACTGTACCTCAATTTAATCTCGTTTTTTCCAACAATTTTTGCCATTTTTTCATCAAAAATACTGATTGTGCACAAAAATATGTTCAAATAATTATTTTTTAATGAGCTTTCATTTAATGACTGTTGTAAAATGTAAAACTAATGATGCACCTAATTTATCAAAGGATTGTTTTTTAATTAAGTTTAGCTTCAAACAATGTTCTACAAAGTATATTTAAATCAAACATCAAATAAATCACAATGTAGTTTTATTTATTACAAATTATTACGTAATAAAGTGAAATGCTAATCTTAGAAGCTATTTTGTACTAATCAGTATTAATCAAAAATAAAACAAAATTATAACAAAAGTGTTTACTATTACAATGTTTTATTTGTCATTACACATAATGTTTTCAGTTTTTAGGATTTCGTACTAGAAACCTTTACTATTTCGGTGTGTCTGTCTATATTCTATATGTTTCGCCCACATAATTAAGTTTTGGACCGATCGACATCAAATTTAGTGTGAAGATAGATCGTGTTGAAAAAATTAAACGAAATATTTTTTTAACCCCCTCCCATATACGTGAAAAGTAAGCGAAAAACATTTTTTTTTTGCTTTTAATATCGAGTAGGGTATCGTTGAATAGATCTTCTAAAATTGAAATAAAGTCTCTAAAATGTTTCTGTCGAGATATTTGCTTTTAATAGGGGCCATATTTTTGATCCATAATTTGTTCCAACTGTGACTTCTAAAGTATTGGTTACAAACATTTTTAAAACAATGTTAGTTCTCAACATCAGAAAACCTGATAATTTTTAAACGATGACTACGAAATCCTATTTTTGGGCGTGTCTGACAAGCTCTTGGGCGGTTTTTTTATTATTATTGCACTAATAAGTCGCGAGGAAGCAAGAGAGCAACGCGCCACAAGCGCACGAATTGTTTTAGAAGGAATTTTAATGCTTTTTCAGAATAAATGAAGTACGAAAGACATTATTAGTTCTTCAATAATAATTATTTAAGTAACACAAACGTTGCACAAAAGTGTTTAAAATATAGGTACGATTTTAAGATTCGTATTAGATATTTTGTGTATCAATTCGGAAAAAAATGTGTAACATTAGTATATTTTGGGCAAGAATAATATACCTACTATAATAATAGAATATTTGCTGCGCGTGAGAATAAAAATGTGTTACGTATTGGTGCAAATTTTGAAAATGTTTGACGCAACACATTTTGATAACGGATTAGTTTAATTGTGGCAAAATAATTTTAAGTGTTTTAGAATAATATTTTAGAGGGAAGTACATATGTGTAGGATAAGATGTTTGATGGAAGGTTTAATATTATCCTTTTCTAAAGACTGAGAGTATAGTTCAGCAAATTCTAAGTAGGTACCTTAATAATGGTATTTTCTTCTAAGTATATTGTAATAGATTGTACCTAATTAAGAGTTTGGTTACCCACACGTGAGAAGAAAAAGAAGGGCTTTTACTTTCCTACAGATCTTTTGAGATCAAATCATACAGCGCTTAAGATTTTTAAGAGAGGGTCGCCCAGCACCCACATCCCAGTTACCTAAAATAAAGCCATAACTGTCTCAACAGTTCCTCTTGTCTAAAACCCATTACTCAAACATTTTACGACTTCCAGCATAAACCACCGTTGTCCTACAAACTTCAATCCCGCTGAGTTTTACATCAAAGTGATATCGAACGTTGCGCACGCGCAGAGAATCACGGAAATTTACCAGCCAACTGTAGAGACCCACGAAACTGGTTGCGGGCTGAGGCCAACAGAGAAATACAGAATGTGAGTAGGTAATTAAAAACTTTTTTATATGGCTAAGCCTCCAGTGAGAAATCTTTATGGCTACGTCTAGGAAAATAAAAGCCACCTACACTAACAAAGGTGAAGGATGTAGGTAAAAATAGAGTAACACATATTAGACTTGTAATGGATATCTTGATACTGATCAAAGTGATAAGAATAAATTTTTCACACTTAGAACAACACTATTACAGCTCCTACATTTATAAGTATGAGTTTTGATTAGGTTGGTTGGTACCATCGCCAGCAAATACACCTACTCATTTAAGGGATCAAATTATGCTGGATTTTCTTAGTATTTGTATAAAAAACCAGTATGAATAAGTCCCTTAAATCGATAAGTAGTACAAAATGATAAATTATAATTACGATACGACAATTTTGACAGATAAAATGTCGATACACAACACAATACACCTGCGGGCAGCATCTTGACTTATGCGCCAGTGGTCATACCAACACTTTTCTCAGCAAGTGATTTGCGTGATTTGGTTCCAACGAGGCACACTCCCATCGAGACACATTCATATCGGGGCACAATTTCAAATAGGCACACTGTCAAATGGGCATAGTACAGTCATGACAACAATCCAAAATGTCTATGTTTGGCATAGACAAATGAAACCTTTTTCGCGCAGCGCTACTAGACACGCCTTTTGTCAAAATTTCATACAAGACAAGCGTGTCAGTTTTGAGCGAGATTTTTTTTGCCATTGAGAGCGCCAATGAGAGCGCCATTTGAGGTGATAGCTCATTTAACCGTTCCGTACGCGTCATATTTTGAAATTTTGTATGAAATTCTATGCCACTTACGGTGCTGTGCGTACTGTTTGGAACAGAGTGCATTCACCCTAAAGTGTTGCCACAACCGTTTTTTCAAAATACACATACCTACCTATCCGTCGTTAAAACCAACATTTGGAGTGTATGAGATTGAATAAAAAGGGACTGAAAATGGCCCCTTCATCCCCGTGATCCACCTCCTGGTCCACCTGGTGGACCACGGGTACGTTACGTTATTTTTTCGCTGTGGTCCATGACAAGTGTCAGCTGTCACACTAAAAAGTGGTTTATATCGGAAACGATGCGTGCTGGACTATTAGTTTCTTTAGAAAAGTTGTAGGCTATAACAAGATTTACATGACAGGTGTCAGCTGTCATACTAAAAAATCGTTTAAATCAGAAACTATGCGTGCTAGACTATTAGTTTCTTTGGGAAAGTTGTAGGCCTTAATGAGATCTACATGACAGGTGTCAGCTGTCATACTAAAAAGTCGTTTATATCAGAAACTATGCGTGCTAGACTATTAGTTTCTTTGGGAAAGTTGTAGGCCTTAACGAGATCTACATGACAGGTGTCAGCTGTCATACTAAAAAGTCGTTTATATCAGAAACTATGCGTGCTAGACTATTAGTTTCTTTGGGAAAGTTGTAGGCCTTAACGAAATCTACATGACAGTTGTCAGCTGTCATACTAAAAAGTCGTTTAAATCGGAAACTATGCACGCTAGAATATTAGTTTCTTTGGGAAAGATGTAGGCCTTAACGAGATCTACATGACAGGTGTCAGCTGTCAAACTAAAAAGTCATTTATATCGGAAACTATGCATGCCAGACAACTAGTTTCCGACAACTGCTATATATCCTTCAATGTATAAAGTATGGATATATTCTAATCTATACTTTAACTGGTTTTTCAACAGGAAAAATATGTTTCTCCGCAATAAAAAGTAGCCTATGTCACTCTCTAGTCTCTCACCTAACTTCACACACACAAAAAACTGCATGATATCTCTCTGTTGTGACGTGAAGGAAGGACAAACAAACAAACAAAGACACTTTCGCATTTATAATATTAGTATGGATATTTCTGGGAACGATCGGCAGTCGGCACATTGTTAACTTCAATTTCCTACCAAAATTTTTGAATGCGACTGTACCAATGTGCCTCGATGGGAATGTGTCCCGATGGGAATGTGTCTCGATAGGAATGTGTCTCGATGGGAATGTGCCTCGTTGGAACCAAATCATTTGCGTAAGTATTTTACGATGTGATCCTAATAATTTTTTTGTGCTTTGTTTCCAGAGTCCAAAGGAATTGGTTTATCCAAACATACCTATTGATATGGCGATCGTCTCTGACTCTACCAAGAGAAATCCGGAACAATTTGTTCCAGCTGTTCGTTTGTATGGTGAGTATTATATATGGTGTTATAACAACCTGCAATACATTGAAACACGCAATTAAAACGTTGTAGTTACGACGTCTCGAGTGTCTATTAGAGAATAATTGGGATGTATTTATTGATTACCAAATAATATAACTGTTGTGTGAGATCTAATATGTTGTTTACGCAGCGAGCGATGTACGAGCAAGTTATCTTTTTGAAAATCCGAGAATGACACACTAGGATTTAGATTTTCCAGGTGGATTTTGTTCGATCTGCCTCTCCAGGGTGTCCAGTGTTTCCTAGGGTATCAGAATTAGAAACGTATTCACAGTATTCTTTACAAACTTACAGCAAGCAAGATCGTGTACAAAGATAAGGGAAAAGAAAGAAGACTAACATAACTTTTCCTTCCAGACTATGTCTTCAATAGTACTAGGCACATGCTACGTGGGTATCTCAGGCACCACCCAGCGAGGAGTCCAGGATCTGAGAGGGTTCCTGTGGCTGCTCTGCAGTGAAATCTGCTTCAGCTTGTCGTACAACGCCCTCTATATTTTGGAGGGAGATCTCCATATGTTTAGAAGAGAAGTTGGGGTCTATAGGACTTCAGCGTATTATGTGGCGAGATTCTTGTGCTTGGTAAGATGTTTGTGCTATTTTTCTTCGTAATATATTTGTCGATTTCAAACTTAGTCTTACTTTGTAGCGTACTTTTAAATGAAATGTATCTTAAGAATGTGGGTACCCAAGAGTACACCACATAAATCAATTTGTCACTTGTTTCAACAATAGCCAATTGAGGTAGTTTGTTCTAATCTGATGGCATTCAAAATTCCATTGAACAAAAAAGTTCCCATGATTTATAGGCTTCATATTTTAAATCAATCATAAATGTTCGTCTATAGAAGATCACGCTGTACCATGCTGAACTGTGTTAGTAGATATCAATTCTGATTTATTACCTGTATCAATATAGGTACTATACCTACCAAATTGTAAATTGTACAAAAAATATGATACGCAAGGCATATTAAAAAATTCTAAGTTGTACCTAGGTAGTGGTTGTACAATGTACGTACATAAGATATTATAATTTGAAAAGGAGCAAAATTATCTAGCACTTTCTAAAATGTCATGAACTTTTGTGCAAACTGCAGGTATCTCTGTTATTATAAGGGAGGTCAATGAACTTTGGTCCGAGTTTAAAAAGCGCAGAACCACTTGGTATAACTTAGCCCATAATGGACAGATACATTGCTGCATAATCTTGCCCGCATCCTTCGTTTCCATAACATGTATAGCCTTGGACCTACCCAACTACTTGCTACTTAAATGGTTCATCTAATTCTTATCCAAGTCTTGGAGGAACGCCGGACTATGTGTCAAAGTAATTTATCCACAGATACCTCGGTGCATAATCTGGCCCGCATCGTTCGTCGCCGTAGCAACCATAGCCGTGGATCTGCCGAACTACTTGCTTACTTCCTTGGAGTTCTCTCTCGCCCTGATTTGGACTTCCATAGCTGCTACTGCTTATGGTATGTTCGGATTTATCTACCAATTTTATTTTGTCGGTTATGATTTTACTTTCTATCGACTCTACGTACTTATTTATTGGACGGGTCTTGACCTTGTGCTAAAGTTCATGTTATGATTTATTTGACAGAAATTATTTTCTCAAGGTTGTCTACTTTTTTGTATCAGAGCAAACACGCATAGCATCAAGTTTTACCGTACAAAGTTCATTAACGAAGCTTTTGTTTCTTTCACGTTTATCTTCGCAAAATATCAAAATCTAAAACATAGGCATATATGTGCAATTTTTCATAAGATGAAGCACCTTATTATATGTCTCCAAGGTCCCTTACACGTTTTAAACATGGTACCTATATGACATTCAATTTCCTTGCAATGTCTACTCTAAGATCTTACTACTCTTTTCCTAAACTGCCTTCTCTTCAAAACTTAAAATATTGGTACTTTTATTCTGATAAACCTTCTCTCCCTAGGTCTAAGCATGGCCGCTATGTTCACATCAACGGGCGTGATGGGTGACGTGATGCCGTGCTTTGACCTGCCACTGTTCCTCATGTCGGGAGCCTTCCTGAGGATATCCTCGTTACCGACCTGGTGGTACCCCGTCAAGTACATCAGCCACTTCTACTACGCTATGGACGCAGTCAGCAATATTTACTGGAGGCAGATTGATTTTATTGGTAAGATAAGCACCAGATTTACCTATGAAAATTCCTGTTCCTTAAGTCAGGAGCCTTCCTGAAGGATATCCTCGTTACCGACCTGGTGATACCCTGTCAAGTACATCAGCCACTTCTACTACGCTATGGATGCAGTCAGCAATATTTATTGGAGGCAGATTGATTATATTGGTATGTTTAGAACCGGATTTCCCTATGAAAATTCCTGTTCCTCTTGCCTGGGGCTTTCCTGAGGATATCCTCATTACCCACCTGGTGGTACCCAGTCAAGTACATCAGCCACTTCTACTACGCGATGGATGCAGTCAGCAATGTCTATTGGAGGCAGATAGATTTTATTGGTAGGTAGAAAACCTTAGTACAAGATAAGCCTTCAAAATTTCCTGTTGAATTCCTGCATATCAGAAGCTTTCCTGACTATTCCTGAGGATATCCTTGTTACAGGCCTGGTGTGGTGGTATCCCTTCAAGTACATCAGATTGATTATATTGTAAGCTTAGATCTTGTTCTGCCTCTTAATATTTTCTTGTGTCTCAGTGTGGAAGTCAAGATATTAAATTAGCAAATTCAGAAAAGTTGTATATTAGATTAGCTCCAACAAAAAAATGTCGTAATCTGAATTTATAACTACACTTAGGCATTTTTGAGTTTCTACTAACCTATCTGTATCCTATATTATTTCCGAGAACCCAGTCGTTTGGGGTCAATAAAGTTAACAAACCGGTTGTTTTAAGTCTATTATTTTTATAGGCCTATTTGGTACGGTTACAAAATCTGGAGGCCGCATAGTGGTTCTAAAGTTTGGGTAACAAGCAAGTCATCATTCAAACTGTTAAAATACTAATAATTTACAGGCGAATTTGTATTTTGTAAAAATTGTAATGAATAGATAAATGCAATCATACAAAATTCAATACATATTACATTTTAAAATGTCAACATGTTTATATTTTCCTCAGACCTATGGCATAAATTACCACGAATCTGTTACTCGTATCAACTCTCGCGCAAGACAAGTAATCTCACCTTCATAAATAACCCATCTATCTCGTAAAGAATACTGGTTCCTGTGTAATCGGGTTGACATTTCCGATAGTAAAGCGGTGAAGCCCTTTAAATAGTTTCTCCAAGGTCCGTTATAGAGCCTCGTCCAAAGTTTTATCGATTTGATGACATTATTGATAAGGTGCTTCTACCCAAAGTGCTCTGACTGAGGTCTGCGTATGGTAATTTTGGAGGTTGTATTTAATTTCATTTAATTTATTTATTAAAACCACAAATATGCAACAAGCACAGACAAAGATAAATATGAATAGAAAGTATCTGGACAACGATGATGATATAGAAACTAATGGCTCGCCCAGCGGTTGCACTCGTTACTAACCTTTTTCCCACGTGATTAAGAGGTTTACGTGGCACGTATTACCTATTCATCTTAACCTAAAATATAGTCCTACTTACTATAACAGCCACAATAAAGTCCACGGCTGAATTTTGGCCTCCCCCTAATACGGGTATTTAAACTAAACGGGTATTTGCCATACGCACCACACTTGGCAGGCGGGTTGGTGAGTGCAATGCAAGATGTTGCAATGCGATTGCGAAATTCATCCCGGGATTAAACCCCTGGATGAATTTATCCTTTAGTTGCCTCTTACGACACCCACGGGAAAGATACGGGTGATGACATTCTAAGCCGGCATCACATGGCAATACCGGGAGTAACGGAAAGGGTATAACAAGCCAAAAGGAGATTAAGGTACTCATGAAACTGAACAACTTTCCCCATGGAACATGGGCCGAAATGCGAAAAAATAATTTGGACCTTCCATACAAAATCACCGATCAGCTGTTTGATTTACTATGAGAGGTCCAAATTTTTTTTTCATATTTCGACCCATGTTCCATGGGGAAAGTTGTTCAGTTTCATGAGTACTTTGACCACCTTTCGGCTTGTTATACCCTTTCCGTTACTCCCGGTATAGTCCTATATTTTTATTAAAAAATACACTTGCATGCTGCGTAGTTGAGGAGGAATAAGCGGTGTCCATGATAGAGAAACGCATTAGAACTCACTTTATTCCTTGATTGATTTACCTATAGCTCGTTTAATTCCTTTACAGATTGTCCAAAGAATTCAACATCAACCTGTGTCAACGACGGCATCTCAGTTCTCATAGAAAGTGGCTACTCCAATAACTTTATCCTTCAAGACTCACTGGGACTACTTGGAGTAATTCTGTTCTGGTCCATCCTAGGCTATTACGGACTCAAACGAGAGGAAAGGAAAGGATATGCTTATTGAATTGTAAAAATATTTATTTTATTACAAAAATATGTTGAAATTATACTTAATTTGTTTTCTTTGTAACTACGGTTTGCTCTGTATCTATAATGCTTTAAAATTCAACAGATCATACATTCAATATTGAACGAATGATACTTAAATGAACTTTTTAGAGTCACTGATGTATTCTGACTCTTACGTTTGAGCAAAAGTTAAAGCCCTATGCAAATCTGAGCAGAACCGCCAAGATGTGGTTACTCGGAACTCAACCGCTTTGTAATTTTTACCAATCTGGATACCGCGTACCCACTTACTGCGGCGGTGCCACTCAGATTTTTACCTATAGCTTTATGGCTTTAAGTTATTACGTCAAAATTAATTAATGAAGTCTATGTGAACGTGATTCATAGTACTTATATTTTTCTTTGTAGTCAAATATATTTTACTTACATACGAACTAAATAGGAAATATCAAAAATATTGTATACTTTGAAAAATGCTGTAGATATACATATTAATTCCAAATATACCTTAATTTAAATCAGTCTATTACAATTCAATAGGTATTTCAGGTGCTAAGATTTTGAAATATACAAACAGACTTTGGGTGCATAAGGAACTAGGGTTGGACCGCAGAAAACTGATTTGACGGTTTTCTATTTCAATCATAGGCAGACTTAGGACAAAAGACATTAAAGAATATGAGAATAACCGTCACATCTGTTACATATCAAATCAGCAGCCCTACTAATCTAACGATACCTTAACCTTAACAGCCACAAAAGTCCACTGCTGGACATGGGCCTCCCCCTATCTAATAATAATTGAGGCAATATTTCCATACCCAAACATCTAATACACAGGAGTTCCCCTACTCCTTTTAATCACACTCAAAAACGCAATAAGATGCAGAATGAAATACATCGCTATCAAACAGATACAATTCCTAAAGAAGTTCTCTTCGGCATAGCCGAATCTGGCTAAGACCTCTTTACCAGTCCTGATACAGGGGATCCCTGGTACATTGACACAAGTGATAGTCCTCACGAACATCCATTGGAGTATAGAGATGTTCTCAGTGCCGTAGTAGAAGCCGGAGATGTATTTGAGCCAGGACATGTACTTCTCAGCACTGGCTAGGTTGAGGTAGATGCCGGAAAACATGATGCCGATCAGGTCGAAGGGGACAGAGATGAGAGCAGCAGTTTCCATGGAGTCGAACACTGCGGAGAGGACTGAGCCTGGAAATGCAGAAAATATAATTGATAGACATTGTTAAAAGGGGAAGATACTTCATCAAATCATTTTATTAAATCACCATCCACTAAGCCCGGCGCATTATGACATTGTTGCAAACTTTTTCATAGAAATATACAAACTTACCTACGAAATGCCACTTTAACAGATTTTGAATATAAAAGTGACGACGAATCGAACATAATTCCAAGCTTTTTGCTGGGTAACAGATTTTTGAATAGGAAAAATAAAACAACATTGTTCTTACGGGTAATTATTAATCAGTTCGTTTTATTACACAGCATGCAGAGAAAAACCCGTACAAAATTAAAACTAACTTAAAAGAATAAAAATGAATAACTACAAAACATAATTATCAAAATTATAAAAAACGATTATGTACAAGAAATAAACCAGCTTCATCTTCGTTCAACTTACATAAGCAAAACAGATGTCAATATCATGTAGTGGCCAAACTCCGCCAAATATGGCATTATGAAATAATTGAATTATTTCAAAATTCTATTATTTTAGGCTTTAGTAAACTGGCGTTCCCCTACTTCTTTTCGCAACCATGATATACGCAATAAAATGAAACACAAAGTACATGATTGTGAGGCACACGCAGTTTCTCCAGAAATGTTCCTCAACATATCCAAATCTCCCCAACACTTCTGGCCCAGTCTTGATACACGGCATGCCAGGGACGTCCACACAACTGATACTCTCAATTGAGTCCCATTGAAGGATCGAGATACTTTCAGTTCCGTAGTAAAATCCGGAGATGTACCGCACCCATGACACCCACTTCGATACTGTTGCCAAGTTGAGGTAGATACCAGAGAACATAGTTCCCACTAGTTCGTATGGCACAGAAACTAATGCAGCAGTCTCCATTGAGTCGAATACAGACGATAGGAATGAACCTGAAATTCAAAACATTTGTAACGTTACAAAATCATACAAGCAAATTCAGTCATGAATATCAAATGGTAAGTACAAATTTGATGAATTAGATAACATGCAATAATGAGATAGAAAAAAAATGATGATTGAGAAGAACAATAGGTAAATAAAAAGTAACATACCTTCAATGTGATTGTTAGAGAAGTTATCCATTTTAAACCATATTTTAATTAGCATAGAGTAGAAGAGCCACTAGTTGAAAAATATGACGACAATGATATTAATGATGATTGATGAGAAAAAAGATCATGCCAAATCGAAACACATGCATAAAATGAACAATAGATAGAATTCCGTAACAATTTCCATGAGTAAGCTTAATGAGTTTCAGGAGAGAAGAGATCTTAAAAAACCGATAGGTAACCAGTCGGATGAAAAGGCGATGAAAGTCAAGGAGATGAATAAGAAATGACAGTTTTCATGATGCTCTTACCATAGGCATTGGCGTAGTTGGCACACAGGACACAGATGAAGCTGTAGCCGAGCCAGCCCATGAACCCGCCGTGCAGACCAGCCACACCGAACACTAGAGACGCAAACAGCACCGGCTCGATGATTGCTCGAGGAATCTGAAGAGAAGATAGATTTTGTTGATATAAACAATCCTATAGAAGGTAAAACAATTTCATACAATCTTATCGGAATGGAAACACAAATACAAAGATATCGTCATCAAAAAAGTAATTTAATATTTTTAGTAATTAAAAACTTGATTTCAAAAGACATTAATTTTTATGAATCAACCAACCAATCAACATACGATTTAGACAAGTTAAAAAAGCAACGGAATGTCATATAGGAATTACATTACTGCTCAAATAGTAACTGACTTACCCAAAATATCATCTTGGACAAATAATAAGGGAACGGCGAATACAATCCACTGGCAGTTTCTCTGAGCAGTATGGGGACTTCACTAGGGAACGTGATGAAGACGGCGTAGCAGGACAGGAAGATGGTCTCCGTGATGGTGAGGTAGAGGAGACCCTGGACGTTCTGGATGTCCCGCTGGTCCAGCTCCTCGAAGTGGCCGGAGTAGGGGATGGAGATGATCAGCCCGACGAACTATGTAGAAGATTAGATGTAAATTAGAGCAAAAGATAGTGTAGCATATTAAACATCTTAAATGATTTTTTACAATGACTAGAAAGATGTGACGCGTCCTGAGAAGTTGTGTTTGCGCTTGTTCTTTTTGAGAAATTTTCAATACGGAGATTTTCTATAAAACCAAATGACCGGTTAGAGAAGCATTATTTATAACATATTTAATTTATGGATAAGATCGACTTCCTAATAGTGATAAAATACTTGTAAATTAGACAGCTCGTAAAACATTATTTTATTGAGATCGTAAATATGCTTTTAAGAAACTTACCATGAGAAGAACAAATTCTGCTATCCATATCGTGCTGTTGTGTTTTATTGTTTGTATATTTCTCCACATCAACCAGTAGAATTGGATGAAGTAATTTACTTTGACTCTGAAAAAGAGATAAATACAATTATAACATAATTAGTATAAAACTTTTGAAATTATCTTAAAGAAAAATACAAGCATGATATTAAAAATGCAATAGATAATAAACTTACAGAGTTAAGTATCGCTCGAAATATTGATCCTGAAACAGAAGTGTATCTAATTAATTATTACCATAATCAAAAATTACTCAATGTAAATGAATATGACACTAGATTAACCACTAAACTTGATATCGGTAGTCATTCAGTCGATTATTTACTAGAAGGTGACGCTTGTAGGTTTAAGAAACTTGATAGCACTATACAGGTAGGTTTTTGTTGGATGCGTGAATCATTTAAAACTACTTCTAGAATATTAAAATATTACGATATAACTTTTAAAAATATTTTAGGTTATTGTCATTAGTGTCATTACCATATTGGTTGGTAGTGTCTTGAACGAGGTCTTGAATGTTTTGTTTATTTGAAAATTTTACTTTGTATCCACGTAATTATGCCTCGTTGTATATCTATAGCTAACCTCCGTTATTACCTTCTCATCTAGCGTGCCATTGAAATAGTCTACTTCATCCCAAATATCTCCTACTTTCTCTTCAATTTCCGCTGCTACTCGTATTTCAGACCTGGAGTACACGTCGCAAATATTTCTTAAGGTAATCCTATATCTTCTTTTCTTACCTTCTCATCTAGCGTGCCATTGAAATAGTCTATTTCATCCTGGATATCTCCAACTTTCCCCTCTATCTCCGCTGCAATCTCAGACCTGGAGTACGCGTCGCAGATCTTCCTGATTCGTTCTCTACTTTCCATCTCCTTGTCAATCTGGATTCCGAGGAGTGACACGTAGTATTCTGCCGCGTTGAAGCCCATGGGCATTTGAAGCCTTGTCTGAGAACATAAATTGGTGAATTTTGAAAGAGTCAGGACAAACACAGACCAAAAAGTGTGTATTTTGACCCCGGAACACAATATCGCAAATGCTAAACTAGGTAGATAAAAAATAGTCATCATCATAGTATACGAGTACACAAAAAGTATTTAAAGGTCTCTAATTTTTACTAAAATCGATTATACAGTCGTGAGTTGAGGTTTTGTGATACTATTTTGTAATTATCTTGTCAGCCGTGTCGAGTCGTCTTGGATGCTCCTAAATGATTAATTGTTACCACTCAATCATTATAATTGCATCTTCTTGGGTCAAGCTAACAAAACCTGTTTCAAATGTCTAACCAGTCTCAAAAAACTAATCGATTACACTCTTGATGCTTAATAGACCAATTATCTATCTGTTAAATGAAAGCATACAAATGACGCAGGAGAACGACTTCCGTGACGTAAAGAAAAATAAGTCGGAAAGATTTATAAATTTCATTATTTTGGAAATTTTCATTGTAAGTACCTAATCAAAAGAGAAGTTTCATACTCACGATGCAAAGAAGTCCCCAGCTTGCGACAGAGTCCCATGGAACGCTATCCTGCCGCTAGCCAAGAAGACCACTTGATGGAACAATTCAAAGACCCCTGAGGCTGGCTGGTGTACAGAGCAGATCACAAGTTTGCCTCCTATAGCTAGCTTCCTGAGCCGGGCGCAGACAGCACTGGCTGCCCAACTGTCCAGGCCGGTGGTGGGTTCATCGCAGAATAAGATTGGTGGGTCGTTTAGAAGCTGGAAAAAAAATGAGACTATAGTACTTTGGCTACAACAAAACTCTCGCAATGAAAAAGGACGTTCGTTCATCATCCAAGATATCCAACACTGCCTGCGACCGTATTTTGCTACTGTTTTGTTGTCGCATAGTTCTTAATGATAGTGATGATTCTTAAACAACCATGAGGTTTTCTTAATGCCAGTTGACTGGCAGTATAATATTTTACAAAACTTGAAGATGTTCTCTTGGGGGATGGCAAAACATTTCTATTTCCTTACTTGTACTGCTAAAGACACTCTTTTCCTCTCTCCTCCCGATAATGCCTTTAATTTGGTCTTTGTGCAATTGTTCACTCCTAGTTCACTCAGAAGCTGTTGTATGCGTCTCGCTCGCACTCCTTTGTTTGATCGCTTGTCCATCATCAGTCTGGCCTGGTGGGAAAGGGATAGAGAAAATAAATGATCAGATTAGGTCTACAGGCACCTAACTAAACATAAACACATGAATAAAATATTTTATTATTCCACAGATTTTTCATGCAGTAAAACACTGTTACTGAAGAAACGAACTAAAGTACCAAAAATATTTACAACAAAAATAAACAAAAACATGTTCATTTTAAGTCTGGTGTCGTCAACCTCGTCAAAACAGACTTTTTTTACTCATCTCATCATACTAATTCGTTGGGACACGCAACCGGACGAATCGAACAGAACAAAAAATTCAGGAACTTTTACCCCATGATTTAGATAAATTGAAAGAAGTATTTATGAATTGACCAAAACACTAAGTTTTGATTACTTAAGCCAAACTACCTAGACCTACTACTGGGAAGGAGAAACTGTATAGAAATTAAAATAGATCAGAATAATTAAACGAATTCCCATAAACATAAAAATATTAGCATAAACATTTGACCCTGTTATGTTTAAATCAAAACAAGCAACATTTCTATACTAATACATTTATAACAGCATTTAGCATAATTTATAGTCACTTGGTTCACAAGCGGCAGGGCGGATCTTGACGTGTGAGGTTTCATAAGATTCGTTTTAGCAGCATGAGTGACACTTGCTATATAGGGTTACATTTAATTAAGTACAAATCTCTCAAGGGTGTGGTCTACTCACAAAACTGAACAACTTTTGTTAGAAACTTTTCTTCGAAATACGAAAAAAAAATTGTACCTCCCATACTAAGTGACACACTTTTTCAACATATTTGTATGGGAGGTCCAAATTTCTTTTTCATATTTCAAAGAAAAGTTATTCAGTTTTGTAAGTAGACCGCACCCTCAAGAGATTTGTAGTTAATTAAATGTAACATTAAAAATTCATAAATTCTAGATGGCGGATTTTTATTGCACAATACAGTTCATGTTTTTTCATACATCTGCTTGTTGTATAAGATTATTGGAGGAAGTATTTTTAGCCTAATAAAGACGTACCTAATAATCAGAACTTTTTTTTTTTTTTTTTTTTTTATTTATGATGGGCTTACTCTTGACCCCAATCTTACCCTAGAGCAGAGATGGGATCTACGGTGGAGCGAGCTTGCCCAGAAGATGCCTATTCACTCTAGACTTAAAGAGATTCAGGTTATATGCACTCGGAAATACAGACGCAGGCAGGGAATTCCATTCTTTAGCCGTGCGCATAATGAAAGATGATTTGAAGCGCTTAGTGCGTAATGTGGGTATATCAACTAAGAACGGATGGTAGCCGGCCGTGCGTCTGGATGTCCGATAGAAGAAAGGAGACGGTGGTATGAGCTCATGCAGCTCACGCGCACACTCTCCGAAGTACAATCTGTAGAAGACCGATAGGCAAGCAACCTTGCGGCGGTGAGCCAGGCTGTGAAGCTTGGTCGCCACCAGTTTTTTATCGCCTATTAATCTCTTGGCTCTGCGTTCCACCGAATCCAGTGCAGCAAGTTGGTATTTAGCCGAGCCATCCCAAAGGTGACAGCAGTACTCCATGCAAGATCGGACTTGAGCTTTATAAAGAGTTAGAAGCTGTTCAGGCGTGAAGTACCGCTTGACTTTATTCAGGACGCCCAACTTTCTAGCTGCAATTTGAGCCTTGGACTCGATGGTGGTGCCGAAGTTGAGGTCAGAGGACAACTCCATACCAAGGAGTTGAAGAGTGTTGGTCACTGGAACAGATGTACCCCGAAAAGTAGGAGAAAGGGTGAAAGGACTCCTTTTTGCGGAGAAAAGACACGCCTGCGTTTTCGAAGCATTGAAGCTGACGAGAAAGCTGACTAAACCGCCTCTAGCAGTCACGAAAGACATCAACGTCTGTAATATATATAGTAGATGACTATAATTTTCAATAATTTAGGGGTTTTAGATAATATAAGGAAACTTTATTGCTTCTGAACCATCCAGTAAAATAAGCTTTTTATTCAAATTCGACTTGAGATCGACGTCATGCAGATAATAGTGTAAAATATTTGCATTAGTTTGAGTTTTAAAATTAAATGTTTATATTATGTTAAATACAGATAGAGACCGTAGAGCTTAACGCTATAATATGACTTGATATTCTATATTAATGTCAACAGTTTCCTACTAATGGTAATCCAAAAATGCGTAAAAGATTTGCATATATTTTTGCTCACATTTGCAACTATATTTGCTTCTATGAAATAGATTACGGAGCCTAACATTATGTTTGACTGAACTATACAAGTAAACAGGATACTAATTTCTACCAAGAATACTATGATTCTACTAACATTTTCATCAATCAGAATCAACGTTCAATCAGACATTTCTTCAATCCGTTCGTAGACTGAAACCATTGAGACATACTTACAAAATGTAGATCAGCTTAAAGATTTCAAGGTTTACCATAAACTCCATATGCTCAGCAACTGTAAGGTCCTCAATAGCCAAGTCTTGTTGTGGCACGAATCCTGATATCTTGGCTATCAGATCAGCTCCAGCCAACCTCCCATTGAGCATGATATATCCGGTCATTGCACTCTTGTCTCGTCTGCTGATGGCTGCCAGAAGTGTGGTCTTGCCAGCCCCACTGGATCCCATCAGGGCTACAAGGTTACCAGACTGCACCATGCCGCTTACTGGAAAGAGGGATTGTGGCGTTAGTTTTGAAGTCAAATAAGGACTTCAAATTCTATTTTTTGCCTATAGTAACGATTTCGATTCAACCAGATTAAATTTGATTTTAAGGTTCCGTAGTTATTATCACTAAAACTATCAGACATTATAACGGGTTTTAAGTTTACCCGTGATCATGGCGATTGAATCATCGCCGAAATATTGGGTGCTCGATATATCCCTACCGTGAGTTAAAACCCGTTATAATGTCTAAGAGTTTCAGATTAAATTTATGCAAGCTTTGACGAGTTAGTGATATTAAAATGCTAATCGTTTAGGCATCTTTACAGTTCTGCCTAATAATATATTTTATTACCTATTCTCCCACGAACTACGGCCTCGATTCTTCTGATCAGAACAGCATGTAATTTTACATTCATCTGCCTTCCCTTATCCTAAATCACTTGGGGTGGGTGCAACACGATTATGATTATAGCACAAAATCATTGGTAGCACAAGGATTTGTCAATGTTTTATAACCGGCCGCCTGCCTGAAGTTAACCCTCTTTGGAAATAATACTCTAGGTGGTATCACCCCTACCATGTGGTTGACCACAGTCGTCAGATATTCATCCGAGGTTAAAAACTCTACGTTGAATTTGACGAAACAGAACAGAATGTCATTAACACCTCAAATATGTGTATGTATCTAGTTATACCAAAGTAATTAAATTATCTACAGATATACGTGGCAGCCTAAACTTGTTTCGAAGTTGTTTTATCAATTTAATTAACATGTGACCAGGCATGTGCCATCTGTCGAAATTTAAATTATGTCTAAGTCCACACTTGTTTAGTAAAACAAGGTCTGTTTTCTCTTGATTTTAAGGTTCCGTGGTTATTATCACTAAAACTATAAGACATTATAACGGGTTTTAACTCACGGTAGGGGTATATCGAGCACCCAATATTTCGGCGATGTTGCAATCGCCATGATCACGGGTTAGTTTACCCGTGATCATGGCTATAATGTCTTATAGTTTTACTGTTTTCTCTTTTCCTAATTTGATATTTGTTTGCTAAGTTGTCATAAGTAGGTACATTAGTATTCTCCGAGTCGACTATGATGAACCCTTTAGAGTTAACAAATCCTTAACAGCCACAACAATCCACTGCTGGAGATAGACCTGCACGCCACACTTGGCAGGCGGATTGGCAAGCGCATTGCAAGATGTTTTATTCACAGAGAACGCTGCTGACCATTCCCTGGATAATTAGTTCTCTCTTAGTCACTTTTACAACCACCGACATCACCTACTACAATTCTTAATTTTCTAATGGTAGGTAGTAATAATCAAATCAAATTCTAGTTTAAGTAGAGTTGAGACCATTTAAATATTAATTACACACTTTAAATCCAACCAAGTCAAAAACATGTTAGTTCCGACAGATCATTGAATTCATTAGATTAGAATAATATTTGAATTTCTTCAAAGGCTGTAGGGCCGCTTACCTTAGAAAAAACTAGTGTTGCCGAACTATCGACAGTGCTGCTATCGATTTGAAAAACAATCGATGGGTAGTATGGATAGGTCGATACGATCGATCGTTTAAAGGCGTGACTCCTGTTCGTGTTTTTTCTAAACAAAACACAAAACATCGATATACACTGCGGAGTGGCCAATCACATTTCTATATGACCGCTGCAAAGTATATCGATGTAAGTATTCTGTTTTGTGTTGCCTTTTTTTGTTTGAAAAACATTAGAGCAGGAGACTCGACTTTTTAGTGAATCGTTACTATGGATACCTAGTTTTTCTATCTTGAGAAACGATACTATCGGTAGAATTGCCGTATTTTTAGTCTATCGATATACTATCGATAGTCCACTATCGAGCGACAACACTAGCTTAGAAGAACAGGTTTAAGGTGATGCAACGTAACGGCGGCCCTTCCAACCTTTAGAAATATGAGGAAATCTAATCAATTAACGAATAATTTATTTACATTTAAAGATGCTGTGAATGAAACCTTGGTAAATTATTAGGTTATGCATTCTGTCAACAGCAAATACACTTTAACGGATTAGCTTATATTTTATTTTCTATTTGGAGAAGCAATAGGTATTAGTAATAAATAGTATTAAAATACTCTGTGATATTATATTAGTTGACTTGAGTGAAACGAGATTGAAACCATCAAGTTTCATATTTGGTTGGAATTTAAATAGTTCCATAAATATCATAATTCGTAAAGTCTTATCAGAACAGGATAAGAAATTTACAACGTAGTCTTGTTCTTAGATTATTTATAACATCAGCTTTTACAGAGCCAACAGCTCTCAAAATTGACTTTGTACCACAGCAGTATCATGGAACAGGCAGATGACAAATCTGGCTTTTTAAAATTGACTCAACTGTAACATGAAACCGTCGGAAAATAAATCGCAGCAAGCGTAGCAAAGCGCTACGACGTAGCAAAACGGTGCAAATTATTTCGCACTTTTAACAATTAGATTTGCCGTGTGATGCCGGCTTAGAATAGCATCACCCCAATTCTACTCGTGGGTGTCGTAAAAAGCGACTAAGGGATACTTATCCAGGGAATGGGCAACAGCGTTCCCTGTCAATGCAACATCATGCACTGCGCTCGCCAATCCGCCTGCCAAGCGTGGTGAGTATGGCAATACCCCCCGATAGGGAGAGGCCTATGTCCAGCAGTGGACTGTTGTGGCTGTTATGGTTATGGTATGTTTAACAATTAGTGCCTTCTTTACTGCCTTCTTATTTATTACCTCCGTTTAAAATGTTGACTTCCATATACTTACGTCGGGGATCGCCATTTCTTCCAGATAAATCCTTCCAAGACAACGTGAGGTTCTCTGGAGTATCCCTTGGTAACTGACTCATCATTCTCCCAGGTCAATACCTACTTACTATTATTATTAAACAAACTAAAAAGAATACTAACCTACATTTAGGACTTTGACTTCTTCATAAGTCGGTGACCGCCAAATACTGGTTTGATGTTTCTTCTTTCTATAGACTGATAGATCCTTCCAGGACAATGTGAGATTCTCGGAAGTGTCACCCATAGTAGCCAGCTCATTATTCTTCCAGGTCAATATTTAATATTATCTTAAATGCCTTAAAAGCTAAAAAGTACTTAAACTAACCTCCATTTAGAACTTTGACTTCTTCATAAGTCGGCGACCGCCATATACTGGTCTGATGTTTCTTCTTTCTATAGACTGATAGATCCTTCCAAGACAATGTAAGATTCTCAGGAGTATCTCCCATGGTAGCCAGCTCATCATCCTACCAGGTCAATATTAACAATTACCTTATTTTTAAGAAACTAAAAAGTATACTAACCTCCGTTTAGAACTTTGACTTCTTCATAAGTCGGCGACCGCCATATACTAGTCTGATGTTTCTTCTTTCTATATACTGATAGATCCTTCCAAGACAATGTGAGATTCTCAGGAGTATCTCCCATGGTAGCGAGCTCGTCATCCTCCCAGTTGACCACGGCACCGGTGAGGACATTGCGGGTTGGAAGCTTCATCGCCAGGTCCTTCATGGTGGAGTGTCAGGTCATTTGGTTCTGGAAAGAAGAGATGGCTTTTATTTTTTGCGCAGAGCTTTTTAAAAACAATGTTCCACAACAGCAGTGATTAGAGAGATGGTCAAGGACTAAAGGAGAAAATGATATGGTGTCTAACTAAATTTAAAAATCTGTTCTTCAGTATCTCTATCAGTACGTACCAGAGAACAAACTTTGCCCGTACCTACTAAAATAAGCGAACAATTGGTTAGAAATTAGCCTCAAAGGTAGTCTAGATTTATCAACCCTGAACTGTAACATTATTCCTTTTTCTACCAAAACTTCAAGAGTAGGGACTTAAGTAAATTAAATGTGATATTTTACGGAAAGTCGGCTTACCATACCATTCAAACTATCACCCCAATTGCAAGTATTATACTAAAACCTCAAGTACTCTTGTCTATCATCGTCATAGAATTTGGGATCATTGGCTCGGACGTGATGCCGCAAGATATGTCTTCCGGCCAGTGAAGAGGGCCCAATTGATACAATTACACTCGTCCATACTGACACTTCTGAGAATCAACTGCCTTCGTGGTCCAGCGATCTGAGTTCGAGCTCAGGATCCGGAAGTTCCTAGTTCGATTCTCGGGGGCAAAAAGGTGCTATTTGTCAATTTATCTCTTCGTGAAATTGTTCCCAATTCGGTAAGGGCATCGCTGACTGAACCACCTGATTGTCTATAAGAAAGATGGTTTGACGCGGGTCTCGGAAGTTATTTTGTATATTATTCAGGGTTCGAAAATATCCGATATTTATAATAAATATCAAAATATCCGATATATATCCAATAAATAGGATATATATCCATTTTTTATAGTGATGGGCCGAATGTGGATTTGACCGAATTCGAATTTCGGCCGAACTTCGGCAAAATTTATCATGTTTGGAAAAAAAAAAATTCCAAACACGATAAATTTAGTTAGAAAATTTATCTGTATCACTTAAAATTTCATTACTGTTTATTTTTCAATGAAAACGGCTTAGATAATTCTGTTTTTATTGCCCAGTAAAGTAAACACATAAAGCGGGTGGACAAATAGTGGATACGTGCATACATTTTATAACGACCACCGTATAGGAGTACTCACGCAACACATAAACCATCTACTTTGCACACCCATTACCAATAACATAATTAAATCTATAGGTCTATCTCCATAAATACCAAATAAACAAACTATAGATAACTTAATATGTATTAAATTTACCTTAAGCAGGAAAAATACAGAGAGATTAACATTAAACAATATTTCTTTCTCGTGCATAGAACAGTGGGGTTATCAAAATTAATTAAGATTCTCATTAGTAACGTAGTTGTCTAGTTATTTTTTGTCTTATTTTACTATTAAATTTCACTAAATCCTTAACAAATAATGGTGATATATATCCAATAAATAAATATCATACCTCTAATATCAAGCGATATATATCTTTGATATATATCACTTGATATTTATTAAGGAGTAAATATCGTGATATATATCCGATAAATATCAATGATATATATCTTCGAACCCTGATATTATTACACCTCCATGTTTGAGGCTTTTCCTATACATACCTAGTTACTTTGTAGCGAATTACTATCTGTGACACTGGTTCCTTTTCGTGAACTCAGTGTCTCAAAGCTTTTGTCTCAAAGAATGAATGCGCCTAGAGCCAAGGCCTAGAGAGTAACATAAAAAAATAGGGGTCTTAATTTATAGTACGTAGGTTTCGACGACGAGGTAGGTATTAGAACAGTGAAACAGTTTTTTTTTTATATTTAGATAGAAGCTAAAAGTAAGACTTAGGATAATTGTGGTTTATCAATATTGCAATATATTTCAATCTCATAAGGTACTTGCTTACATTGTAAGAGCTACACAGCATAGGTAACTAAATATTTGAGTCATGGTAAACGTACATTGGTTAATAATTGCACAGTGGTTTCAACACTCGACACGAGATGTCAACATTAGAGATAACATTAAATTAAATGGAGCATCATCTCAACGAGAGCACAAAGATATCCTTTCTTTTGCATTAATTTGACTGTAGAAAATAAAGTAGGTAAGTAGGTATAACATTAAAAAAATCTAAAGACTCATGCAGCAAGCTTCCGATAAACGATTTCATTCATTCATGCAATTGAATCAATCGAAATCGATAGACATGTAGGCAAATTCATACACCAAAAGAAATAGCAATGTACATATGTTATCCATAAACTAGTCAATCGTCATAGACATAGATTAATACAGTAGAGGTAAATTGTAGCCAGATAAAGCCAAATGGCTCAGTTTTATAGGTAGATGTAAAAAAGTCAAGTCTTCAGCGATTCAGGACATTGGTGTATATCTGCCATACCAGCTGAAAGCGTCAAGCATCACGACTGGCCCGTCAATTTTATTTTGGCTCTTCAGCTGGTCTCCTACGAAAGAATTTATAACTTCCTTGGTCGTACTCTAAAGGTCGCCATCATGTAAAGGCGCCCCAGCCGGTACCGTCTCCCTAATTTGCGACGACTGACCCGGCATTTTATTTTGGCTCTTCAGCTGGTCTCCTACGAAAGAACTTACGAGTTCTTGTTCGTACTCTAGAGGTCGCGAGTCACCATCTTGTAACGGGGACCCAGCCGGTACCGTCTATCCCTAATATTTTGTGACGACTGGCATTTTATTTTGTCTCTTCAGCTGGTCCCCTACGATAGAATTTACAACATCTTTGGTCGTACTCTAGAGGTCGCCATCATGTAACGGCGCCCCAGCCGGTATCGATGAGGCATTCCGGCCGCGCTTGCGGTGCCGGCCGGCTTTCCCTACCCAGCTAGGGTTACACGAGTTGTCGGTGTCGGGTTACCGTCCTTACTCGTGTACGTTAAAATGGGTACAGTAATACGCTATTGACATTTTTGGGCATATGTCGCAGTACGATGGCAGAGGTTTTTGGCCAAAAGCCGGCATATGGCAAAATCGTAGACTTCTTTCGGCCATCGTCCTAAGCTGATCCAGGTTTTTGGCCAAACACCTAGGATTTTGGCCAAAAAACTAGGATTTTGGCCGAAATCCTAGATTTGTTTAGTATTATGGCTTTTTTTGCATTCCGGGTAAACTTCTTCTTCTTCGACTGGTACACCAAGTCGCCCAACGACCCGATGAACCCTGGTGTTAGAGTTTTTAAACCGCCTACTGCAAGGAGCAGGCCTCTGACAAGGTTGTGTAACGACCGCTGTCTAAGTGATCATAAAGAGCAATCGGGACCGACGGTTTAACATGCCCGTGTAGTTCGGGCATACACCTCGAAATGCAGGAGGTAACATTGGACGTTCTGGAGGGTGGGAGGTCTCCAGGGCGTCCAACGCTACCACCAATTCTCTAGAGCGTTCAGTGGTACGTCCTGCTCTTATGGTGTCTGAAGCTCCCCCCTGCCCTTCAGGGAATCCGAGGCAATCCTGCTGTTCAGACTGTCTGATGTTACCCCCCGTCCTTCAGGGTGTCCATTTACGGTGTCCAAGTCTACCCTCAAAAGATCAGAGGGAGGTGCATAAAGTACCTCTCCACTCCTCGTTCCCCCGAACCACACGGGTACGGTAAGCCGTCGGTTGGTTCCGATTGCTCTCTATGATCACTTAGACGGCGGTCGTTACACAACCATGTTAGAGGCCTGCTACTTGCAGTAGGCGGTTGAAAACTCTGATACCAGGGTACATCGGCTCGTTAGGTGCTTTGGTGTACCACTCGAACACGAAGAAGTTCCCCCGAAATAAAAAAAAAGCCATAATACTAAACAAATCTAGGATTTTGGCCAAAATCCCAGGTTTTTGGCCAAAAACCTGGATCAGCTCAGGACGATGGCCGAAGGAAGTCTACCATTCTGCCATATGCCGGCTTTTGGCCAAAAACCTAGGTTTTTGGCCAAAACCTGATTCTGCCATCGTACTGCGACACATACATTACTGCCCTAGGGTATATCTAAGTAGTAAGCTATTGAGTATACCTAACAAGTAAGAACGGGTAGCACTAGTATATTATACTCCAAGGATACCAGTAATACGCTATTGGCATTTTGGGGCATACATTACTGTCCACTAGGGTTTTCTACCCGGGTACCCGGGTCCGGGTATACCCGGGTATTTCAGACTTTTGGTACCCGGGTACAAATACGTGCGTACCCGGGTACTTGGAAAAGAGATAGATAGACTGATGTAATACAAACAAAAGAGTAAAAAGATTAAGGATTTAGTTATATTTTCAAAAATATTATTTCTTTTAACAAATTGACTTCATAATATGTCTAGTTTTCTATACAAATTGACTTTATATATCTATAGTCTGATTTTTATTCAGATGGACTAAACTGACAGCTGAGATCTGCCTTTTGTTTTTAAAATGTTGCAAGCATCAGGCTAGTGTTGTGGTTTGACTCATTCATTTTATTCATTGAACTGTTGTCCCATGATTCCTCGATGTATTTGTTTTTGCAAATAAATATGCTCAATAAATACTTGCGTATTTATTACGTACCTACATACTTAACGTTACGTAAAAGAGTATACGTTACGCGTATACTTTACGTTTATACGCAAAGTTTTCGTTTAGTTTATAGAATTCAAAAATTAATAATATTGAAATTTAAAATGTAGGTACTTACTGTTCAATAAATTCACATTAATGATATTAGACTGTTACTAGTTATGTTTTCATTAGCTTTCAAATAAAAATTTCGCCAGACAGGAAATAAATGTGAAGTTAGTTTGTTATACACATAGTACCTAGTATGTTTGTCTTATAGGCCAATTTAATATTGAAAATAGAAATAAACTAAATTTATTTTCATAAAGATTCAATCACAATCTTTGAATTACATAACTTGATCATTTGGGTACAACACTATTTATTTATTATTTTAAAATACAAAAATGTGGCAACCCACCAAACGTCAGATGAGTCCATCTGAATAAAAATCCTACTATAATGTTCGATAGTATATTATTAACTAACTAACTAAATCCGCTGGCTCAGCGACCCAAAGAGGATCATGGCCTCCGAAACGAGCTTCCTCCACTGGTGTCCTGCGCGATTTCTATTTGTATTATTTTCTGTGAGTATTTTATTTATAGGTTTGTATTGTAACGAATTTCCTAAAAACCTGCGCGTACGATTTTTAGTTTCTTTGACTTTTAGAAAGTTAGGCTAATTTTCCTGGAAATGTATAGGATAGATACTTTTTAACACAGTGAAATATCTTACTCCCACGTAAAAACTATTAGAAGCGAATGGAAACGAAAGTAATGCAAAGTGAAACTAATTTAGGTATTTAATACCAGTTTTGTTTGTCTTATGTTACTAAAGCATTGTCACTCTCTGAACCTGAACGTTAGGTATCCGCCAAGTCGAGCGCGGAGCAAACACTGCCTTATGGTAGGCTTAAAAACCATGCAAGTCAAATGACTGGTTTGTATGGGTTTGTATGGGGAACCAGAAAGACCGAGCGTCGGCGTCGTTGCGGCGCGCCACGACGCCGTCACGTTGACAGCGCGCTGAGAAGCTTAGAATTTGTATGGGATGCGGTCGGGTTTTTCTACAAGACCGCAGCGACAACGACGCCGTCAATGGAAAATAAGGGTACCATTTTCCATACTTTATTGGAACCATATCGCCGCATTTTCAGGCCCTTATTTGAGAACCTTTGGATAAGACCAGAACGCATAAATTTTCGTCATATAATAATAAACAAATAGCATCAAGGAACCTTAGACTTGGCATGACTTTGTCTAGATTTCATTACTTTTTAGAGATAAGCAATCAGCTCAATCGAGCATGGATAGTTTTTTACAGAATGTTTTTGGTGGGATTATAATTAACTTTAATAAGAGTTAACTTTTAAGTCTTTTTTTCTCAATTTCCAACCCATTTTTACTTAAAAAGGAAATACCCGGGTACCCGGGTATACCCGGATATTTAAAAAAATCGTACCCGATACCCGGGTATTAAAATTGATCGGGTATTCGAAAACCCTACTGTCCACGTATGGCCTGCTATCTACGGGCAGATGGGGTAAGGTTACGGTAATATAGGTGATTTTAAGGTACCTAGGTATGGAGCGCGCGTGGTCCCGAAGATTTCATACAAACGCAGGTACTCCCCTGTATTCTTTCCAAATTAATTTGTATTAAAACTACGAAAAGGCTGAAAACATTCATCGCTCGGGTATCGTCTTAAATCAATATCGGTGAGATAGGAAGACTTTCTAGGGGTGTTATCTAAGGTTTTATGAAAAATACTACCTACCTATTGCCCATCAGTCAATAAACGTCTAACGACTGAAGATCTTACGTGATTGATTGTTGAATTCTTCTTCTTATTTTTTCTCAGAAGCAATGGATACCAAAGTGTTCCTTGTTAGGATAGTGTAATAATAACATCCTTAGTTGACGTAATGATCATTGAGTGGTATGGAGTTGATCAGTTGGTTTTATTACAAAATTGGTTCGACAGGGGCTTCCTAAAAAGGTGTGAAAGGGGGACACCTGTGGGTTTTGGTGGAGTTTTAGAGAGGTCATGGTTAAGGAAGTCCCAAAAAGTTGAAATATGCTTAGAACTTCCATGGAAAATTCAATTTTCACGACGTATTTACAAAACTAATACTAAGTTACAAACTATTGACGGTGGCCCTAAATATATAAGGTTACATTTTATTAAGTACAAATCTCTTAAGAGTGTGGTTTAATCGCAAAACTGTACAACTTTTGTAAAAATCTTTTCTTCGACATATGAGAAAAAAAATGTGCCTCCCATACTAAGTGACACGCTTTTTCAGCATTTTTGTGGTTTTTTTTTATATTTTTAAGAAAAGTTTCTAACTAACGTTGTTCAGTTTTGTGAGTAGACCAACCTCTTAAGAGATTTGTATTTAATTAAATGTAATCCTATATGTATTAGCGAGCCGTTATCGGTTTTATCCGCTGCAAACTTTTCCCAATCTCCTTCTGGAATCACTCTATCTATTACAAAAAACTGCATCAACATCAGTTGCGTGGTGTAGGAGGAATTAGCAATTTAGCGAATTCATTTTATAATACCTATTACCTATTGATTCAGGCAACTCTATATTGATATTATTTTTCTGTAGATATTAAAATTAAATGCAAATTAGTTTAATCTACTTTATGGCATCGTTTATAGTTGGAGGAGTGCTTGAACTTTCAAGGCCACACGTCGCTATGCTAGATTTTTACTAATTGAAGACGAGTCGAGCTTAATTTATTATTATCTAACTCTACAAATGTTGAGCTTGAACTAAAACAGGTAGGATCCCACGTAAATCACAGTTCATGAAAAAATGTAATTGTATTTTCCATTGAAGCCTGTAAAGTTAGAAACACTTTTGAGAAAAAAAATAGTGGTGTACTAGGTATTTTACAAAACATCCATAGGATACAAATTAGGGGTGGGGTAATGAACGAATTACAACCAATGCCTACGAAAACTTGTGTACTTAATGATAATTAGTCACTGATGTTCGCTATGCTTAATTATTTTATTAGCCTCCTATTAATTGTTACGATTTTATTAACAACGACCTATTATTACTTAAAATGAAATATTATGGTGCAATTTGGTGATGCTACTACCTAGTAACAGCAAGCCTAGCAGCACCATAATCTACCCAATGAAAGCAAGTTATGGAGTTATGAATTTCCATACAATTATAATACTTAGGTAGGTAATTATTTGCCGTGTGAATCTACCCGTGGGTGTCGTAAAAAACGACTAAGGGTTACTCCCCCAGGGAATGGGTACCAGCGTTCCCTGTAAATGCAACATCTTGCACTGCGCTCGTCTCGCCAATTTGCCTGCCAAGCGTGGTGAGTATGGTATACCCTCCATAAAGATAGATATAAAGAAAACCACCGTAAGTTCTGTGACAGTGAAAAGAGCATTCATTTATTTTCAGTAGTCAACCTACTAACAAGATAGAGGGCGCAGCTGTGTACAAAAGAGTTTGATATAAAATCACAACAAGATAGGGGGAGGCCCATACTAAGGCCTATATCCAGCAGTGGACTGTTGTGGCTGTTATGCTATGGTATTAATATTAACCAGCACAGATTGATCCTCAATTGATCACTTAAATAGGCTACTTAACGTGTTGCTGACAGTACCTCTTATAATATAACTTAGAATGAAATTGTAAAACCGCAAGTTTCACACTCTTGAAATAAGATCCCTTGAGTTAGGCGTATATAAAATAGAAGCCTAAGATTATGTGACGTCATGACGTGTTAACTTATATTTCAGATATTTTTATACTTACCTCGTATAATGTGAAAAAATTATTTAACATTACATTTTAGAAATAAATACTATACATTTTCCGGCTCTTGGTGAAATGAAGCGCTGACTTCAATTATGTATTCATTGTAATTTATTTTTATTACACTCACAACAAAAAATATGATCAGCAGACCAAGTATTATATAGGTATTGGTATTAAATGATAGGTAGTTTTCATAGAATCATAGTAAACTTACAGAACAGAAAAGAAAACCGGCGAAATGGTGTCAGGAGCTCTACAATCCTTCCGTGTTCCACACGAGTGTCCATGCAAATCACAACAAATCCAAACAAAAAAAACACACACAAAAACTTCTTTACACTGCACACTTCGGGGATTTTTCTTTACAATATCCTTTTTAATAGAAGAACATGCATTTGAAGATAGAATACGGTTACAGGCGTGCGTCGCGATCCATGCGTTAGCGGGAACTAAATATGGCCGTAGCGTCAATCAGCCTGGTCGCAGAGAATTTTAGGCCTATTTTAATTACTTTTTGATATTCTCGGAAATATGGCTTTTGATTTCATTCTTGTGGTTGGCGAGAATTGCTTTGTTAATGGTCGGAAATATTAAAAAGTTATACTTATCTGTTTGTTAGGCGATGATCGATCAGGCCCAGACTTCGTACCTCCGAAATTGATAAATTAAATTAAAGTGTTATGTACTTATGTATGAAAGATTCAAATTATTTACTGATACAAAGAAAAGTTTAAACGTACCACACGTAAACATACACTAAGTTCTAAAATCTCAAGATAAATATTTATTTTTGGTTTGTAAACCTACTAGGCCTAGAAACATTTTAGTTAAAAGTACTTACAAAACCTGATTAAAGACAATACTTAGGTATCTACTTTGTTTGCATTCAGTTTCAGGTATTAGTGTGACTGAGAAAATTTGAAAAACAGTTTAGTAAAATTACTGTTAGAATATTGGCATGATGGGTATGATAATAATATGTATGCATTAATTTAAATGTAGAGTTAGTAAATAAGCCGAAAATTCTGCTGACAACACTTAGGTAAAAATCCATTCATTCAATTTTATTTTAGTCGCTGGAGATAATAACTTTAAAAGAAAGACGTTAGTTAAACCGGTTCTACAAGATAAACAAAATGTTTACAACTCAAAGTGTATCTTTCCGTTGCTCATTGACCCCTTTGCATAAAATTATACTTACCTAACATAAATTCCTTAACTTTTCCAAGTAGAGTGAAAATTGTAGCCATGTTAGGAGCTTTGTTTAAAAGTCCGTTGCGATATTTTAACACAGATATTTAATTTACTAAATTAATTATAATATGATACGATAGAGTTCACAAAGTACCTATTTGTTTATCTCAAACTGTCAAAAGTTAGTGTCCGATTGATTAACGAAAAAAATAAAGGAAGTTATTAAGCAATCAAGGAGATAGGTTAAAAAACTTTAATTAAAAAAGCTGCTGGCATAAAATTATGAAATTTTATCAATGTTGCCAACTCTATCTTTTATCCCTGAAGTTAAGAAAATTCACGACTTGTTTATTTCATTAAATAGTTTAGTAGGTATAGGTACTCTACTAAGCCAACTAGATCGAAACCTAGTGGAATCCTTTAGAATCCATCAAAATTGGTTATTCATCACAGAAGTACCTAAATTGCAAAGCTATGAAAAACCGTGATATGAACAAATTAAAACACTTCCCGTGTTAGGCAAAAACTGTATTAGTAGCTACAATAGTTTTTAGAAAACTTGCAGAATTTTCCGCTGCTGGTAGAATTTGAGCCAGCAGTGGCTTTCGCGATCTGTACCTACTGGCGACGCCTCTACCATCTGGGCTGCCGCCGGTCACTCTGGAAAGTTATGCAAGTTTTCTAAATATTGTACACCTAGACCTACATAACACGAAAAGTGTTTTAAAAATTTGGTACTGAACACTGACTAATTTAAAAATACACCTAAGTAAGTAGGTGGGTGAATATCCCAAGCCCAAAAATTGAGTGTCCGGGCTGATAACGAGGGTGTATTGTGTAGATATCTACTGATGCAATTTTTTTTTGGGTAGAAGATGTCGTGAACTACCTGGTACAATAAATATAATTTAATTTGAAAAGCTATAAGTCACATAAAAAAAACATTAAAGTGCCATTTTTTCATCGCGGTGGGGTGTCCGGTTTACATTTTTGGTTATTAGATACCCTATAACGCTAAAGTGGTCTCATATAGACATGAAATTACAGTTATTTTTTAATAACAGTGAACCAATGAATCGATATAAGTATCACTCATCTCTTTAGCTATAATGTACTACGTTTGAGAGGCCTGAATACATGTGTCCGACGAAGCCCTTTCATTCCGGAGGGTAAAACTTATGGCAGAATAGCTCCTCACTCCCTGCGCTTACGCACTCCGCTTGCCCTTCGACGCCTTTAATTAGTCCCGCTCTAAAGCTCGGTGCAGATTCACGAGAGCTATGTCACTTCGTTTTTCCGCCATTAACGAAAATATTTCATTTCTGTGGACTGGCGACATTTTTTTCATCATTTCGGTGCCTTTTTTAACTCGTGTATTGCTCATTCCTTTTGTCTCAAAATTACTTCGTTTATGTGCTTTTGGAACTGTTTGACTTGAGTGCTGTTGATTTCACTATAATCGTTTTAGTTAAAAAAATATTTGAAATTTACTGTTCTATTTTCATTTCTGCGTTCTCATTTCGGAGGATTCGGTGGACTGAAATGTCTATATCACCCCTCAGAAATGATAACACCCCACGGAAATTCGGAGAGGCTCGTTGCCTTAGGGTTCCTTGTTGAATCTGAAGGTAGGGTTTGTTAATGTACGAAACTACTATGAAAACCTCGCTAGACAAATGTAAACTGCCCCCACAATAATAGCATACCTGTACCTACCCCCTTCGCACTATCTGGTCAGTAGGTAAGTTAGAAATCTACCTACCTACTAATAGGTAGGTGTGTTAGAGAGCGCGCCTACTAGTACGTGAGTGTGTTAGGGAGAGAGCGCGCATGCCGCGTGCCAATTTACCTACTAGTAGGTAGGTGTGAGAGCGCGCCTACTAGTACGTGAGTGTGTTAGGGAGAGAGCGCATGCCGCGCCAATTTACCTACTAGTAGGTAGGTGTGTTAGAGAGCGCGCATGCCGCGTACCCATCTACCTACCAGTAGGTATGTGTGTTACAGAGCGCGCATGCTGCGTACCCATCTACCTACTAGTAGGTAGGTGTGTTAGAGAGTGCGCATGCCGCGTACCCATCTACCTACTAGTAGGTAGGTGTGTTAGAGAGTACGCATGCCGCGTACCCATCTACCTACTATTAGGTAGGTGTGTTAGAGAGCGCGCATGCCACGTACCCATCTACCTACCAGTACGTAGGTGTGTTAGAGAGCGCGCATGCCACGTACCCATCTACCTACCAGTACGTAGGTGTGTTAGAGAGCGCGCATGCCACGTACCCATCTACCTACCAGTACGTAGGTGTGTTACAGAGCGCGCATGCCGCGTACCCATCTACCTACCAGTAGGTAGGTGTTAGAGAGCGCGCATGCCGCATACCCATCTACCCACCAGTAGGTAGTGTGTTAGAGAGCGCGCATGCCGCGTACCCATCTACCTACTAGTAGGTAGGTGTGTTAGAGAGCGCGCATGCCACGTACCCATCTACCTACCAGTAGGTAGGTGTGTTAGAGAGCGCGCATGTCACGTACCCATCTACCTACCAGTAGGTAGGTGTGTTAGAGAGCGCGCATGCCGCGTACCCATCTACCTACTAGTAGGTAGGTGTGTTAGAGAGCGCGCATGCCACGTACCTATCTACCTGCTAGAAAATATGAGTCTATTCTATTCTATTCTATTTCAGCCTATTGCAGTCCACTGCTGGACGTAGGCCTCCCCAAGGGAACGCCATAAGGCACGATCTCCCGTTTTTGCCATCCAGTCGTTACCAGCCGCCTTTTTTAAGTCATCGGTCCATCTGGCCGGAGGGCGTCCAACGCTACGCTTGCCGAGGCGTGGCCTCCACTCGAGAACCCGCTTACTCCACCGTCCGTCGGTTCTACGACAGATGTGGCCAGCCCACTTATTCAGCTTGCTACACTTCCAGACTATGTCCGTCACTTTGGTCTTTTTACGGATGGCCTCATTCCGGACTTTATCCATTATAGAGATACCAAGCATAGACCTTTCCATAGCTCTCTGAGTGACATGTAGCCGGTGGGCCAGTTTTACTGTCAAGTTCCACGTCTCGGCTCAGTAGGTCATGACTGGTAGGACGCATTGATCGAACACCTTGGTCTTGAGGCATTGTGGCAAAGATGATTCGAGGATGTGACGCAGCTTTCCAAATGCTACCCAGCCAAGCTGCACTCTTCTGGTGATTTCAGCCTCAAAGTTGTCTCTTCCCATCTGTAAAGTTTGCCCAAGGTACACATATTTCTGGACAACTTCAAGGACTACACCTTCGACGGAGACCGGCTCGGGGATTATGTGTTGATTGAACATGACCTTCGTCTTATCCAAGTTCATTCCAAGTCCAACACGTCTCGAGACAGAGTTAAGATTATATAGCATTTTTTGCAGGTCCTGCGGCGATTCGGCCATTATAACTATGTCGTCAGCAAAGCGGAGATGCGTGAGACTTTCGCCGTTGACGTTGATGCCCAGTCCATCCCACTGTAGCGTTTTGAAGACATCCTCCAATGCGTTGGTGAAGAGTTTCGGGGATATAACGTCACCCTGTCTTACATCACGGAGCAGTTGGATGGGTCTTGTATTATGGTTTTGTACTTGAACGGACATCGTAGCCATTTGATAAAGGCTTCTCAGCACCTCCACATACCGCCAGTCGACTTGACACCGCTGCAAGGACTCCAAAACAAAATAGAAAATATGAGTGTTAGAGAGCAAACATACCGCTTACCTATCGACCTACTACCTACCTACTGCCTACCTACTATAGTAGGTATACCTATCTACTACCTACCTCCAACATCCTCACTCGCCCCACTCTGCTACAACTGCTGATTCCTCACTAGTCCCACTCTGCTGTTGTTACCAGTTCCTCACGCGTTTCACTTTGCTGTAGTCACCAATTCCTCACTCGTCCTACTCGGCTGTAGTCACCGGTTCCTCACTTGTCTTAATCTGCTGTAGTCACCAGTTCTTCACTGTCTCACTCTGCTGTAGTCACCAGTTCTTCACTCGTCCCTCTCTTCTGTAGTCACCGGTTCCTCATTCGTCCCATTCGGCTGTAGTCACCGGTTCCTCACTCGTCCCACTCTGCTGTAGTCACCTGTACCTCACTCGTCCCACTCGGCTGTAGTCACCGGTTTCTCACTCGTCCCACTTTGCTGTAGTCACCAGTTCCTCACTCGTCCCACTCTGCTAAAGACACCGGTTCCTCACTCATCCTACTCTGCTGTGGTCACCAGTTCCACACTCGTTCTACTTTGCTGCACCTGCTACGTTGGTTCTTCGCTAATCCCTTCCCATACAGGCTTATTTTTGACTATTGGTTAAATCCAATCGCATTGAAAATTACCATACAGAAACAGAACACTGCCTGCCTAGAGAGACTCGCACTTGACCACTTCATTTCGATGGACATATTTCATTTCGGTGCACACTTATTATTATTTCGGTGGACAATTATCATTTCGGTGCACACTTATTATCATTTCGGAGGACTTTTTTCATTTCGGTGCACACTTATTATCATTTCGGAGGACTGTTTTCATTTCGGTGCCTTTTTCAAAATTCAAACTCGAATATCTCAGCTTCTGATTAAGATATTGCTAGCATTTTTCCACAGTTAAAATAAATCACGATAAAGATTACCATTATGTAAAAAAAGTTCCAAAACACGGAAAAAATAAAAAATCCTCCGAAATGAGACAAAAAACGCAGTTGTCGATATTCACCCAGGTATGTATAAGTACCTACCTACAACAAAATTTAAATCGAGAAATGGTTATTGGGAATTTGACTACCAAATACTCACAATCCACATTAAAATAGTATTTTATTTTATTCTTTATTATGATAAATGATAAAACATTAAGAAAAAGTAATTCAAAAAATATGGAGTAATATGGGGAAAAATGTAGAGCAACCGTTGAGTTTTATTTAATTTCCGTTCTTTGCGCCCTAATTTACATCGAAACTTTTTGGGCAAAATAGTTTTTAGTTGATTTTTGTGGTCGTTGCCACATTGAAATAATTTCAATTCATTTATTTTACACAATTTCAATTTTCGAAATAATCTAGTGGAAACTTCATTCCAAAATAAGTTTTTAAACAGTACACTTATTGACTGCTAATGTCAAACTTAATAGTCAATCGTTTTCGGTGTTCATTTGTTTAAATGTGGAAGCCTATGATTTTGGACGTCGAGTGCATTGTTTGCCATAAATCGTTGCATAAAATTAATCATAATCCTCGTGAAGCTTCGTTAAAAATGGGGAAAATTGTGCAACGCCGTTGTAGAACTCCCAACTGGTCAATCGATGAGAAAAAGTGTCTTCTAGAGATGATTAAGGCGCGTCGTGATGTGATAACAAGAACAACAATCGGGCCTACACACTTCGAAGAGAAAGATGTGGCGTGGAACGAAATATTGCGTGAGCTGGCACGGAGATTTGGAGGTAAATTTACTTCGATAAAGAAAGTGAAAACTCAATGGCAGAATATGAAGCGTATCGCCCGAGAAGAGATTTCGCATAACGGCCCCGCGTTACAGAAATACACAGAGCAATCTCTTGAAGTGTGCAATATTCTGGAGCTGATTAAAGATGGCGTCCTGAGAAACGAAACTGAAAATGCTAATACAAATGAAATTGTAGTGATTAACAATGCCTCTAATTGTAGCCCTAATGTCAATGATTTGGACGAGACAGCCGCCTCCAATAAAAACACTAGCATTGTCGAAGTTAAAACTGAAAGGATTGAAGAGTAAGTTAATGCCAATAGTTATTTTGAATTTGTTGTTAGGTAGTGTTTCAATAGTTAATTGCAAAAGAGTAGGTACTTAAATAGGTGAGTACCTATTTTTAGGTAATTAGAATTAGGTAGAAAGTATAAGGCTAAGGAAAATGTGAATTGTTGGTTAACTTTAATATTTACATTGAGTTCCTAGATCTATTTGATTTAATTCAATTTTTATTTTCAGGGATATTACCCAACCAAGTTGCAGTACCACCAAAACCTCCATAGACACAGAACAGACAGGGACCAACCGAAATGGACAGGATAATACCAACCATTTTGATAGCTCCAGCTCTTACACAGACCCGAATTCTGAAGATGAGCCCCTTGAACAAATCAGGGGAAATATAAAGAGATTACGCACTGCAGAAAATACTAATACTGAGTCTTTAGAAGACCTTTATCCACTGAAGGATTATCAAGAATTTAAAAGGTATGATACCATACTTGCTGGGTTAATGTTTAAAAATCTTGTTACGTATTCAAATTGCTTAGTTTTATTTTTGCTCTACATACAGGTTCACAACAGAAGAGAGACAAATAAAGATGGAAACTTTAAAAGAAGAGCGTCAAGTTATCAGAGCTATGAGGGAGACTGCAGAACTCAACAAAATAATCGCAGAACAGCGTCTGAAGCATGTACTATGGGTGAAAAAGCAAGAAATGGCGTAAGTTTTTCTGAATAACTATCTCATCTCGTACCTATGCATCATTTTTAAAATACGCGCACCTTTCAACTTTGTTTTTATGTTGTCTATGGATCGCGTCAAATTCGGATACACATTCAACTAACGTACAACATGCTCAATCTCATTTTAAGGCTAGTTTACACTGCGAGCTGCGACATTGAAGGTCAAGTTTTAGGGTTGCATATTTTCTGCTTTTGTCGCTTTTTCGGTATTTAGGGTTCGTACACAAATAATTTTCGGAAATTTTGAAATTACCTACATTAATGTATACAGGGTGTTAATTTAAATGTGTGCTTCTTGCTTCAGGGTAGGTTAAGTGTCAATTAAGGATGCCGTAAAAAATATTTTAAAAAATCCCAGTCACTTGGCTGACATTTGATTCAAATATCTATATCTCTGTCGAAATTCACCGAGTCCTATATTTAAATATCGAATATATTTAATTGTATGGCATATTATTTCAGTCAACAATGCACTGAAAAATTTAAACTCTCACGGCACAGTAACTCAGAATCACCAATATTGAGTTTTGCAAGCGAATAAGGCGTGACGTGTGTGTGCAACTGTCATTTAATGTTCAAGCAGTTATACAGAGTGTTACTTCAAATGCGTGCCATGAGTGCGTGCTTAATAGGGGTAGGTTCACTAACGATATATCGAAGGAAGCCATAAAAATATTAAAAAATATCCGACAACAAAAAAAAATTACCTGATTGCTTCAGAAGGAGGGTTATGTTTTTTGAATATGTATATTTATAGTATGTATCTATGTGGACTACTGTGGACAAGCAAATTCTTTTTCCACAGGGCTACAGCCTAAACGGCTTCACGTATCGTTAGATTTGTCTTAGCAGCGTGAGTGGCACTAGTTATACAGGGTGTTAATTTAAATCAATCTATAGGCTTCAAGTATCAAAAAATATCTAAAATAATCCTCTTTTTTCTGCTTTTTCATTCTAACGCCTAGTTATCGGCCAAGATTCATTCAAACTCAAAGTTAATTAGACAGAAGTACCTACCTGTATCGGCACTCTCTAAACGTCTAAACGACAAAATTGCCTAAAGATTATTAAAAAAATATGTTTCCATATTTTCAGCTAAGTAAAAAATAATATTTTTTTATGCCCGGAATTGAGATAATATTTTTGCGGCATTCTTTATCGATACCAAAATACCCTCAAACTATGGCACGCGCACAAATTTAATATGGCAGATTTTAAATGGAAAATACAATAGGTACCTATTGAAAATATCGCCGTCGAGTCTTGTTTTTTTTTTTAACAATTTTATGATGCTTGTATTTTATAATTTAAACTATGGTATTGATTATATTATACCTAGCCGTTTGTTTTACCTAAAGTCGTCATGCTATTATTATATTAAGTGTCATTCATGCTTTAAAACAGAAAATCAACAAAAGATTTGAAACAACTGAATAAACACAAAATAAAATATAGTAGGTAGGTATCTATAGGCACCTAATTTATAAAGTGGTACAGACTTTCCGTGTAAAGAAACATTATTGCAACTTGGACTGTGGTCTTAACGCCCTCTATATACCTACATGACACTTGAGGATCCACAGAAAGTTTTCCAATATTATTGGCCTATAGGTACACTTGCATAATTTCACCGGTAGGCGGTAACTTTCATTTTCCCCGAAATACACACAGTGTATAAGGAATAGTACGTAGTATGTGAAGTAACCTTTATATTTCACTACCAAACACTCTAGACTGTGTATCCGAATAAAAGAAAAATAAACTGAGTATTGTCTATGGTGAAACCGTCAAGTCATCTGTCAAATCTTGTATGATATTTCTGCAGTTTTCTGATCAATTTTACGAGGTTTTTTATTTAATTAATAAGTACAATGAGTTTTATTATTAAAAGCAGACCCGCTATTTTGCGTGCAATTAGTGTAAGGTAAGTAATTCCATGGCGATTTTATATTCTTATTGTTATCAACCGGCATGGTATGTTACGCAATCTAATCAAGGTTTATTTTGGTTTTGTACGTATTAATCGTGATGTAATAGGCTAATAATGATGAAATATAGTCTAAATTATCCATTGCTGTAGTCCTAGTGTCGCTTGCAACTCTTATATTTGTAATATTAGTTGGTATATGCACGCACACTTATGTCTTGAGAAGGTCGCACAAAGGTGCATTGACATCACCAGTCTAAATTGTTTTTCTTAGTCACTGCACGTTATTGCGACGTAAAATTATCGTTTTACGCTTCACAAAGGGAAAGCTCATAAACTTTCTTAATTTGATCATAAAGCCGGGTTTACACGTTACGAGTTGGCTCGGACCGAGTGCACTCGGATTACTACTCGGACGCTACTCGTAACATGTAAACATGTATCCGAGTGTACTCGGATGTCACTCGGATGCCGGCACCCAATCCGAGTCGAGTCGGATCGTGTTCTACTTTTCCTTTCAACTCGGATCTGCAGCTCGGATATAAACAAAAATGACGCAAAATAGAAGGTAGTCGGATCGTAATACTCTCCGTTTTGTGGAGTTCTATGAAGGAGAAGAAGTGTTGTGGAATGTAAGACATGAAGATTACAAAAACAGATATGTCTGAAATGTCGCACTATACAAATACTTGGATATAGTGCACTTTGGAACTCAAAAAGAACTTTTTAAAGTTCGGAAACATTCACCAACAACTGAGACACCTTGCAAAAGTAGATCAGTTTGTTCCATGGTGAGAGAGTTCCGTGAGATCACAAAAAAAATAATGAACTTTGATAGGAGTACACTATGAAGCGTGTAAACCGGTATAGGAGTACACTCGTATGAAGCTAACTCGTACGAGTGGACTCGGCCGTGACTCGGTCCGAGCCAACTCGTAACGTGTAAACCCGGCTTAAACCATAGTGGCATTCTAACTTGATTTATACCAAGTGAGTGAAACCTACACAAATAATAATAATAATTCCGCGTTGCATTCATTCGTGGGTTAGAGTATACTTTTTGGGTGCTATTTATTGAAGTGTTGAGTTTTATACTTATTTCATTGTAGTGATTTTTGTCAATATTACATTTGCAAGCTCTGCGAGTTCTAATCAGCTGTTGTTAGGGTGAATATCCATCATTGTTATCTTATCTTTGTTGTTTATCACAGAATCAGTTTAGTAAATGTTTTTTATACATTGTAAACATGTTCTATGTGGCAAAATCAATTTAGGAACACTAAAATTGCTTACACTACACAATACACATGGTGCAACTATTGCATGTATAGTCAGGACTATGCAATAAAGTGCTTTAACATGAAACACAACTTCATGTTGGAGTTTGAAAGAATGTTGGAGCCATTACAGTGGTCATTGGAATAAAACTCTACAAAAACAAGTAAAATTTAGTAAATAGTCTATTTATCGAGCTAAGACTAAGGTATATTTCTGTCCATTTCAGAATGTACAGTGGAGAGCCTGGATCTGGAGCGGGCCGAGGTGGTGGTGGCGGTGGTGCCATCCGTGAAGCTGGAGGTGCTTTCGGCAAGATGGAAGCCGCCCGTGAAGACGAATACTTCTACAAGAAGGTTTGTAGATTGTTGTCAGTTATCATATCAAAATAGCTAATAACTTCATTGTATGTCCATACAATTTGAGAGAGAGATTGTTCCATCCGTCTAAAAGGATTCATTGGAATGTTTGTTGATTTTATATACCTATGTAATTCACATATGCATAATTTTGCAGCATCAATCTGTTTTATCATATTTGGTATTGGTAAATCAATGTGTATTGCTGATGGATGATGTCACCAATTACTATGCAAATTTATTTAGCGCATGGTCAACAGATGAGTCAGATTTATCCACATCTAGATTACCTAGTCTTAAAACTGTTTATGATCTTCTGTTTATGTTAGCTAAGAATCTATGATGGAAACCTTTTCCCACTTAGGTGATTCTTTTGAAATCTATTCTTTCAAACATACCCAGGAGAATTAGTGTAATTAAATTACATTAAAACTGGAGGGCCAAGTAATTGAAAAGAAGATGATAATAGATGGCACTGTTCACTTACTTAGGTCCAAATGATCGACCATCCATTGCGGACCATTCCACAGTAAGTCACTGATGTTGAAAAAGTTATTTATGTGAAAATTAGGGGTATTGAATGCTGTAATGTCATCTTAATCTTAGCAGCCATAACAGTCCACTGCTGGACATAGCTTCCCCCCTATTGCCCCATGTAAATGCTGTAAAAGCCACACTAACATGTCCGTTTCTCATTACAGCAAAAGGAGCAACTGGCCAACATGAAGAACCACCTGGACAAGGAGATTGCGTTCCACCAGGAGCAGATCAAACGCCATGAGGAGGCCATCCGCAGACACAAGGCTACCATGGTTGACATGGACAAGAAGTGAACAAGAATAAGAAAATATTGATATAGTAGGGTCACTGAGAAAAGCTAGCTTTGACGACTAAACAAAGCTGAAAATATCGCAGCAGTTTTTTAACCCTTTAATGGGAAAAGCATGTAAATTTTTTCAATGGTTTTGAAATATATTGTGGTCAGTTATGGTCAACTTTTAAGTTGGAACTTTCTATTGCCTTATAAAGAGTTCAGTTTTTCTGCCATAACTGTAAGTCTATGGCGGTCAAAAACAGACTGATTATCGAGAAAGCTTGCTTTTCTTTGTGGCCTAAAAGTAGTCAACAGAAACTTTATACTTAATCCTCTAATTCCTTCAGTGTCTAAGACAAAAATCAATGTTATTTGTAAGGATGTTAAATCTTTCGCTTTTATTTTGTTTAGGACTAGTTGATTGAATACACAGTCTTAAATATTAATTTTATGTGATTTTATTATATAGGTACCTATTTCATTTCATTGCCTATTATAGTAAAAATAGACAGTATGTAGGTATAGACTTAAGGTGCTTATTAATTTGGAAAGATTTGTTTAGCTATAAACCAAGTACTTACACTTCACGTGCCTAAATGGCGGTGATTTTTGATTCAAACAAAATATTACATGTTCGAAAAATACATACATACATCTCGCACGCCTATATCCCTTGCGGGATAGGCAGAACAGACATGGTGTAAACAGCCATTTAAGGGCATTTACACCATGGCATTTACACCATGTCTAATATACCTAACTTACAAACTGGAATAACGATAGAAAGTATTTTAAATTACCTATGATATTATCTTCAAATGAGTACGCGCCCTTTTCCTGAAAGCGTTGTGTTTCCTTCTGTTTCCTTGCACTGCGTTCGCCGATCTACCCAGAAAAAAAGAGTACCTAAGGGGTTCCCATTTCATGTCAATTGTCTAAACAAAGTTTAGCTACCCTTTGAGGAAGGTATTTTCCTAAAAATTGCAATCACTTGCTATAGAGGGCGGCATCGAAGCTGTATTATATCATCTCTGTCTGTATCACGCTGTATTTACCCAACTGCCTCAGAAGGAGGGTTATGTTTTTCGAGAGTATGTATGTAGACAAGAAAGTTCTTTTTCACGGGCTACAACCCAAACGGTTAGTTGGATTTTGACATATGAGGTGTCGTTAGATTCGTCTCAGCAGCGCGAGTGACACTGGCTACATAAAAAAAATATAAGATGGCGAATTTTTACAGCAAAATACTACTTCAAAATTACCACAGTCGGGTATTTTTGTCTTTTAACACATCTAAGTACTGTGGTCTGCTTCCGCAGACCCTCTCGTTATCGATGGACAACAAATAAAGAAATGCGACGAATACAAATACCTAGGCACTATGTTGCACACCACAGGAGATCTGGAAGCAAACATTCAGCATCGAATTGCAGCCGCCTGGCTTAAATGGCCAGTGTTGCCACAACCGACTTTCCAAAGTACACATTTCCGCTGCCAAAATTACACATTTTGAACTAAAATTACACATGCACATTTTTTTTATATAATTTTTTTTTTCTTGAGGAAAACCTACCTGGGGGACGTTCCTTAACCTTAACAGCCACAACAGTCCACTGCTGGACATGGGCCTCCCCCGTATTGGGGGGTATTGCCATACTCACCACGCTTGGCAGGCGGATTGGCGAGCGCAGTGCAAGATGTTTAATTCACAGGGAACGCTGCTGCCCATTCCCTGGATAATTATCCCTTAGTCGCTTTTTACGATACCCACGGGTAGAATTGGGGTGATGCTATTCTAGGCCGGCATCACACGGCACGTTCATCCGTGCTTTATCAATAAAAAACTTCTGAACGGAATCGGCCAGAGTTGAAGATAGTTAGACAACTAACCGACCATCCGTCAGTATCTGTCTGTGGTCGATCGTGGAGTTCTTCTCGACGGCCGCTTGTGGCTGGTGGGGAGACGTTGGCGTGGCTGAGCCACTCTAGCGTGGTATCAGACGCCACCTGCGACTACAGGGGCGATGGGTGGTCGCTCGGGTGAGCGGCGTGGTTTTCCTGGAGTCCAAGCAAAAGGCAAGGTCTTACAAGCCGGGTGATTCCCCATTGGGGGAGGCCCAGCTAGTGCCCATTACATCTGCTCGTTACACCATCGGTCATGTCCGGTGTATGGCTCCCGAGGCAGCGGTCATATCCAATATACGGCGGTAGCCGGGCACCTCTGGGAGTGTGCCCACGATCCTAACTACTCGACGTGGAGTAGTGGATGTGGACAGCTGATGGCCACGTCAGGCTGTGCTGAACAGCACCACCCTGAGCAACCTATCTGGGTCCCAGAGCCTCCAGATCGTCCTGGCGGCTATGACCCCGCCGTATGACGGGAACAGGCGCTGGATGCGATGATTAATGTCGCGTCCGCCCCCGTGCGGAGCTTGACCTGGACCTCAGTGTGGGGTCCTGATTGCACTGATCTCTCTTGTAGGACGTGACGTGCACATGTTCTCTTTTAGGACGGATGCTCGTAAGCTCTCTTGTCTTGGGGACGGTTGGTGCTTCAGCTTTTCCCCCTGAGAAGTACTCTGTGGGGTGCCGAGCCGACCACGTCCAACGAACCCGTGGGTGGCTCTTGACGTGGCTGACCCGGTGCTTCCACATCCTGAGGGGTGAGGGTGATGTTCGCCTCCTCCATTTTAGGCTTCCGCTTCTTCGTCGCCGTAGTTCTGGAGGGGCCGTTGGCAGCCGTCATAAGGGATCCAGCCACGTTGGCTTCCCTCTGCGGTGCCTCCTCCAGTCTTTTCAGTTCGACGGGCTCCGTAAGTGGCGCTGTGCCCCGTACGTACGGGGCAATTGAGACTGTTGGCCGACTAGCCTTGATGGTGCGCACATAGTCCACCTTCAGGATGTCCTCCGGGTCTGTCCACGGGGAGGTCTCTAATCGCGACCTTGACTAGCCGCTCTTTCGGAGGTGCGTTGAGTAGGCGAACAACAGGATATTCTGGTCCCGGAGACCTCCAGCGCGGTAAAGTAGCGCTGGTTAATGCGGAATTTCTGCTCGCCTTGCGCCAAGTATCAGAACTCTGTGGACCTGTAGGGCAGCATGTTTGGCGTAAGATCGAGCTCCTTCTTTAGCTCTGCGGCGGCAGTTGGCGATGAGAGTTGACGAGAGGTGGGTCCGTCGAAGCCGGCGTGGACGGCGTCCACGATGGACGTGGGCGTCTAGAACCCGCGGGGAACCTGTGGCGACTCTTGAGCGCAGGGCGCTGGTAGCCCTTGAAGGGCATCTGCTTATTTGCGTGGTCCTCCCTCGGGGCGCAGGACCCTGGAGTGCCTCCTCGCTGGTGGGAGGCCGAGGTTACGGTTGCTCAACAGAGCCCTACGTGACGACCGAGGGTAGGCAGAAGCACTGGTAACACACTTTCGAACGCGGATGGGTAGTGTGATACTACACCACAACGACTAGGTGGCTGATTCATCTGTTTTTGGTGTGGAAAAGGATGCTTTTAAGTTCATCTAGAGCAAGAGAGATCTAAAATCGCTTTCTGTCTGACGTTCGTATACAGGGTGTTAGGGACGGTGTACCGAAAACTTTGCAGGCATGATCAGACCATCAAACTGAACAACTTTTACTATGGAGTTAATGGGGAAACGAAAAAAATTTTCCGGCCTCCCATACAAAATTCACGAACAGCTGACTGACTTTGTATGGGAGGTCGGAATTTTTTTTTCGTTTCCCACCATTGGCTCCATAGTAAAAGTTGTTCAGTTTCATGGTCTGAGCACGCCTGCAAAGTTTTCGTTACACCGTCCCTAACACCCCGTATTTTTTTAATCAATTTTACGTTCCGATAAATGAATAGCAAGCAGCGCTCACTCCTATCATTGTTTGAGGTATTGTTTTGGCTGCGAGTTTACGAAATTACACATGAGAGGCCAGGATTACACATTACACATGGAAGCCTAAAATAGTACGTCAAATGTGTAAAATGTACCCGTTTGGCAACGCTGTAAATGGCGGGAAGTGACTGGCGTAACCTGTGACCGGAGAATGCCTGTAAAACTAAAAGGCCTGGTAGGTATATAAGAGCATGATCAGGCCTGTTCTAACTTACGGTAGCGAAACTTGGGCCCTTACTCAACGCCAAGTCCAATCCATACACGTGGCTGAAATGAAGATGCTTCGTTGGATGTGCGGAGTGACGAGACTCGACAAAATACGCAACGAGTACGTTCGCGATAGTCTCGGCATACGCGACGCGATATTGCCGACAAGTTGCAGGAGAGTAGACTGCGGTGGTTTGGCCACGTGAAAAGAAGACCTCCTGACTATATAGGCAATACAGTAGCCAATCTAACCACCCAGGGGGTCCGGAGAAGGGGAAGACCGAAGACCAGATGGTTAAACGTGATCCGTAAAGATATGAGTTCCTGCGAAGTTACTGAAGAAGATACGTCCAATAGAGCGAAGTGGAGAGAGAAGACGAGAAAGGCAGACCCCACCATCAGATGGGAATAATAATTGCCAAGGAGAGAGAGAACACATCTAAGTACTTGTTTATGTTTACGTTCAATTTGCTCCCGACCTCGATTCTGGTAAACACATTCATGTGCTAAGTATCTTTAGGTAAATCAAAAGTTGATCATGCATGTACGTACTCCTACCTAATTTCTTGCAACAACAGTAGGTAGATAAGTTTAGTACCTAACCTAGGAACTAAAAGGCGGTCTTATTGCTGAAATCGATTATCCCAAGGTTAACAGAAAAGGAAAGTTAATATTAAACAGGTTAGGTAGGTGAGTAAACAAAACCACTGATACCCAGTTAGTATCCTGTAGGTCGATAGGGGTAAGCAAGCAGGTAGGTACGGTAGGCACTAGACCAGTCAGAAAGAAGAACGGAAATGAAAAGGAAGTTAGAAATTGTTTCCTTCCAGCGAGAGTCTAAATTCACTATCGCATTCATGACATGTTTGTTTTGATTCTTCCTTCAAAGGGGCACGAGCACGGTCGTCGCCCTAGCAAATAATATTTCCGTCCAAGTCCCGACTGCTCGTATAAATTTAGAATAGTGCGTAAAGGGCCAAATCGACGGCATTGTGGATAAAAGGAAATGCTGTAACAAAACTGGCATTGGCATTGGTGCTGCTATATTAAGGAGTTATTTTTTGTCGAAAAAGGCTAATAAATTGGAGTGCGTGACGCGAAATAGAGCTTCATCGACCATCGGTCGGGCCGGGCCGCGGCGCGGCGGCGGGCGACGACCGGGCGCCCTTCCGCGCGAAGTTAGCCGCGGGTGGAGTGGGGCGCGCTCCCTGCGACGCGAAGCGAGCACCAAGCGCGCCTCAGTTTACAACCATCGCAAATCGACGTCGCATGTCGTTTCTCGTGTTATTGTGGCCGAGTGCATGGTGCTAGTGAAATAACATAACAGCAAATTGTTTTGTGCTGTGTTATTATAGTGGTAGTGTCACGCTGCTAGTGCGCCGGGTCCAGTTCACTGTTGTGATGCATTTAAGGATATACCTATGGCTGTCTTGTGTAGTCCTCGCAGGATACGTTCGAGCGACAGAGGTAAGGGGGACCGAGACCGTCTTAAAATGCTGTATTGGGCCGGCTTTTTGTTGGGTTTTGTGCCTACGTAGACCGGTTGATTCGGTCTAGACGACAAGAGTTGCATGTGGCTTGCGTAACTTTCAATGTCAACACAAGTCCACGAGTATGAGTAATAAAGTTTGATGGTAGAAGTCTGAATGGCTGATTGTTAGGTTTGCCTTGAATCCTTGGACGTAGTAATCGTCAGGTAAACAAATGTTATCGGTTGGAATCGATTGGTTTGTGGTACGGCCGTGTACAACGGTCGGTTACTCTGTAAACACGGTATAGGTCAGCTCAGTCGAATGGGACCGAGCCGCTGTTGTGTTACTCTGTAGGTACAAACGTCGCCCACGGCCCACGTTTTGGAGAAAGCGACATGGAATACTCGTGGCTTTAAGGGAATGCGCCTTACTTCAAGTAAACCATTATTCTGGTACCTATTAGTTTCATACAGGTCAATGAATGGTCCAATCTAAATTGTAGTAGGTACACTTATGTTAACAAATTCAAACCATGCTGTTCGCTATTCAGCTGATTCATTACCTACCTAGGTATAGTGTTACTGTGTTACCTTCGTAAACAAGTTTTTCTCGTGTGCTAAATCGTCTACTCATTCATGATTGCAGGCTGTTTTATCAAAGTAGTACAAATCTTTTAACATGTTTATTTTGACTATGCTTAGGTATCGTTATTTATCAATGATAATGTTACCCATAAGTGCGTTTTGTTTTCAAACAGTCATTTCATACAGAGATAGGTTACCTACCTATCTACTTAGGTACCTGATAGATCTGACCACAGGATCTGACTGTAGCATTGTTTTCAACTGAAATAGGTAGGTACCTACCTAATTTACCTGCCAATTTTATTTATACCTATTACCTATTCCCATGTTACGAAAAAACTTGACTTGATGTCTGAATCTTTCAGGGTTCTACCTACTTTTATTTATCAATTACAGAAATGTCTTTTTAAATAAGGCTAACATTTCCTTACATATTTATTCTACATATGTGGACTGGCATTCTTTCACTTTATTTGTATGTTACAGGCCCCTACCTAGGTACATGAGACAATGCCCTTAAACACCTGCAATAGATAATTTACTATTGTCACCTATAGTGTGTCCTCCATTTCGTGTTAGTCACTCACGATCGGAATATATTCTGTTTTCTATCTTACCTAGTTATACAATACATACCTACCTACCTACTAGTTACCTACCAACATGAAGTACGAAGGAACCTTCCGAATCCTATTGGGTCATTCATTAGGTACCTACATTATATAAAATTATATAAGAGACAATGAAATTATTCTACCTAAATTGTGAAATCAAAATAGCTAGGTACCTATCACCTACCTATTCGTTCCTACGTAACAACCTACCTCATTAAATGCCCTATTAATTAGGTACCTATACACCTATCTAGATATCTATGAACAAGCACGCACATTTGACTGAAACTAACAAAAATAGTTCGTCAAAGGATTTTGTTAACCATACAAGAAACTACCATCCTATAACCTTCATAGAACAAACAATGGCCAGTTTGTATATTTAGTCCGTACGCTAGCTACAGTAAAACAAAAATACTCATTGTGATGTATTGTACACCTCAACATAGAGCAACTATTTAATCGCTTACATCACCAAATACATGTTGCTTTACGCGTACCTAGTTATTCATCATTTGCCTGCCCTTATCCCAAATCCCTATCCATTTGAGGTCAGCGTAGCTTAATTTTTACTAAAATCGTGTTTCTAAAGCACCAGTGTAAAAAACTACCCAGTTCGAAATACATATTTCTAAGTGAGAATTTCTCCATGGAACTGAAATATTTTCCCCTAGAAATTAGTAAAATAATATAAGAAAATGGTACTCTCGTGTGTGGGTGTCGGATCATTGTATGTTTAGGTCCATCCATTCTAATAATAAGTAGGTATCTTATGTAATGATTGTGCAAAATTAAGGGAATGCTTCCGGTTTAATTTTTTTTTATGTTTCGATCTTAAAATAAATCATAATTAGTCAACCCAAGAGCAGAGACGAGGAGCTAAACAAAAGGAACGCATCGTCAATAGAAAAAGTAAAAAGAGATTGCACTCGGCCTGTACGGGATCCGGGTGGTCGCGGGATGGTAACTAGCTGCTACAGCATAGAGCCATAGTTATCCATTTTAGTGCACACATTTCACCAAAGCCCGTTGTCTTTAAAGTTTAACTATCTTTAGAATTGTCCTTGCGTCGTTCACAAAACAATAAAGCTCATCATAAATACTTCTTTACACATCCAAAAATACACCTTTGCTTCCTCTGGCGTCATCACGTCGAATAAATCATCGTTTTCTTGAGCGCACAAATTACCAGCAGTTAAAGTAAGTGTCCACTTAGGTGTTTGTTATTGTTGTTTAACTTGCCTGTCTTACTATGGTATTTAAAGGTCAATCATTTGTGAAAACTTCTTTGAGGGTCTGCACATGATAAACTAGTCAACCTAAGACATTACCTTGGGGCATGTCAATTTTTCCTGTACGTGGAAAAGAAGGAAGGGCAAGCTTCTCAAATTGCTTATTTACATGTCTATTTTAAGTATATTACGAACAGGTTTGTCAAAAAACTTACATTACCTCATCATCATCGGCCTGCCCTTATCCCAATTTATTTGGGGTCGGCGCAACATGTCTTTTTCTTCCATTCATCTCTATCACCAGTCAAATCCTCACTTACGCCTTTATTTTTCATATCGTCTTTTATATAATCCATCAAAACTTTTAAGGCCTTCCTCTTATTCTGCGTCCTTTACATTACTTACTTATTTACATACTTACATTACCTCACTCTTCTATTATTTCTATCTATAGGTATTTTTTTACATTTCCTAAATTTTTTTCATGCCAACTACAATTTTATAGTTGTATCCCACCCGCATCTACCAGCTACTTACCACCCCGCTTTAAAACGTGTGAAAATAGGCCGGCGACCCATCCTATTGTTAGCAGTTTTTGTGACCATTTCTGACCAGCCAGTGTTCGAGTGCCCATAGAAATTCCAAGGCGACAACGATATGAGAATAGGATATATTAATAACCTCAAATTCATTTTGTTCTTTTTTCAAACTTTAACATAATTTTTACTTCGGTATTCCATTGTGTGCGTTGTAGGTTGAACCTTGAAATTGTGTCAAAGACATATTACTTAAAAAAACCCACAGTATTACGAGTACTATGGTGCAAAGTGCAGTGTGTAGAGTCTGGCCAGCGAGTCTTTGGACACGGAAATGGCGCCAATTTTAAAAATCTTTCACATGTTAACACTGAAAAACTACAATAAAACAATTTTGATACTTACTATTTTTTTGTTTTATGCTCTTCAGTTTGTGTTTACCTTGCCTACCGGTATGTATGTATGATGTATCTACCATAACAGAAAGGGTATAACAAGCCGAAAGGAGGTCAAGGTACTCATGAAACTGAACAACTTCCCCCATGAAACATGGGTCGATATATTATAAAAAAAATATTTGGACCTCCCATACAAAATCGCAGATCAGCTGATTGATTTACTCTGAGACATCCAAATTTTTTTTCATATTTCGTCCCATGTTCCATGGGGAAAGTTGTTCATGTTTACAATTTGTATTTGTTGTTCAGTTTCATGAGTACCTTGACCTCCTTTCGGCTTGTTATACCCTTTCTGTTACTCCCGGTAGATACATCATACATACATACCGGTAGGCAAGGTAAACACAAACTAAAGAGCAGAAAACAAAAAAATAGTAAGTATCAAAATTGTTTTATTGTAGTTTTTCTGTGTTAACATGTTGCCATTTGAAATATTTGAATTATTTGACGTCCAAAGACTCGCTAGCCAGACTCTACCTACCTAATAGATTGGATTATATGACGAGCTATGAAAAAAATACTGAAGGTGGGAACTGCGAATTCCAAAAAAGCTACATGTTCCTTGGAGAAAATCAATAGGAACATAGATTGATACATAGTATGAAATGAAGTTACTTTTTAATTTTGTCTGTCGGTTTGTCGTGGAATTCGCTAACTCTTAAACCACGCAACGAATTTTGATGCGGTTTGTTATAGATAGATACAGTACAGTGTTCAAGATAAAGGTTTAATATGAGTAGAACATGCCGGGAAAACGCCTTTTCTCGCGGGAAAACGAGTTGCAACAACCGTTAACGGGTTACTAATTGTTTATAATCATGTGATCAAACGAAAGGTTAATTAAGCAATTACCATCATAACCCTATATTTAAAGGTACATACTTTTTATAAAAGACGAATGCTCAAGTACGAAAAGGGCGAATATCTCTGCAAGTAAGAAAAGGGCAAGTACATATTTATGTCCGTTATTTTACAAACAAACGACGTTGGTTGGTGGTGAAGAAGCCATAATTAGAGGGCGCTGCGGTTCTGTGAACGTAATCGCGTATAATTATGGAACAATTAAGATTCTATTCTCTGTAAACAGGAGTAAATGAGCTGTCTTCTTCACGTGGACGACGGCCTGTGTGAAAAATTAGTTTTTATCAGTAAATACTTTTATAGTAATTTTTGCACTCTTACCATTAACAGGTTTGATGGAGGAATACTAATCAGGAATAAGATAAGAACTTTTCATGCGCTTCCAATATAGATGCACCTCCATTTTGGCCCCGTTGTATCCAACGGCTACTTCTGCTCAAACAAACTCGTCGAAAAACATTAGTAAAAACTAGATAAACTTTTGATTGTCGTTGGCTGTAGTTGCTGGCGGGATTTACGAAGGTAGAAAATGAAAAAATACCGCAAACTTTAAAAATACTAAGAATCAACTCATACATACTTTAAATTATTATTTCAAAGCCTGCTAAACTGGGAATCAAGTCCGGGGCGCTCGACAAAAACTACTGAATATATAATCTGCTGAAGTACCTAGTTGAGATCAGCTGATCTGCGTTTAAAATTCAAGAGACAGGTCTCTCAGTTAAAGGGGCATTGCATTTTATATTTTACTAGCTGCCCGTCAGCGGTTTCACCCGCTGCAAACTATTAATCCGCGGGAAAAAAGCATTACTCGCCAAGAGATGTCGCTGTTAGTTTTCGGCGAAAACGTTTAAAACGCGAATTGGCTCAGTCACGCCACCTATGCAAAAATATTAGAATATGCGTGATCCCGTAGGAATAAGACATTTTCCCGTGGTAAAAAGTAGCCTATGTGTTATTCTAGATACTCTTCTATATTTGTGCAAAATTTCATGTCAATCTAATCAGCCGTTTTAGCGTGATGTCGTAACAAACACACACACAAACATCCGCCTTTATAATATTAGTAGGATTCCCGTGGTTGTCAGTCCTACTATAGGGCAAAGGCCTTGTTTATTGATCTTTTAACTATTTTAACTTTGAAAGTTTTGTTTATTATTTTCCTACACATAAATTTAAATTATTGTCTCTGAAAAATCTGCGCAAAATAACAAGAGCTCTATTTGATTTCCGTGATGTATTGTGTACCACTTAGCCATTCTCTAGGTACCTACGTAGGTTACACCAAAATGTTACGACTACATGACATTCGTTTACGGTATAAGTTTTATATGACTTGCTTAAAACAAACACATACGTATTTTATATTATTTGTTAAACTAACTAAGTAAAATTTATACCCTTGACCTCCTCAAATGTCATATCATAGTAGTATGATGTAACTATAAACTACAAACATTTTACTTGTAGATCATATAATGTTCTGCGCAGATATTGCCAATTCTGCTTTTAGTTACGAAAGACGCACTGATGTCTATTTTTTGATAATGCAAATTCTTACACCTTTTCCGTTTATAATTAATCTTTGCAAAGAGCTTCTATTCTCTCTCACCAATAGCTCATCCGGTACTCCTAGTGGCGATTTGATAGCAAATACTATCAATTCCATCATCAACAACTGTTATATAGGAGTGGAGTGGAGTACCTTTAACTGTAAACGACAATAATCGATGGCATTCTAGCCTAGTGCTCACCTAGTATGTTGCACAATGAAGCATCCCGGTCACGAGCAGCGTAGGGTCTAAAGTCTACTAGGCGTAAACATGCAGATTTGTTAAATCATTTTGATATGGCTACATGAATGCCTTGATTTATTTAGTATATATTTGTTTTGTACCTACCTATATGCTATGCAACTCGCGCGGATTGTACGTTTAAAGGTACGTATGATGGATGACGTTAATATCTTTGGTAATCTTTGATGCCATACGTATGATCCAGCAAGCATGTATTAATAGGTCCTGACGGTCCTGATGCACAAACGGACGTAGGTTTGTCGTATCCGTCTGACAGACGAAAGGAAATTTCGAATTCCCATATTAAAAACGGATATATGGCACATGGTGACGTATGCCAAATCGGTGTGCCACACGTCTCCGATAAGTAAGTCCCGACTCCTAATAAACGATTTTCAAAATTTTCATCAGCGATCCCGAAAAAGTTGTGTGTCATACATAGCCTAATGTAGGAATATGACCTAGCTAGATATTCCAATAGTCCCGTTACATCTGACTTGATCTGCCCTTTGCTCGCACGAATTATTATAAAGGTCTTTCCTCAATACAGTTTAAGGTCACATCCTAAGGTCTGACTGACCCTACATTGGATACTTAGGTCGCAAGGAGTTAAATCTTCTATTGTGCCCAGCAAGAAGTCCTTGTAGACACAATATTTCATTCTGCTCCTACAAGACGGATGCATCTAGTTAAGAACTATTTTGTAGGGAAGAGACGAGACACGTGTCTTGGTACGAACCACTGTATTATTTGTAATTTTGTACATATGTTGCAGGGATATTAAAAAAGCCGTGATATTGTAATTTCACTAGTGCCATTATAATTGCACTGATTTATTGTCAATCGTTTGCATTACTTACAATTTAGCGGGTTGGTTTCAGTGACATTATAATTTCACTAGACGAGTGTTAAGTCTTTACCAATCAGATCACCCGGGGCTCCCACCACAAAATTAACTCATAATAAACCTAGATTTATTATAATATCACTTTTGCGGTCCAGTGAAATTACAATATCACTGAAATAAGCCCGTGAAATTATGCGAATCTGTCGTTATTGACAATAATCAGTGTAATTACAATTGCACTAGTGAAAAGAGTCTTGAAAGAGAGAATTGCACTAGAGTCTGCTCGCGACCACGACTGGTGAAACCCAGTCGAAACGTCGAGTTTCCAGGTAAATCGCTTATTTACCTAAAAAACTATCGCGATAAGACCCGTTAAAGTAATTATTATGTGTGAAAGTAATCGCGAGTGCTTTAAAAGTTATATGCACTAGTGAAATTATAATATAACGTCTTTGACTAAATCCCTGCGACACATACATTCATATAATCACGCCTCTTTCCGTGAGGGGTAGGCAGAGAATATATCCTTCCATTGCTTCGATACTTCGAAACTTTGAGAATGCATTTTCCGGAAGTTGAACTTGATTTAACCGAAAACGGAAATAGTTATTGTTTGGCCCTGTATTGGCGGACGTTGACAAAATGACACAAGGAATGGGTACTGTCGTAATTTTCTTGTAAATCACACTTAAGCTGCTATTCCGAACACTGCAGCCAACAGCCGACAGCCAACAGCATATGCTGCAACGGCTGCAGCTATCGGCAGTTGCAGCACATGCTGTTGGCAGTTGCAGCACATGCGATTCCGAAGGCACCGGCCGACAGCCGACAGCCGACAGCACATGTCGTGACTGCCGATAGTTGCTTGTGCACTTTGGTAGGTATAATAGGTACTTACAGGTAATAGTTACCTACATACATACACAAATCACGCCTTAAACCCTTGCGGGGTAAGCAGAGCTTCAACGGCCGTAAAAATACGCTCGTTATCGACACGTCTAACAAATATTTGAGTGACGTTTTACCTAGTGTCGTGTATTACTATAGTGACAGGTTGTCAGCCTGAGGCCTAAAATTGCAATACACATGTTGCCTTCGAGTCCCATAGTCGCTGCTTACGACCCCACAGGAAAAAATGGGGTGATGCTATTTAAGCCGGCATCACAAGGCAGAGTAGCAGGTAGATACATAGGTAGTTATAATAGGTACCTACAGGTAACTCACGCTCGAACTGTAAGTTCTTATAGTTGGTACTATTCAGCGTACCGCAACTCGAACCTAGGTAGGTATAATAGGTACCTTTGAAATTACCGCTGTCGGGTTTAGTTTTTTGATAATTATGATAGTTTATTTACTTCATAATTATTTCTGAACCACATATTTTACGTTTTATAGCAAAATCATTATATATAATCCCACCCAAAACATAAATGTGAAAGGCTGCCAAGTTCGACAATATTGGAATGCTTCGCCTATAAAAGAAGTGAGATCTAAATAAGTACCAAGTTCCATACACAGACCTCAGTTAAAAATAGTTACAGGAATGAACACTTGATTTTCCGCAGTTTGGAAAGTAGATTCTGAATAAATATCATATTAATACCTAAAATTCTAATACTTACAAAAACGCAAACCTGTTTTTTCAGCAGTTTCCTTTCCTACTTTTTAATGATATAACTTGGCAAGTTTTCACACACTTTGTTATTTATAAACCTACAAAACGCAATGAGTCAAGTATATAATTTTCTATAAAACTTGCCAAGTTATATCATTAAAAGTAGGAAAGGAAACTGCTGAAAAACAGGTTTGCGTTTTTGTAAGTATTAGAATTTTAGGTATTAATATGATATTTATTCAGAATCTACTTTCCAAACTGCGGAAAATCAAGTGTGCATTCCTGTAACTATTTTTAACTGAGGTCTGTGTATGGAACTTGGTACTTATTTAGATCTCACTTCTTTTATAGGCGAAGCATTCCAATATTGTCGAACTTGGCAGCCTTTCACATTTATGTTTTGGGTGGGATTTCATTTATTTTTGTAAGGTTTTCGGTCGGTTGCAATTTTAGGTCGGTACGACCATTGGAAGATATAGATAATTTTTTTGTATTAGTTCCTTAGGGTATGAATTTACACCTTCATTATTTTTAAAACCGACTCACACTTGGCCATTTTCAGATTTTTTCCTTTACCTTGACCTAAAGACCTACCCCTATGCCAAATTTCAAGTCAATACGACCACTGGAAGTGGTCTAGGTTTTTGATGAGTGAGTGAGTCAGTCAGTCAGTGAGTGTATAGTAAAAATAGCGATTTTCTGACGTCAATATCTCAAGACCTACAATAGGTACATTAATGAAATTTTGTATTTTAGATGAGTAAGTAGATCTCAACAGATACTAGAAATTTCATATGCGTAGATAAAATAGATTTTGAGTTATAGGTGGGTCGAACTTGGCCCGAAATGGTTCGTGTAATATAACCCACGGCCGGTGTGTCGCTCGAACTTGGCGGACACACTGCCGTGTGTCTAGATAAAACTAAGTTGATAAAAAGTATGTGCCGATAAAACTTAAAAAGGATTCCCGGTACGATAAAGGGACTTATATAGTGCAATAGCCCTTTATCCCTCCTCGAACAAGAAAGTTCCCGTTTTAAATTAAAGGGCGTATTTTTAAAGATATAAAAGTTTTTCCAATCCCTCAACAGTGGCGCCATCTGTTGTCGAGTAGTCGAACTCCACTCCAGATCGTGATCTTTGATGCAATCTGTTTCAAAATTTTTGATTTTAAATGCAATGTATTTAAAGCTTTTTTGTTAGACCAAACAGATAAATACCGCGAGTGAAACTGCGGGCGGAAAGCTAGTAACAAATATAAATACATGCGTATCACATTGCCGCTGCAGCAATACTGATCTGCAGTCACGGCAGTTGCGGCATATGCTGCAGCGGCCAACAGCATGTGCTGTCGGCTGCAGCCTTCGGATAGCGTTCCATAGAACTCCATACAAACCAGTAGTGCTGCAACGGCTGCAACTGCCGTTGCAGCATATGCTGTTGGCTGTCGGCTGTCGGCTGCACTGTTCGGAATACCACCTGAAGGCACCGGCCGACAGCCGACAGCCGACAGCACATGCCGTGACTGCCGATAGTTGCATGTAGACTTAGGTAGATTTTATAGGTACCTAGGTTAATAGGTACCTTACATACGTAAATCACGCCTTAAACCCTTGCAGGGTAGCGACGGCCGTAAAAATTCGGTCGTTATCGCCACGTGTAACAAATATTTGAGAGCCGTTCTAGCTATTGTCGTGTATCACTATAGTGACAGGTTGTCAGCTTGTCGCCTAAAATTGCAATACACATGTTACCTTCGAGACCCATAGTCGCTGCTTACGACACCCACAGGAAAAAACGGGGTGATGTTATTCTAAGCTAGCATCACACGGCTGAGTAGCAGGTAGGTACATAGGTAGCTATAATAGGTACCTACAGGTAACTCACGTACGAACTGTAAGTACTTAGTTGGTAATATTCAGTGTACCGCAACTCGAACCTAGGTAGGTACCTTTGAAATTACCGCTGTGTGGTTTCGTTTTTTAATAATTATGATAGTTAATTACTTCATAATTATTTCTGAACCACACATTTTACGTTTTATAGTAAAATAGCATAAATAGATACGTGCGTATCGCACTGCCGTTGCAGCAATACTGATCTGCAGTCACGGCAGTTGCGGCATATGCTGCAGCGGCCGACAGCGTGTGCTGTCGGCTGCAGCCTTCGGATAGCGTTCCATAGAACTCCATACAAACCAGTAGTGCTGCAACGGCTGCAACTGCCGTTGCAGCATATGCTGTTGGCTGTCGGCTGTTGGCTGCAGTGTTCGGAATACCACCTTTACGAATAGTATTTGCTTATGCTTATTAGAAATCGAACATTAGTAGGTAAGTAGGCAGGCATGTTACATTCAGTTTGTCAAAGTTTCTACAAATACATTTGGCTATTTACTACCGACTTAATACCGACTGGTATTGATACTAATGCAGCACCGAAAGTTACTCTTATACTGGTTATTTAAAGAAACTGTATTGTAAACCAGTATATGTTGGTCCCTTAAATGTTGACTCGGGTTTATGTGATTTGGTACATAGTAGTTGCTATCGTAATACTAGGCGCGGCATTTGTAGTGCGTTGTAGCCATACCACAAAATAGATAGTTTACAGAATGTTCACTCGACCCTTTTCAGATTTTTTGTGATCATCATTTGTTACATAGCTACTGTCACAAATCTCAATCAAGATCCAAGAAATATGACGTTCGTGGCAACCATCATCTTAGTTACTTTGATCCATCATTAATTACATCCAGTTATTTCCAGTTAAAGTCAGTAAGCGTCAAAATCGTCGCTAGTACTGATCCATCTGAATAGGCGCCCCGCGCGCCGTTACCCAAATTTGTGGCCCTATTGTAATGAATAGATACCTACATAGCGCTCAGACTTTTCGAGTTGTACATCAATCCAAGTACCAAATAGGTATTTGGTGAGTATCTGTTATTGTTATTTCTAATACTGGGTGCGGCAGTAGTAATGTGTTGTATTGCTAGTGCTACTATGGTGATACATAACGGCCAGGCTGGTCGAATTGAAGCAATTTGCGCTGATACTACACAACAACTAGGCGTCAGGAGCTAAGCCAGTGTTACTAGTTTTTAGTAAACACATTAGTAATGCGTGGTATTGCTATACTCTATCCGCGCGATGAAGATAATATAGCGTCCTCTCAACCGCACTTTTGTATGCAAGTGAAAGGGACAAATGATTGCCCTTCCAGGTAAGTGGGCGTCAACAATTGTGTAAAACCGTAAAGATGCGTTTACATGGCTCTTTGGTTAAAGAAGACTCATAAATATTTTTTACTAATAAATTTGGTTTTCTTTGGTCTATTACAATATTTAATAAGTAAAAATAATTTTAGGTAAATACATCTGTGTATGTTTCACAGGAAATAGTCCAAAACACGCGCTAGGTCGTAGGAGAAATAAAACAATCGATATAAGAACAAAAGAACGCGTCCGCTCCGTGCAAGCCACAGAAGTAGACTGAAATTGCACCGCCATGTAAACGCACCCTTGCCTCGTTATCGCTAACCAATGGCAATCATTTTGCATTTTCTGGTATTATCTTCATCGCGCGGATAGAGTATAGTGCTACTATGGTGATACATAACGGGCAGACTGGTCGAATTGAAGCAATTTGCACTGATACTACACAACAACTAGGCGTCAGGAGCTGAGCCAGTGTTACTAGTTTTTAGTAAACAATTTTGTTTCGACGAGTTGTCATACATATATCACGCCTATATCCCCTTCGGGGTAGGCACAGCGTAAATAGCCGTAAAACAGCCACCACCACACCACGTCTGTCAAAAGTTTGAGAATCTCTCCGAAGATTGGTACGTAGGTATCTGTTATTGTAATTCGTAATACTATAGTACCGTTATTCGAATATGCCATATTTGACAGCTGTCAAACCCATACTAGTAAAAATGACAAGAAAGAAAAATAGACCTTATTTCATAGCATTAACGTGATTTTGACAGCTGTCAATGTAATGCGTTGTATTGCTAGTGCTACTAACGGGCAGGCTGGTCGAATTGAGGCAATTTGCACTGATACTACACAACAACTAGGCGTCGGGAGCTCAGCCAGTGTGTCACTAGCTTTAGTAAACAATTTATATTTCACGCCTATCTAGACACACGGCAGTGTGTCCGCCAAGTTTGAGCAAAAAAGCGACACACCGGCCGTGGGTTATATTACACGAACCATTTCGGGCCAAGTTCGACCCACCTATAACTCAAAATGTATTGTATCTACGCATATGAAATTTCTAGTATCTGTCGAGATCTACTTACTTATCTAAAATACAAAATTTCATTAATGTACCTATTGTAGGTCTTGAGATATTGACGTCAGAAAATCGCTATTTTTAACCCCCGACGAACCAACCGGAGGGGTGTTATAAGTTTCACGCGTCTGTATGTCCGTGTGTCTACGATTCTTTGAGGCAACGTATCTCCGGAACGACTAAACCGATTTCATTGCGGTTTTGTTTATATAAAAGCTAATATGGTCAGGATGGTTCTTAGCCATATTTCATGAAAATCTGATGATGGAGAAGGAAGGTAGATTAGGAATCACACTACGCACTATATATACCCGTGTTTGAGCTAATTTGACTCGGAGTTGTCATATCTTTCAAGTCATGCATGACATTATGGAGGTCCTAACTATTTTAAAATATGACTTGAATGACTGTACTCGTATTTATTTGACTTTAAGAAATAGGTAGATAAAAGATCTATTACTTAAAACCTGCGCGTAGGTATAACATGTATTTACTAAGTTAGTAATATACAAAAGTTATATGTAATACTTCTGTATGTACCTATGAGTACCTATACCTGTGCTTTATCTTGGGTGAATGAGTTCCTCGCTTAAATAGGTATGTAGAATATTTATTGAAAACCCATACTCAATTTTGCTCGCTTTGCTTGAGGACTGCTTAACCTAGCTTTCTTCACAGTTTACCTATTATTGACAATGTAGGAAAAGAGACTTTACAAACAAATGTACTTAATAATCCAGATCTATTTTGGGTAATATTGTAAAAATTTGCGCTCGCTTCGCTCGCTTACAAGCACCAAGTGTCATTACCGGGGGCTTGAGGGGGGCTTACCCCCTCACAGAAGAAGACGTCAAACGTCCGTTGCAGGATTAGTGTCATTACCGGGGGGTTGAGGGGGTTTGACCCTCTCACAGAAGACGTCAAACGTCTGTTGCAGGATTCTTACAAGCACTAAGTGTCATTACCAGTGGGTTGAGGGGGGCTTGCCCCCCTCACAGATGACGTCAAACGTCTGTTGCAGTATACTTACAAGCACCAAGTGTCATTATTGGGGTTGAGGGGCTTGCCTCACAGAAGAAGACGTCAAACGTCTGTTGCAGGATTCTTACAAGAACTAAGTGTCATTACCAGTGGGTTGAGGGGGGCTTGTACCCCTCACAGAAGACGTCAAACGTCTGTTGCAGTATAAGGTACTTACAAGCACCAAGTGTCATTACCGGGCGGTTGAGGGGGGCTTGCCCCCCTCACAGAAGAAGACGTCAAACGTCTGTTGCAGGATTCTTACAAGCACCAAGTTTCATTACCGGGGGGTTGAGGGGGGCTTGCCCCCCTCACAGAAGAAGACGTCAAACGTCTGTTGCAGGATTCTTACAAGCACCAAGTGTCATTACCGGGGGGTTGAGGGGGGCTTGCCCCAGAAGAAGAAGAGACGTCAAACGTCTGTTGCAGTATACTTACAAGCACCAAGTGTCATTACCGGGGGGTTGAGGGGGGCTTGCCCCCCTCACAGAAGAAGACGTCAAACGTCTGTTGCAGGATTTTTACAAGCACTAAATGTTGTTTTCTTCGTCCTGTTTGTTTGTTTTTTGAAAATGTGGGAAAAGATACTTTATAAAGTAATCTACTGAATAATCCAGATAATTTTTAGTATATATCGTAAAAATTGACGCTCGCTTCGCTCGCGATCTTTCTTTGTGTTTCGCTTTCCGTGCTTGTCGTTTTTAAAACTAAGTTGACCTAGTTATTCTTGATTCAAAAAGCTCAATTAAAACACAAAAATCTTTATAGAATTTTGCGCTCGATTCGCTCGCGGTCACTCAGGTTACCCTGCTTTTCCCTGTCTTGCCTATTTCTCTGTCCTATACGATATACAAAAAATCACTGTGTCAATTTACACAAAAAATAAGATTGTTAAGCTAAGTTTTATTGTCATATAAAATTACTGACAGCAGCGGGTAGACCCGCCGGTTAAAATGCTAGTGAGTAATAGTAAGCGCTTAAAAAATCATGTTGTATGTTGTTTGAAGTCAGAAACAAAATATTAATTTAAAAAGCTTCAAATAAAACTTAAATTAAAAATTTAAAGGAACCCCCGACTTTCAATCCTTTAAAAAGTTAAAAATAATTTATTTATTCAATAGAATATTGTAAACCAATACTCCAACGCGTCGGGGGGCCGCTAAGTAAACAATATAAGTAAGAAGTTTACAAAGAATAATAAATAAACATATTAGTTGCAAATGTCATTTCATTTTTACGATTTTATTGAAATTTCTTACCTATATTGTTTACTTAGCGGCCCCCCGACGCGTTGGAGTATTGGTTTACAATATTCTATTGAATAAATAAATTATTTTTAACTTTTTAAAGGATTGAAAGTCGGGGGTTCCTTTAAATTTTTAATTTATTACTATACACTCACTGACTGACTGACTCACTCATCAAAAACCTAGACCACTTCTAATGGTCGTATTGACTTGAAATTTGGCATGGAGGTAGGTCTTTAGGTCAAGGTAAAGGAAAAAATCTGAAAATGGCCAAGTGTGAGTCGGTTTTTAAAATAATGAAGGTGTAAATTCATACCCCTAAGGAACTAAAACAAAAAATTTATCTATATCTTCCAATCGTCGTACCGACCTAAAATTCGTTACGAAGGTTTGTATTTAGTCAAAGTAAAGTATAAATGAGATATTTCCTTACCTAACTTAATCATAAGAAAAAGAAAATAAACCTTACAAAATAAATGAAATCCACCAAAACATAAATGTGAAAGGCTGCCAAGTTCGATAATATTGAATGCTTGCCTATAAAGAAGTGAGATCTAATAGAGTTCCATACACAGACTCAGTTAAATAGTTACAGTAATGCGCACTTGATTTTCCGCAGTTTGGAAAGTAGATTCTTATTTCCAAACTGCGAAAAATCAAGTGTGCATTCCTGTAACTATTTTTAACTGAGGTCTGTGTATGGAACTTGGTACTTATTTAGATCTCACTTCTTTTATAGGCGAAGCATTCCAATATTATCGAACTTGGCAGCCTTTCACATTTATGTTTTGGGTAGGATATCCCTTTCGGGGAAGACACAGCGTAAACGGCTGTAGAAAACGGCCACTTACACTACGTCTGACTAGTTTGAGAGTCACTCAGAAGACTGTGCGTATCACCATCTTTTTCTTACTCGGGGTGGGACGCCTGCAAAGCTCGCAGACCAATGATCAGCTCCATTTGTTAAAACTATTTCACCCAATTCCCAGGTAATCAACACCATAGTGACAGGTTGTCATCTTGTCGCCTGTACACATCAACTCTCAAATCCCATAGTAGCTTCTAACGACACCCACGGGAAAGATATGGGGTGATGCTATTCTAAGCCGGCACCACACGGCAACGAGTAGTCAACCTTTTTTTTGTGGTTGACCGAATCATTTTGCCTATAGCAGTCAACGCATAGACTTAGTTGGTCTCCCCCAGGGTACCTACACCACAAGATACGATCTCCCTTTTAGTAATTTTATTGTATTACCGGAAATCGAATGCTTCAAACTGATAGAAATCTAGCTACACAAGAACATTGTATCGCAACATGAATGAAGAATGTAACCGTGTAAAAGAGGGATTCTAAACACGGTCTGCATTTATATCGGGAATAAAGCCGGTGCCAGCGAGGGCTATGAAAGATTAAGCTGTCCGATCTGTGTGGAAATAGAACTACGAGGCCAGTGCATTACAGAATTGCGCCTTACGCGGTATGCAGTGCTGAGAATGTGTTAAAACCAGTAGGGTTATTTTGTTGCAACGCTTTGTAGCTGTTTATATGTAACATGTAGGTATGTAAGGTTCCACTCCCACAATGTCGGCAACAGTCAAATTTCATAGCCCTGCCCTCGCTAGCATGGGATTCAAATCCTTTAAGGGCAAAACACACCACCTCCGTATGCAGGACATATTGCGTGCGCGTTATTACGCGCGGACCGCGGTGTGCCATATCTCATACGGTCCCAATACAACGGCATAGCTACAAACGTGATGACGTGCACGTCACGCACACGGAGGCGATGTGTAGTGCCCTTAACTAGTCAACAATATCAACGATTATCAGAGCAAAGTTATGAATACGCTAGAAGTTACATTGTATCAAATACAGACACACACAATATTTGAAAAAGCCACTGTCTCTTCCCAAACCCAAAAATAAAAGTATAATCCTAAAGCACTCAACTCACCTTAACCTTTCCCGGAAACAAGTATAAACCGGGGGAGTATTCAGACATTCTGTCTACCGTGGCTAGCAGGGTCCTTTGTAGTCGCCTCTTTGTAAAAATCCTCTGAAATACCTACCATGTGTGAGCTTTGGTAGGGCTTAACCCACGTGAAATAAGTCGTTTTTAGTTTTTCTAGGAATAGCCAACGATCTATTAATTGTAGACTAGACTTGATATAGAAGTTACATTCTGTCTACCATGGCTCGCAGTGTCCTTTGTAGTCGCGTCTTTCTAAAAATCCTCTGAAATACCTACCTTCTGCGCTTTAGTGGTAGGGCTTAACCTACGTAAAATATATAGGTCGGTTTAAGTTGGTCTAGGTATAGCCAACGATCTATTAACTGTAGACTAGTCTTGATAAAGAAGTTAGTCATTTTGTCTACCATGGCTCGCCGTGTCCTTTGTAATCGCCTCTTTGTAAAAATCCTCTGAAATACCTAACGTGTATTTTATGCTTTAGTGGTAGGGCTTAACCTACCTGAAATAAGTCGGTTTTAGTTTTTCTAGGAATAGCCAACGATCTATTAATTGTAGACTAGTCTTGATAAAGAAGTTAGTCATTTTGTCTACCATGGCTCGCAGGTTCCTTTGTAGTCGCCTCTTTGTAAAAAAAATCTGAAATACCTACCGTGTGTGAGCTTTAGTGGTAGGGCTTAACCTACGTGACATTGGTCGGTTTTACTTTTTCTAGGAATAGCCAACGATCTATTAACTGTAGACTAGACTTGATAAAGAAGTTAGTCATTTTGTCTACCATGGCTCGCAGTGTCCTTTGTAGTAGCCTCTTTGTAAAAATCCTCTGAAATACCTACCGTGTGTGAGCTTTAGTGGTAGGGCTTAACCTACGTGACATTGGTCGGTTTTACTTTTTCTAGGAATAGCCAACGATCTATTAACTGTAGACTAGACTTGATAAAGAAGTTAGTCATTTTGTCTACCATGGCTCGCCGTGTCCTTTGTAGTCGCCTCTTTGTAAAAATCCTCTGAAATACCTACCGTGTGTGAGCTTTAGTGGTAGGGCTTAACCTACGTGAAATAAGTCGGTTTTACACATAATAATTACTTTAACGAGTCTTATCGCGATAGTTTTTTAGGTAAATAAGTCGGTTTTAGTTTTTCACGGAATAGCCAACGATCTATTATTTGTAGACTAGTCTTGATAAAAAGTTAGACATTCTGTCTACCATGGCTCGCAGGTTCCCTTGTAGTCGCCTCTCTGTAAAAATCCTCTGAAATACCTACCGTGTGTGTGCTTTAGTGGTAGGGCTTAACCTACGTGAAATAAGTCGGTTTTAGTTTTTCTAGGAATAGCCAACGATCTATTATGTAGACTAGACTTGATAAAGAAGTTAGTCATTCTGTCTACCATGGCTCGCAGTTTCCTTTGTAGTCGCCTCTTTGTAAAAATCCTCTGAAATACCTACCGTATGTGAGCTTTAGTGGTAGGGCTTAACCTACGTGAAATAAGTCGGTTTTAGTTTTTCTAGGAATAGCCAACGATCTATTATGTAGACTAGACTTGATAAAGAAGTTAGTCATTCTGTCTACCATGGCTCGCAGTTTCCTTTGTAGTCGCCTCTTTGTAAAAATCCTCTGAAATACCTACCGTATGTGAGCTTTAGTGGTAGGGCTTAACCTACGTGAAATAAGTCGGTTTTAGTTTTTCTAGGAATAGCCAACGATCTATTAATTGTAGACTAGTCTTGATAAAGAAGTTAGTCATTTTGTCTACCATGGCTCGCAGGTTCCTTTGTAGTCGCCTCTTTGTAAAAAAAATCTGAAATACCTACCGTGTGTGAGCTTTAGTGGTAGGGCTTAACCCACGTGAAATAAGTCGGTTCTAGTTTTTCTAGGAATAGCCAACGATCTATTAACTGTAGACTAGTCTTGATAAAGAAGTCAGACATTCTGTCTACCATGGCTCGCAGTGTCCTTTGTAGTCGCGTCTTTCTAAAAATCCTCTGAAATACCTACCTTCTGCGCTTTAGTGGTAGGGCTTAACCTACGTAAAATATATAGGTCGGTTTAAGTTGGTCTAGGTATAGCCAACGATCTATTAACTGTAGACTAGTCTTGATAAAGAAGTTAGTCATTTTGTCTACCATGGCTCGCCGTGTCCTTTGCAGTCGCCTCTTTGTAAAAATCCTCTGAAATACCTACCGCGTGTGAGCTTTAGTGGTAGGGCTTAACCTACGTGAAATAAGTCGGTTTTAGTTTTTCTAGGAATAGCCAACGATCTATTAATTGTAGACTAGACTTGATAAAGAAGTTAGTCATTTTGTCTACCATGGCTCGCCGTGTCCTTTGTAGTCGCCTCTTTGTAAAAATCCTCTGAAATACCTACCGTGTATGAGCTTTGGTAGGGCTTAACCCACGTGAAATAAGTCGGTTTTAGTTTTTCTAGGAATAACCAACGATCTATTAATTGTAGACTAGACTTGATAAAGAAGTTAGTCATTTTGTCTACCATGGCTCGCCGTGTCCTTTGTAGTCGCCTCTTTGTAAAAATCCTCTGAAATACCTACCGTGTATGAGCTTTGGTAGGGCTTAACCTACGTGAAATAAGTCGGTTTTAGTTTTTCTAGGAATGGCCAACGATCTATTAATTGTAGACTAGTCTTGATAAAGATGTCTGACATTCTGTCTACCATGGCTCGCCGTGTCCTTTGTAGTCGCCTCTTTGAAAAAAACCTCTGAAATACCTACCTTGTGTGAGCTTTAGTGGTAGGGCTTAACCTACGTGAAATAAGTCGGTTTAAGTTTTTCTAGGAATAGCCAACGATCTATTAATTGTAGACTAGATTAGACTTGATAAAGAAGTTAGTCATTTTGTCTACCATGGCTCGCCGTGTCCTTTGTAGTCGCCTCTTTGAAAAAAACCTCTGAAATACCTACCGTGTGTGAGCTTTAGTGGTAGGGCTTAACCTACGTGAAATAAGTCGGTTTTAGTTTTTCTAGGAATAGCCAACGATCTATTAATTGTAGACTAGACTTGATAAAGAAGTTAGTCATTCTGTCTACCGTGGCTCGCCATGTCCTTTGTAGTCGCCTCTTTGTAAAGATCCTCTGAAATACCTACCGTGTGTGAGCTTTAGTGGTAGGGCTTAACCTACGTGAAATAAGTCGGTTTTACACATAATAATTACTTTAACGAGTCTTATCGCGATAGTTTTTTAGGTAAATAAGTCGGTTTTAGTTTTTCACGGAATAGCCAACGATCTATTATTTGTAGACTAGTCTTGATAAAAAGTTAGACATTCTGTCTACCATGGCTCGCAGGTTCCCTTGTAGTCGCCTCTCTGTAAAAATCCTCTGAAATACCTACCGTGTGTGTGCTTTAGTGGTAGGGCTTAACCTACGTGAAATAAGTCGGTTCTAGTTTTTCTAGGAATAGCCAACGATCTATTAACTGTAGACTAGTCTTGATAAAGAAGTCAGACATTCTGTCTACCATGGCTCGCAGTGTCCTTTGTAGTCGCGTCTTTCTAAAAATCCTCTGAAATACCTACCTTCTGCGCTTTAGTGGTAGGGCTTAACCTACGTAAAATATATAGGTCGGTTTAAGTTGGTCTAGGTATAGCCAACGATCTATTAACTGTAGACTAGTCTTGATAAAGAAGTTAGTCATTTTGTCTACCATGGCTCGCCGTGTCCTTTGCAGTCGCCTCTTTGTAAAAATCCTCTGAAATACCTACCGCGTGTGAGCTTTAGTGGTAGGGCTTAACCTACATGAAATAAGTCGGTTTTAGTTTTTCTAGGAATAGCCAACGATCTATTAACTGTAGACTAGTCTTGATAAAGAAGTTAGTCATTTTGTCTACCATGGCTCGCCGTGTCCTTTGTAGTCGCCTCTTTGTAAAAATCCTCTGAAATACCTACCGTGTGTGAGCTTTAGTGGTAGGGCTTAACCTACGTGAAATAAGTCGGTTTAAGTTTTTCTAGGAATAGCCAACGATCGATCTATTAATTGTAGACTAGACTTGATAAAGAAGTTAGTCATTTTGTCTACCATGGCTCGCCGTGTCCTTTGTAGTCGCCTCTTGTAAAAATCCTCTGAAATACCTACCGTGTCTGAGCTGAGGTAGGGCTTAACCGACGTGAAATAAGTCGGTTTTAGTTTTTCTAGGAATAGCCAACGATCTATTAATTGTAGACTAGACTTGATAAAGAAGTTAGTGATTTTGTCTACCATGGCTCGCCGTGTCCTTTGTAGTCGCCTCTTTGTAAAAATCCTCTGAAATACCTACCGTGTCTGAGCTTTAGTGGTAGGGCTTAACCTCCGTGACATAGGTCGGTTTAGTTTGTTTATATCTGGAATAGTACCTTCATACCTTGCCAAAGATCTACTAACTGTAGACGAGTCTAGTACAACAATATTTTTTGTGATTGAATATGCAGAAAACTCAGAAATGGCCACGGAGATGCTAATCCTCTTCCTCTTGGCGCTACTTGGTTGACAATACTTTTACCGAAGTTAAGCTACCCGGCAGATAAAGGCGTCACAAATAATCATCCCGAAGATCATGTTTCCATACAGCAGCTCCAGTTTCCATTCTTGCCTGTATCATAATAATCCATTATCATCTTGCCCTTATCGCAATTACCTACTTGTGGTCGGCGCAACATGTTTTCTTTCAACACAAAATCATATTACAAAAGGATTTGGCTTAATTTTATGACTGGCCGCCTGCCTGACGTCAACCCTCTTTGTTACCAACCATACGGTTTACCATGGTCGGCAGATATTGTAGCCAAGTTCAAAAACTCTACGTCGCCTTTTACGAAACACCCTGAGTAGAATAGGGGTGGCAGAATTCTTAGCCGCTGCCAGTCGGCACGTATCATAATAATATAGGTACTTACGGTACTTACAAAAAAAACATTAGAGCTCAACGTCAAATCAAACTTGAATGGTTTATGATATTACTCTAATATTTGTATTAAGTATGTTCTCGAAGAAAGCAGCATCTACGTGTAAATAAGTCTTTGAACAGGTTGTGGGATAGCCTAGATCGCTATCAGTCGTACGACAGGGTTTTGAGATAGGGACTCAACAGGGCGCTTTGTTTATTTATACGGGTTAAGCTCTTTGATGATTTTATGTTCGGTAGACTTCATAAAGTCCCTTTACTTGAGTTGAGTTAGCATATTTACAGCTGAAACTTCTTAAACGATTATCTTCCTACTATTCAGCACTTAGATTTACTACACCAACGCCCTACATGATAATAAAACCTACTCGTATGTGGATGGGAACGTTGGCAGGGGAAGACCTAGACGAACGTACCTGGATCAAATCAGGGACGTTTTAAAGAAAGGCCAGGTCAAGAGTACCCTAAACCGACGAGCGTGCATGAAAAAACGAAAGAGGTGTGTCAGGATCTTAGCTAGTAGAAGGATGTATGTATGTAGTATTTAGTACTTGACGCCCATTTCAATCATTATATGAACGTAAAAATGCGTTACTTTGTATTTGACGAGTTGACGATCATAATATCTAGGTATTATTGATCCATTTTAGGAAGTTTCTATGTACCATTAATTAATTTGATGAACCTACACGGTCGGAGTGATCAATTCAATCAAATTTAATCAAAGATCTACATAACCCTGTGTACTGTACTACTGTAGGTTCCTAGCTTTACACCTATGTTTGTTACGGCCGTCCAGATAGGAGACTACATGTATTTGACAGCTGTCAAATATGGCCTATTTGAACGGCCGTACTGTACGTTCCTATTATCTAGCTTTACGCCTATGTTTGTATTGGCTCAAGTTGATATGGAATTCAGCCACATAAGGAGACATAATTAAGAGACAAAGGAGTGATTAGTGATTCATCGACGACTGATGAACGACCTAGCCGCGCCACGTGTTCCGTATAAACTTCTCGTTTATTATCCTTTATAATAATCCTTAACTAGAAATAACTGGAATCTCAGGGGAGCTCAATGTAACTCAGAAGATGGTTGCCGCGAATGTCATATAATATTTCTTGGATTAAAATTGCTCAGAATCATATGACGTTCTTGTATCAGATTTTGCTGTTTTGATATTCTTATACTTTGAGATACTTGAGTATAGCAACCCTGGCTATGTAACAAGTCGCGAAAATCCTAAATAGAGTCGAGTGAGCCTTCTGTAAACTCTCTATTTTGTGATAATATTCCGTTAAAGAGTCTCATTGCAAACGCTTGCGCGCTGCCTCAGCTGTTTAACACATGTCAGTGTGAAGAGATTACGCTTATGATTTGTGGCTCAAACTTCTTTGAGCCCATTGTCTTAGTATGACTTATGAGTTATGCTCATTCATGGTCATTTTTTATGACGTTTTTAATATGGATCGGACCGTGGAGCTTTAGCCAATTAGCTACTTCCTGTTTAACATTGAGAACTAGTTTATAATCTCAAGATACTTTAGTATATTTGCAAAAAAAATTATGCCGCGAGCTGGAATAAAACGTGCGATTTTCGATACTTTTTCTTAGTATTTGTATGAATAACCAGTATAAGCTAGTTCCTTAAATTAGTAGGCAGATTTTGCGATGGCGATAGTACCAACCATTCGATATTTATACTCGTAGTTTGCAAGTTGAAGAGACGTCATTGAAATATGCCGTGTGATGCTGGCTTAGAATAGTATCACCCATTTCTTTCCTGCGGGTGTCGTGAGAAGCGACTATAGGACTCGAGGGTTTCATATGTATTGCAATTTTAGGCGACAGGCTGACAACCTGTCTCTATAGCGATACACGACAATAGCTAAAACGACCCTCAAATATTTATCAGACGTGGCGATAACGGCCGTATTTTTACGTCAGTTTTCAACGGTGACGGTCTGCCTACCCCGCAAGGGATAAAGGCGTGATGTATGTCTTTGAAACAGCTCACGAAGTCAAAATAATGACCATAGTTTCTTAAGACTTACAGTTCTCGTAAACTAGCCGAAAGGTAAACCAACTTAATCCATAAAAGATAATTAAGTGATTGTGCTCGCGAATAAGTGAAAAAGTTAGACTATTAACTCATGTGGTAGTTGTATAACTTGCTATGGGTTCCGTTACAAACTAAGTAGACAACTATTTGGGTAGAAAAAGATAAATAAAGGTATCATATGGAGATACAAAAAATAGATATTTTTGGTGCGCGATATTTTGAAGTAGATGTACAGATACACAGTTTTGCTATAGTAGAGTCGTTCGAATAGGTCATATTTGACAGCTGCCAAACCCATACTAAGAGACATGTCAACAATGAAAAATAGACCTTATGTCATAGCATTAACTTGATTTTGACTGCTGTCAAATATGGCCTATTTGAACAACCGTACTGTAGGTACGTTTACTACTGCTCAACTGCTGGTATCGTAATTATTGGAAATGGCATACTGCCAAAATTATGCTAATAGACACGTGGGTACTCACATTACAAGGTACCTAATTAAGATTACAAGTAAACCGGTTTCCCAAGCGTAGTTCATACTGCCCATACTCAGCTACATTAGAATAAAAAATTGAGTACCTACCTTTATTGTAGAAGTGAGATTTATTTTTATCCATTTATTCATATGGCGGAGGATTCAGAAGGCCTTTGCCCAGCAGTGGGATCTGATAGGCTAACTATAATAATAATAATAATTTATATAATAGCGCAGCATGAGATGGCCTCCTACCAGGTGAAACGACGTCCTTGTAAGGGTTATAGGCAGCCGTTGGATGGCAGTCTGCCCAAATCTCCATTAAGGTGCCTGGTGGTGATAATGCTGACAGATACCGTTTTATCGTTGTTATAAAAAGATGAAGAATTATTTTTTGAATGGTACATCGTGTCCCCCAACGACTCGATGAACCAGTGTCAGAGTTTTTTAATCGCCTACCTACTACAATCAGCAGGCTACTGAAGAAGAATGCTGATGGATGATGATGATAAATATTTCAAACAAAATCGTTAAACACAGTCATTTTAAAAATTCTGTACTGAAAAGGAGTCTAGTTGGTCCACCACCGTTTCTTTCCTCAGAGCTATTTATTTTCCATCAGCAGATCAAATGTTTGCCAATGAAGCCTTTTCAGCGGGGCCCAATTAGAACTGGTCTTCACTTTAATTGAGTAGTTCCCGGGCTTTGCAGAGGTTGAGTGTTTAGTAACTACTTGCGAGTTTTTTCTTGTCGGGTGTAACATGTATAGAGTCGACCAAAGACCCAACAATCTTAGTAAGTTTTACTTCCTACCTTTTATATTTTAGGCTAAAGTAGATTAATACTTATTTTATTTTAGCTTACTGTTGTAGGTATTTTTGAGCATGTTGTGTTTATCTTTAATTGTTAAGCATATAAGAATAATTTAAAATTGTATAAAACAATGTTACTATATGTTCAATGTAGATAAACCTTAATAAATAAATAAATAAATCTTGAAGAAGACAGATAGACGTCTTCATGTCTTTTATCGGATAAATTGCAATGAGATTATTTGAATTTGACAGAAAAGATTTTCCGCGAAAGTTGTCATATCTCAAGGAATTCATATACTTAGCTCCGAGATTGTATTATACGCAAGAAAACACGTAGGTATATTTGTATCGTAGCTTGAAGGTTGTAAGTTTAATTGTATCATATCATAATAGCTAGGTATTGTAGCTTGTAGGTTACTTACTGACTGCTCACTCAGATAATATGAAAAAAAAAAACCTTATCATTACCCACACAAAAGCAGGCAATATACCTAAAACTGCCAAAGTTACAAATATTATAATTTTATCATGATTTATGAAACACAAGGTAGGTAATACTAATGTGTTACTTAATCCACCAAACTGCGAACGGAAACGCGTAGGAGATTGTAGGAGTGAAGTATTAGTAAACCTTATTTGCATTTAGATAAACCTCCTTTTGAGGCATTTTGAATAAATCTGCCTATCACTTCTGCGATAACCTTATACGTTGGCTGGTCATCAAAATTATATTCCTTCGTGTTATACACTATAAGGTCCTATTAAATTCACTGCAAATATTTTAAAGGCATGCGTAAATATGTATACAAAAACATCTAAAGCATTTTAAAAATAATCTACACGCTCTTTTTTTTCATTTTCAAACAAACTTTTTAATTAATTATGTGAACGTCCTTTGACTGACCCGACTGACGTTCCGCCACGTAGACAGGATTCACTTACACGGCACGCACACTAACAACCAACCAATCACAGCACCTTTTTTTGGCGCGTAATTTAAATTCATCGAAGTGTGTGTTTCTAGGGCAAACAGGGTGCACTTATTTCGTTTTTTTTTTTTTGTTTAATGCAATTTTCTCGAAAACTAGCGTGTAGATTTCTTTAAAAAGGTTTTGGCCAAAAAAATACCCAGCTTCGCCAGGAACGAAATGTATATAAATGGGTTCACTAGAGTATAGTTATTTAATTAAAAAAATAAACAGGGTCCTACCCCATCTAGTATAAAAAATATTGGATAAAATATACGAGAGGCTGGTCCAGTGGTTACTCTGGCCCCTAGTATATCTTGTACTCAGTTGTAGGTAGGATGTCAAATAATTATAATTATAAAATATAATCGTGTATCTAATAAATTTACAACTAGGATAAATATATTTGATTCAAAGATAAAATATATTTCAAAATATCTTGGATGACTTTGCTAAATGTTTATACACCAAAAACCCAGATTCTACTGGAACGAAATGTGTGTACAGAGGATGTAAAAAATTTACTGCAAATATTTTCAGGAGTGAACCAACCCATGAAACTGAACATCTTTCCCCAAAGAACATAGGTCGAAAAATGAAAAAAACGTTAGGACCTCCCTTAAACCAGCCGACCGAGTAAATTTTTATGGGAGCTCCAATTTTTTTACATATTTCGTCCTTTGTTCTTTGGGGAAAGTTGTTCAGTTTCATGGGCTGGTTCACCCCTGAAAATATTTGCAGTTGATTTTTTTACATCCTGTGTACGTACCTACATTTCGTTCCAGTAGAATTTGGGATTTTGTTGTATAAACACTTACCAAAGTCATCCAAGATATTTTATAATATATTTTATCTTTGAATCAAACATATTTATCCTAATTGTCATTTTACCAGATACACAATTATATTTTATGTAGGCACGTATTTGACATCCTACCTACAACTAACTACAAGATATACTAGGGGGTAAGTTTAACCACTGGACTAGCCTCTCGCATAAGATATCTATTTCATCTAATATTTTCTATACTAGATGAGTTAGGACCCTGTATATTCTTTTAATTATTCTTTTATTAATACTCTAGTGAACCCATTTATACACATTTCGTTGCTGGCGATTCTGGGTTTTTGTTGTATGAACATTTAGCCAAGCTCTTTCATATGCGTAGATAAAATAGATTTTGAGTTATAGGTGGGTCAAACTTGGCCCGAAATGGTTCGTGTAATATAACCCACGGCCGGTGTGTCGGGCTCGAACTTGGCGGACACACTGCCGTGTGTCTAGATAATGACAACCGTCAAGTTACGAATGATTCTAGGTTCTAGTTTTATTTTTAAGCAAGGAACCGCTTTTCAGAATCTACGCTGCGTGGATTGCATCCTCAACATGGTGGTAGACTATTTATTCCAAGTACTATAGTGAACGCAACTATATGAGGTCCTATTAAATTCACTGCAAATATTTTAGGGGCAGATCAAATAAAATATAAGCATGTACTAGGCAAAGGGCTTGGCTAAATGTTCATACAACAAAAACCCAGAATCGCCAGCAACGAAATGCATATAAATGGGTTCACTAGAGTATTGCTATTTAATTAAAAAAATATACAGAGTCCTACCTCATCTAGTATAGAAAATATTAGATGAAATAGATACACCTTATACGAGAGGCCGGTCGAGTGGTTACTAACTAACGAGTATATCTTGTACTCAGTTGTACGTAGTAGGTATGTCAAATAAATACATAAAATATAATCGTGTATCTAGTAAAATGACAACTAGGAAAAATATGTTTGATTCAAAGATAAAATATATACGTATTATTATAAAATATCTTGGATGACTTTGCTAAATATTTATGCACCAAGAACCCAGATTTGTCTGGAACGAAATGTGGATGTAATAAAAACAACTGCAAGTATTTTTAGGGGTGAACCAGCCTATGAAACTGAACAACTTTCCCCAAGGGACATAGGTCGAATAATGAAAAAAAAAATTGGCTCTCCCATACAAATTGACTCGGCCGGCTGGTACATTTTGTATGGGAGATCTAATTTTTTTTCATATTTCGATCTATGTTCCTTGGGGAAAGTTGTTCAGTTTCATGGGCTGGTTCACCCCTTAAAATATTTGCAGTTGTTTTTATTACATCCACATTTCGTTCCAGACAAGTCTGGGCTGCATAAATATTTAGCAAAGTCATCCAAGATATTTATTACGTATATATTTTATCTTTGAATCAAACACATTTTTCCTAGTTGTCATTTTACTAGATACACGATTATATTTTATGTATTTATTTGACATACAATGTATTTATTTGAAGTACAAGATAATATACTCGGTAGTTAGTAACCACTGGACCGGCCTCTCGTATAAGGTTTATCTATTTCATCTAATATTTTCTATACTAGATGAGTTAGGACCCTGTTTATTTTTTTTAATTAAATAGCAATACTATAGTGAACCCATTTATGTACATTTAATTGCTGGCGAATCTGGGTATTTTTATGGCCAAAACCTTTCTAGTATCTGTCGAGATCTACTTACTTATCTAAAATACAAAATTTCATTAATGTACCTATTGTAGGTCTTGAGATATTGACGTCAGAATATCGCTATTTTTACTATACACTCACTGACTGACTGACTCACTCATCAAAAACCTAGACCACTTCCAATGGTCGTATTGACTTGAAATTTGGCATGGAGGTAGGTCTTTAGGTCAAGGTAAATAAAAAAATCTGAAAATGGCCAAGTGTGAGTCGGTTTTAAAAATAATGAAGGTGTAAATTCATACCCCTAAGGAACTAAAACAAAAAATTTATCTATATCTTCCAATCGTCGTACCGACCTAAAATTCGTTACGAAGGTTTGTATTTAGTCAAAGTAAAGTATAAATGAGATATTATCTTACCTAACTTAATCATAAGAAAAAAAGAAAATAAACCTTACAAAAATAAATGAAATCCCACCCAAAACATAAATGTGAAAGGCTGCCAAGTTCGATAATATTGGAATGCTTCGCCTATAAAAGAAGTGAGATCTAAATAAGTACCAAGTTCCATACACAGACCTCAGTTAAAAATAGTTACAGGAATGCACACTTGATTTTCCGCAGTTTGGAAAGTAGATATTTCCAAACTGCGAAAAATCTCACTTCTTTTATAGGCGAAGCATTCCAATATTATCGAACTTGGCAGCCTTTCACATTTATGTTTTGGGTGGGATTTCATTTATTTTTGTAAGGTTTATTTTCTTTTTTTCTTATGATTAAGTTAGGTAAGATAATATCTCATTTATACTTTACTTTGACTAAATACAAACCTTCGTAACGAATTTTAGGTCGGTACGACGATTGGAAGATATAGATAAATTTTTTGTTTTAGTTCCTTAGGGGTATGAATTTACACCTTCATTATTTTTAAAACCGACTCACACTTGGCCATTTTCAGATTTTTTTATTTACCTTGACCTAAAGACCTACCTCCATGCCAAATTTCAAGTCAATACGACCATTGGAAGTGGTCTAGGTTTTTGATGAGTGAGTCAGTCAGTCAGTGAGTGTATAGTAAAAATAGCGATATTCTGACGTCAATATCTCAAGACCTACAATAGGTACATTAATGAAATTTTGTATTTTAGATAAGTAAGTAGATCTCGACAGATACTAGAAAGGTTTTGGCCAAAAAAATACCCAGATTCGCCAGCAACGTAATGCATATAAATGGATTCACTAGAGTATTGCTATTTAATTAAAAAAATAAACAGGGTCCTAACTCATCTAGTATAGAAAATATTAGATGAAATAGATAAACCTTATACGAGAGGCCGGTCCAGTGGTTACTAACTACCGAGTATATTATCTTGTACTTCAAATAAATACATTGTATGTCAAATAAATACATAAAATATAATCGTGTATCTAGTAAAATGACAACTAGGAAAAATGTGTTTGATTCAAAGATAAAATATATACGTAATAAATATCTTGGATGACTTTGCTAAATATTTATGCAGCCCAGACTTGTCTGGAACGAAATGTGGATGTAATAAAAACAACTGCATATATTTTTAGGGGTGAACCAGCCTATGAAACTCAACAACTTTCCCCAAGGGACATAGGTCGAATAATGAAAAAAAAAATTGGCTCTCCCATACAAATTGACTCGGCCGGCTGGTACATTTTGTATGGGAGATCTAATTTTTTTTCATATTTCGATCTATGTTCCTTGGGGAAAGTTGTTCAGTTTCATGGGCTGGTTCACCCCTTAAAATATTTGCAGTTGTTTTTATTACATCCACATTTCGTTCCAGACAAGTCTGGGCTGCATAAATATTTAGCAAAGTCATCCAAGATATTTATTACGTATATATTTTATCTTTGAATCAAACACATTTTTCCTAGTTGTCATTTTACTAGATACACGATTATATTTTATGTATTTATTTGACATACAATGTATTTATTTGAAGTACAAGATAATATACTCGGTAGTTAGTAACCACTGGACCGGCCTCTCGTATAAGGTTTATCTATTTCATCTAATATTTTCTATACTAGATGAGTTAGGACCCTGTTTATTTTTTTAATTAAATAGCAATACTCTAGTGAATCCATTTATATGCATTACGTTGCTGGCGAATCTGGGTATTTTTTTGGCCAAAACCTTTCTAGTATCTGTCGAGATCTACTTACTTATCTAAAATACAAAATTTCATTAATGTACCTATTGTAGGTCTTGAGATATTGACGTCAGAATATCGCTATTTTTACTATACACTCACTGACTGACTGACTCACTCATCAAAAACCTAGACCACTTCCAATGGTCGTATTGACTTGAAATTTGGCATGGAGGTAGGTCTTTAGGTCAAGGTAAATAAAAAAATCTGAAAATGGCCAAGTGTGAGTCGGTTTTAAAAATAATGAAGGTGTAAATTCATACCCCTAAGGAACTAAAACAAAAAAATTTATCTATATCTTCCAATCGTCGTACCGACCTAAAATTCGTTACGAAGGTTTGTATTTAGTCAAAGTAAAGTATAAATGAGATATTATCTTACCTAACTTAATCATAAGAAAAAAAGAAAATAAACCTTACAAAAATAAATGAAATCCCACCCAAAACATAAATGTGAAAGGCTGCCAAGTTCGATAATATTGGAATGCTTCGCCTATAAAAGAAGTGAGATTTTTCGCAGTTTGGAAATATCTACTTTCCAAACTGCGGAAAATCAAGTGTGCATTCCTGTAACTATTTTTAACTGAGGTCTGTGTATGGAACTTGGTACTTATTTAGATCTCACTTCTTTTATAGGCGAAGCATTCCAATATTATCGAACTTGGCAGCCTTTCACATTTATGTTTTGGGTGGGATATTGCTTCTCTGAATTTAGTTAACCTTAGTATCTAGTTCAATTGTGTTAATATTTTCTGTAAATCTGGTTTGGCCCTTGTTTAGTTTCGTACCATACGCGCGTTTTGTTGTTTCGCGCCATTTCGTCTGACGGACCGCGCGACTGACGCCAGCTAGTCGGCCGACGCCATTTTGCCTTTGTTCTTTCGGTTCGTTCGAGAATCACGCGGCCGCCGGCCATATAACCTCTTGACATTCCTCTCGCGTTCCGGTGTGCGCTCGCGTCGCGGCTGCCGATAGCCACATATTTAAATTGTTTCTTGATTGGGGGCCAACGGGGCTGATTTCTTGTGCGGGAGAAATCTTTTGTTATTTGTGTGTTAAAAACATTAAGTTTAAACATTGAGTGATATCTATATTTGATGTCGAACTGAAAAATAGTGGTGGTGAAGGTCTTCGGTTGAATATTGGAATGGCGGATTGCAGTCCGGAGCTGGTATCCAGTGGCAGTGAGTCATAGTGTATAATTTCCTATCCAAATGTGCTCCAAAATTCCTGATACCTTTTTTCCCGTCACACTTTGACTCATAAGGGAACGGCGGCGACATACTTGCCAAACGGTAAGCAATTCGCTGTTAGGTTGTGTATAAGTACGTTATTTGCAGTGATTTAGCAGCATTACGTGGAGGTCACCAACTTGATGACCTTTAGTACAACCGGAACTTTGATACATTTACTTTAGATATGAGCTGTGGTAGTGCAGTAAAATATTAGTCATCTTGTAGGAGATTAAGGGCCGTTGCTGACAAATCCCAAAATTTCTCGGCCGGAAATTTTCCGGAACGAAAATTTTCTCATTAAATTTATTTTATTTAGCTATAGTAAAGAGCACTACGAATCGTAGTCAAATGTTGTTCCGAGGCTGATCGACCATTTAGTTTTAGATTTTAAGATAACTTAATTTGCTTCCACTGCGCTAAGATCAGCTTCGGAATCAAACAGCCCTAAAGTTCAATGGTTCGTTCGAAGCCTCGTGATGAACTAAATCATTAACTCCCTGATAACTAAGTACTGTAAAAACAATTGCTTTCACATTAATGTTTTCCATACTATAAAATTACTTACAATGTAAAAGTAAATTAATACAATACAAATATACTTTATGAAGTGACCGCCATAAACGTTGCTATTAAACCATTAACTATAATCATAGCTAACACGAAGTGGTTGTAAAAACTATCCTTGAATTACTATCAGCCGTCTATTTTTATTAGAACCTTGTAGGGACCTATTTTGGTCACATTGTAAATTATACTTCCATGGAAGTGACGGATACCCTTCTTTTATTGTAGGTACTATCAGCAGCATCTCAAGTTACTCATTTATGAATCAACATAATACAGAAAGTCCTTAGAGTTCATCTCTAGTACCTAATAAATACTTATATCTGGCCAATTCGTATCGTTTTATAATGCGGATAAAGTGAATTAAAAATGTGATACCGCTCACTGTAAGAAATTCTAATTTTCTCTTGGATGTCTGGCTGTGTGGTAGCGGCTAAGAATACTGCCACCCCTGTCCACTCAGGGTGTTTCGTAAAAGACGATGTAGAGTTTTTGACCTCGGCTGAATATCTGTCGACTACAGTCAACCGCATAGAGGCGCGCCTAGGCGGTGATACCATTTACAATAGCATTCCCAAAGAGGGTTGACGTCAGGCAGGCGGCCGGTCATAAAACATTGCCAAATTCTTATGCTGCATGGTTTTTTGCTCTAACAAAACAACTGATTTGGGATAAGGGCAGGCAGATGATGATCATGTCACTAATTTGTCCATTAGGGATGGGACTCCCCTTGGATGCTACATCCCATATCTACAAATTTTCACAAAACATGGACTACTATGCCAGCTTAAACGTACTGTTGTCCAGTCGATAGCCCTCGAACTAATATCGATTGTGTGGTGCCGTTTTTACGATGCCATTAATTATGTATACGTTTGTCCATTGTAATGAGATTCCCATGGCGATGGGCGACCAAAACCGGCTGCAATGGCGGCGCAAAAAGCGCGCCAAATCGATTAAATCTTTATTAGCTTTGTTACAGGGTTCCTATGGGCACTATCCCCGTACAACTGCGCTTGTACAGAGTATAAAATAACAAGTGAAAATGTTTCAAGGAGTGAATCAGGCTAGGACAGGTTGTCCTATTCCGTCGTCGATTCCATCGATTTATTTTTTATCTATTGATTTTTTACGTTATTTCCGTTCCGACTCATTTAGAAGAATATTTCCAGAGAATTTCACTGATCACGATACAGGCATTATCAGTTGTTTCAACTGCCTGCCTGTGCAAATAAATAATAATAATGGCTAAAAGCCCGAGTCTCTGGTTAATATTCCCTGTAAAAAGGAGAAAAAACAAATTTATTTTTAATAAATAATATTAATGTATCGATTTTCCTTTCACCCTGTAAAGATGTCATAAGAAGCATCTGTACGTTCAAATGTCGCCGACATGAATGTGCTTTGAGCTATAAAGCTAACTTTTCCCTTTGTGCATAATAGATAAAACGCTTTACTACGCCATTATTTCGACATGCAAAGTACAGCAAAGATCATACTATATTAAAAACTAGGCATCTCCATGGCACACCTACCTGCCTTTAAAGATCGACTCTTTACATCTAGTTTTGATTTTCATGCAGTTACGTTTTGAAAACCACCGATGTTGAGCAGCAACTTACATTTTTTATAGTTCGCATCATTTTTAATGTGCCACCAAATTAGATTGAACAATTGTTAATTTGCATCACATATGGAAATGGACATCACATTTAAATATTCATTATTTCGTTAAGTAGGTAATTGTTTTATTCAAAGCAGGGTACTTAGTGAATTGATGGACGATGCGTTTTATTATTGTGATTTTTCGTCTCTATTTTTAATTCAAGCAAGTATTATATTAGCAGTAATACCGGAAATAAATTTTCATGACATACCCTAATTTAGGGCTGTCACTTTCCTTCAAATATTTGTAGCAGAGAATAGCTATTTTAACAGATAAATCGCTTTTTGCGTCAAATTATAAGATAGTTTTATTCGTTATCATCTCCTGTCCTTTTCGAAAACTGTTTGACGGAAAGTGACAGAGCTAATTTAAGGTAAGTGAAACGAATTTATTTCGAATTCAAGTCAAGAATTGGTTAAGTAAACGTTTGTTCGATCTTTTGACATAATTTGAGGCTATAATTTTATTTTTTATTTCAAACGAGTAATTGTTAAGAATGTATGCAGTTTTACCGTAACGAAAGCAAACTGTCCAGTATTTATAATATTAGGTTCGTATATCATTGCGAAGAATTTTTCCACTTTTACCGAAATGAAATGAAACTATCCGCATACCTTGTCGTTCGTTCACCAATTCTGCTTATGAATTCGGGGGTTTGCGTGACTAAACTATCAGTACTAAATCAAGTTACTTCTTTTAGGGTTCAACTTATACTGATTCTTCATACAGTAACCAAAATAAACCTGTATAGCATGGACTTTTAAATGGTAGGTTGATGTGCTGCTGACAGTGCGAGTGAAATGATAAATTTTAATTAGTGCTAAGCATTGACGGTTGACGTATTTTTTCTAAGATAGTCATAATTACCAAGTCCATTAGCTTTGACTCTGATTATTATACAATACATGCATGTGTGAAGTGTTTGGGGTTAATTGAGAGATTTGAGTGTCATTTTGGTATGTTGTTTTTACGATTATAGCTAAAGGTGCTCCTATATTGTGCTAAGGTTACAGTTAAGAATGACGACAAATTAGTACTCACGTAAAATCACAACGCACGACAGACTGTCATATATTTTATCTACACTCGGTTCATAAATGTAGAATTTTAAAACTTTACCTCACCATTATTTTGGAGCTATATGTCTCAACTTATATTTCAGAACTATTTTGTATTTTCATTCGTTCATAATAGACATTGATTAGGCATGAATCTTTCTATAGTATTTCAGTAGGTAATACCTACTTCCTTTCCTTCTTCTACAAATATGGAATCGATCAGTTCGAATCAACATCGACTTATCAACCTACGTCTGGCATGACGAGAGTAGACGACATTTAGTCCCAAGATAACCCACTCCTACCTGCATTTTGCAGTTTCACAGAAATGCCGGTTTCAAGGGAAATAACAAATATTTGCTTACATATGCAGTTTGTCTGGTCTAGACCGACATAAACAGATTGGGGTTGTCTCGATTGGAAGGGATTTCGTTAGGGTTGCCCCGGTTGTAATAGAGGAAAACGTAAAAACTGACGAGAAAGGAGTCATTTTCCCCAGTCTGAACTCAAAACTCATCCAGGGTATCTGAGTGCGCAATGATTTTGAGTATTTTAAAAAAAAGGTTGGTAACTCTTAAACAAATGACAGCAGTGAGCGGGTCAGTTGGCTTGGCAAATCAATTTACGAAACAACAGAACTACGCCAGCATAAAACTTGTCTATTTTTTGCTTCCACAGATGTTTATTTACCTAATTTTGCTTGTAGAGTTTAAGTGTCATCGTATCGGACTTTATATTTCTCAAACATAAACGAAACTAAACAGCTTCGTAAAACGATAGCTGAAAACAACGAACGTTAGCACCGAAATTGCCAACCAATTTTGTCTCAAAAATTACCCATTATTTTGAGCTGGTGATAGCCCTGAGTGTCCTGATGGACTGATTAATATTGCAGACTATGGTGATTCTCACACACGCCACACAATTTTGCTAGATGTTATTGACAAAAGGACTTACAAAAATGCTGCATGTCATGATCATGGCACACGAAGCCGCATCATCGTGCCACAAGCTGTAATTTTTTTTGCTTATGGCTAAAAACCGCAACATCGTCCGGCACTTGTGTGATCCTACTCTATAGCTTCCAATAGACTTCCGGATCCGCTTTAAAGTGATTACTGTGCTAACCCTCATCGCTAATATCTGTTAAAACAGCTCTTATACGGTTTTCGGACGATATTGCCTTTTTGGTGATATTGAATAGGTAATTGAATAGTCTAGCCATAGAGTCGAGTTAGTATTAAAAGGTAATCATATTTAAATAGAAATGGAAAATAATATAGGTATTAGGTATAGTCTGCGAGCGATCTGATGGCATTCGGAAGCGAATATTGATATTGATTTTGTGTTCTAACAAATCATGTTGTGTCGACCCCAACTTGATGAAAATGATATTTTTAGTTACTTCGACCCCAACTGTTTTAGGAAAAGGGTAGACGATGATGATCCAAAAATGTATTGCAGTTTTTCGATAAGTAGATATTTTTATTCAAATTTTCCTCTAATAAAACTTCACCTTATTACCGTAGATATTCCAGACTTCAATCTGTCCTCTCCAAACTCAAGCTTACTCATCAAAGCCATACTAAAACCCTCCATTTTGCAAGCGCAGATTTCTGGCATCGCATGGCGTATTGGCATCATGTGGCATTGCCGACAAAGCGATAGGAAATTAGAAGCCACGTCGGAGCCATTACCGAACAAGAACTGTCATCAAAACTGGACTGGCCGCGCTTGCAACGTTGTTTTTGTCAGGCACAGCTATGATTTGACGCTTTGCCCGTTTTGGTAGGCTGTGAGGCATGTGTTAAAGTCCAGAGTGTATACCTGACCTATAGCTAGTTGTTGTAGTTCTTTTGAATGTAAAATCATTTTTTCATAATTAAACTTAATGAAAGTTTTCAGAACTTTGGCAATCAGTGGCTACTAATGTTGGCCTAATCATTGCGAACCTTACTTTAAGCTTAAAAAAAATTAAAGGTAGTTAAACATGTTACAGGAAATTCAGGCATCTTCATTTCAAGTACCTAGATATACTATGCTGCGATCTAATTCGACTCTATTCAGGGCCTTACCACAAATAAGTTAATCGCAAGTTTAGGAAGCTTTTTCTCAAGGTGTTATTTTTAACACGCCATTATCGTGCGTCTAACATTATTGTGGTGAAGCTCGTACATATAAACTTTTACTGTATCCATACCATATCGCAGAAAATTAAGCTTACTCATCAAAGCCATACTAAAACCCTCCATTTTGCAAGCGCAGATTTCTGGCATCACATGGCGTATTGGCATCATGTGGCATTGCCGACAAAGCGATAGGAAATTAGAAGCCACGTCGGAGCCATTACCGAACAAGAACTGTCATCAAAACTGGACTGGCCGCGCTGGCAACGTTGTTTTTGTCCGGCACAGCTATAATTTGACGCTTTGCCCATTTAAAGTAGTCACCCAACCGCATAGTGGCGGTGACAACACCTACAATAGCTTTCCCAAAAAGGGTTGATTTCCTTTCGCAGACGGCCGGTCATAAAACATATCTAAATTATTTTGTGTTCTAACAAATCAAGTTGCGCCGACCCCAACTGTTTTGAGATAAGGGTAGGAAGATGATGATGATTCATAAATGTATTGCAGTTTTTCGATAAGTAGATATTTTTATTCCAATTTTTCTCTATCAAACCTTAGTTATTACCGTAGATATTCCAGACTTCAATCTGTCCTCTCCAAACTCAAGCTTACTCATCAAAGCCATTCTAAATCCCTCCATTTTGCAAGCACAGATTTCTGGCATCACATGTCGTATTGGCATCATGTGGCATTGCCGACAAAGCGATAGGAAATTAGAAGCCACGTCGGAGCCATTACCGAACAAGAACTGTCATCAAAACTGGACTGGCCGCATTCCTTTTTTCCTCTAACAAAACTAACTTAGATATTCCAGACTTCAATCTGTCCTCTCCAAACTCAAGCTTACTCATCAAAGCCATACTAAAACCCTCCATTTTGCAAGCGCAGATTTCTGGCATCACATGGCGTATTGGCATCATGTGGCATTGCCGACAAAGCGATAGGAAATTAGAAGCCACGTCGGAGCCATTACCGAACAAGAACTGTCATCAAAACTGGACTGGCCGCATTCCTTTTTTCCTCTAACAAAACTAACTTAGATATTCCAGACTTCAATCTGTCCTCTCCAAACTCAAGCTTACTCATCAAAGCCGATCTAAAACCCTCCATTTCGCAAGCACAGATTTCACATGGCGTATTGGCATCATGTGGCATTGCCGACAAAGCGATAGGAAATTAGAAGCCACGTCGGAGCCATTACCGAACAAGAACTGTCATCAAAACTGGACTGGCCGCGCTTGCAACGTTGTTTTTGTCCGGCACAGCTATAATTTGACGCTTTGCCCGTTTTGGTAGGCTGTGTGGTGTGTGCTATGCTTAAGCTTAAAGCTGTGTAGAGAATGATCATATACCTACATATGTACTTTTTAGGATTTAAAGTGTGTGCATCCAGTTGTCCAAGAATAAATAAATGTGTCCCACTCGAAGAAGAAGAATAAATAGCACTATTCTCGTGTCGCGACGCACTGCACAAATTTGATTGACATGCATGCTATTACTTGTAGAGTAGTTGTATCGTTTTAAACCTTATTGGTCAATACGCGCGAGTAAACCTCACTCGAAAATTAGTTCCTCAATTCCCCATTTGATGGCGCAATAAAGAAGAAGTTAGGGCAAAATGCAGCAGTGAGCTCATACAGCCTAAATAGTCTGAAATAGACATGATTATCGAAATAGGTTTCATCTTCGAAATGAACCAGCCTTTGTCAACATCTATTGTGCTTTTGCGTGATCCCTATGAAGTTATGATTGGTATGAAGTCATGATTTCGCTCATGCCGCATTCGCTATTTCGTATTTGGCTAGTATGGAAACGTGAGAATGGATAAAGGATCGGGCTATCTTTGTGTCGAACAAAACGCACGTAATCTCGCTCGGGGACATGAATGTATGTAGGTAAGGTAGAGTGTTTTTACTTACGTAGGTAGGATAGGTTCTACGATCCAACAACTGTCCATATTGTATGAATGTGTCATACATAATATATAAGGTGTAAAAAAATCAACTGCAAATATTTTAAGGGGTGAACCAGCCCATGAAACTGAACAACTTTCCCCAAGGAACATAGGTCGAAATAAGAAAAAATTTTTTAGGCCTCCCATACAAATTGACTTGGTCGGCTGGTACATTTTGTATGGGATGACCAATTTTTTTTCATATTTCGACCTATGTTCCTTGGGGAAAGTTGTTCAGTATCACGGGCTGGTTCACCCCTTAAAATATTTGCAGTTGATTTTTTTACACTCTGTATTTTTTGCGCCATTTGTCATATCTCAGAAAATCTAAAATTCCGCGACTACACAGCGCGGTCGTGTGTGGTGAAAGTTGACAAAATTGTTAACCATACATTAGTTAGAGGTTCCATAATATGAGACGCCTCACACTGGTACGGATATAACCCTTATATATGACCGCAAAAGTACACTGCTGGTCTTGTGAGACTTTCTTTTACTGTCGAATTACCAATGGATCCGCATAGGCGTGGCAAAAACATAGTGTTTCTGTCTTTGCCAAGAACTATCAGGTACCTACATCACATCATAAACATCTCGACCGTAATGAATGAACGACTGTATGTCACGAAAATATTGGTATGAGTAGCAACAAATCAGTACTTTGTCAATTTCATGCACGATCATGGTCTCATCTTTACTCATGCGATTCCAACTTGCGTCCACTCCCGCCTCAGTCATTTCGTGCTGTTTGTTAGAAATATCCAATATCCTTGTCCTCATAGGTAAAATAATTATCTATATCCTTGTACTAAAATCGCGTCCATAATTACTGTGCCGGGATGACGGGGGCGAATTCCGTTCGCTCCGTGGAGGTTTAATCACCCGGGCCCATCGTTATTAATCAAGCTTCAAGCCTCGATGTCGACCTCTAATTTTACACTGATTATTAATTATTTATATATTTAATTTTAGCGACAAATATACTGTAATAAAAACATTTGTCGAGTTATAGTACAATTAATATAAACTTTTGTCATGCCAACACAGTCTGTACCTATCCAGTTTTTTTAATTCCAAACAAGGAAAGATCGTACAACATTATATGGTCATGATGCGTAACATAGGTACACGCTAATTGTAACATCGTCATCTCTTACCGTTAGTTTAGCTCATCCAGTTTTTTAAATTCACACTGCGAAGATCATCGTTCCACTCCACCTGGCCTTTATTATAATTGTCATATTTTATCTAACGAAATGATTTCAATATTAATATAAATAACTTACACATACATACATACATATTATATCACGCCTATAAAAATAGCCATTACCCATAGCTATAAAAATAGCAATAGCCAAAACACCATGCCTGACAAAATCTCGAGAGAAATTCAGAAGACTTTGTATCACCATAGACTTTGTACAAATACACATCAACTCTCAAATACCTCAGTCGCTTCTAACCACACCCACGGGAAAGATAATGAGATGAAGTGATTCTTTTTTAAATAACAATAAACTTTATTCTAAAAGTAATGAATAACTACGTGTTTAAATTCTTAGAAAAGCATATGACTGAGAAGTCCCTAAACGATTTGGGCTAAAAGCAAATTATATGTCAGTATCAATTTATTCCAATTTATTCGTGAGCTATCTTGCTGTTCTGCGTAGTGGTATGTAATGATACTAATGATCTGTTCCTTATTCGTGTGCCCAGCACTTATACCCCGGGGTCTCCCTAAACTAAAAAATATTATTAGGCACAAAAAATAATGCTAGGTATCTATGTGGTTAAGAACTTTGACAACAATCTTGATCTTGGTAAGAGACTCACTAAGAAAGATGATACTTGGTGTCTGAATTTTTAAATTCTAAGTGTCAATGTGTAATTGTAACCGTATTTTTAATATTTTTCTCCGAAACCCAGAATCTTTGTCATTATATTAGATCCACGATCATAGGCACCATGCACAATCGGCCTTACGAAATCAAATTAGTGGCGGGAAAGAGTAGACGCAAGTTAAAAATGCACGAGTAAGGACGAATCCATCATAGAGTATCAAGTTGACAAAGTAATCATTCTGATACCAATATCTTCGTGACCTGCAGTCATTCATTAATCATTCATTACAATCGAGATGTTTACGAAAAATAAGGACAGCGATTCTTTAAAATTGCGCTTTCAAACACAATATTTACGTACGTATCGTATGTTTTGCTCAGTTTGTAGTATTTTCTGTTTCAAAATTGAAACGTGACCAAGCCTTGTCCTATCTTAGCCAATTCAGATTTTGACTATCTGAAAACTCGATCTGTTACAGGAAAAATGACCGTCGAATCAACGTCGTTATGGGATAAAGGGGTACAAGTACCTACTTAGAATTATCGCTATTGATAATACGCGTAATCTCGTGGCTAGGTCTAAAGAAGAGGACGAAACAAACTATTCTAGATAATTTTCTTTGTCGTGTCGATCAACAAGGATAGCCTTTGTTTACTCATCGGATTGGTTACACGGCCACGATCAGGAAAACAGATTATGTTGGCTGATGGGTGTGCAATGGACCGCGTTCCTTACATCGTATTACCGGTTACCATTTAAAGCAGTGTTTTTCAAACTTTTTGAATACGCGACCCCTTTCCAGGCAAAAAATCAATGGCGACCCCCCCCTGTTGGGTCATCATAGAAACATAAAATTAGTAATTTAATTTACCTATTCAATGGTGGATATAGAAAAACTACAAGCGTTGTGCGCATTCTTACGATATTTTTCTGGGTAGGCTGAAATTTCCAGGCAAAAATAAGCTACAGCGAGCCTTAAATATCTAAAAACGAGCGTAAAAGCTTGAAAGTTAGTGAATAACAGGCAGAAAAATACACGTATTGCGAGCGAAGCGAGCTCGACTTTTCACGTAACAATCAAGTCAGGAGCATTAACACTAGCCGTGAGTGTAAAATAGGCAGAAAGGTGCACGTATCGCGAGCGAAGCGAGCTCGACTTTTCACGCTACAAACAGGTAAAAAACGTGTACAACACTGCATTCTGCATAAAATAGCAGTACGTTTTGAAAGTTTTGAAAAATAAACATGCCCATTCTTTGTCACTAAAATTGTGTTTTACTGAATTTTATCTAACCACTCACCTGTACTTCTGCCTTGACTTTTAGCTTTTGCCGGCGACCCCCCTAGGAAGGCTCCGCGACCCCCCTGGGGGTCGCGACCTACAGTTTGAAAAACACTGATTTAAAGGATCAATTTATACTAGTTTGTCATACAAATCCTAAGAAAGTCCTGTATAAATGGATCGCTTAACCGGGCAACTCAAACGATGCTGCTGATAGTACGACCTAATCTCGTGGTGAGTTCTCAGTGTATAAAGAAAAGTGTGTAACGAGTTATTCTAAATGATTTTCTTTGCTCATCGGATTGGTTACACGGCCGCGATCAGGAAAACAGATTATGTTGGCTGATGGGTGTGCAATGGCCCGCGTTCCTTACATTATTGTAACATTTACCCACGCAGTAATTCAAATATCGGGTATCTAAGCATTTGTTTTGAACTCTACTTATTTAGGCTGGAGTAAGCAATTAATTTCAAGCATTACCTTCTCATGAATAAATAATAGATAGTTAATGCTGTAAAAAAATATTATCGTATTAATTGTCATATCATAATATACAGTGCGATGCCGAAAAACGCCTAACATACGATAAATACATTCACAAAACTGACACAGAAAGCACAAAATAGGGAGACAATGAACTCTCTATTTTGTGCAGAAAGTACCTAGGTCTTTGACTTCAAATTAGGTTTTTGCGTTTTGGTGAGATCCAAGTCATATACCTACCTGCAATACCTTAATGTTCCTATTCTACTCGTCGGCTCAGGGCACCTATTTCCATAAGAATATTAAATACTAGCAGCCCGCCCAGCGGTTTCACCCGCTGCTACTTATCTGTTTTCCCGTAGAAATTGGATCTTTGCCCGTAGTAAAAAGTCCATTACTCCGATCCAGCAGAGGTAAATGTGCGAGCAGAAGGAGCCCGTCATGCTAAATAACTTTTACTTTGAAGCCATTACCGTATCTCTTATTGTTTATATGGGATGCTGGTGGTCTACATCAGCTACTCCAGGCCCTCGTGACCATGTGCCAGCAGAAGCGGCCCGTCATGCTGAATAACTTTAACTTTGAAGCCATTATCGTATCTCTTATAGTTTATATGGGATGCTGGTGGTCTACATCGGGTACTCCAGGCCCTCGTGACCATGTGCCAGCAGAAGCGGCCCATCATGCTGAATAACTTTTACTTTGAAGCCATTATCGTATCTCTTATAGTTAATATGGGATGCTGGTGGTCTACATCGGGTACTCCAGATCCTCGATGACCATGTGCCAGCAGAAGCGGCCTGCCATGCTGAGTAACTTTTACTTAAAAACCATTACCGTATCTCTTTATAGTTTAGATGGGATGCTGGTGGTCTTCATCAGGTATTCCAGATCCTCGATAACCATGTGCCAGCAGAAGCGGCCCGTCATGGTGAACAACTTTTTCTATGAAGTCATGACCGTATCTTTTATAGTATAGATGGGATGCTGGTGGTCTTCATTAGGTACTCGTACTCCAGATCCTCGAGGGCTGACAAATGACGAAGATCGGTAAAGCGGTTTGGCTTATTTGGGTAATATCCGCTGTATTTCCCGCTTTTCCTGCTGCTAACCGTTTTCCCGTGGAAATGAGGAATTTTTCCGTGGTAAAAAGTAGCCTATGTTACTCAGGAATGTTGTAGCTTTCTGATGGTGAAAGAATTTTCGAAATCGGTCCAGTAGTTTCGGAGTTTATCGATTACATACATACAAAAAAACAAACAAACAAAAAAACAAACAAAGTTTTCCTCTTTATTATATTAGTGTAGATTAATTTCTCCACACATTTATCTAAATGGAAAACGTGTAGAAGCTTTTAAGCCGTAATACGAGACACTTCATTCTGAGTGCAAATATGTACGTTATACCAACATAGACTAGAAATCCGCGTAAGATTCAGCTTAAATCAAATGCTAAATATTAAATCAAATATCTATTGAGTGAATTTTACAATAACGCGGCTGGGCGTGTATTTATACCTAGGTAATCGTGCAAGCGATGCTATCGGCTATCAAAGTTCAACCTATACTAGTTACTCTTAGCAACAATATGACGAACCAGAATATTTTGATCCCTAAATGGTGTGGTACTATGGTGCCCACTATGAGCATGCCAAGGCCGCAATATGATTGTGATTTTAGAATCAGGTCGAGCTAATTGCTTGATACATGTTTCTCTCGTATCATGATGTAACCGATGGATGTAGATAGCTCTATACTATTCTATTTATACTTTCGTTACCTAAATTTTATTTCAAGTAGGTAGGTCCTTTGGTGGGACGGTAGTAGTGATTGTGGTATGTAATATTTCAGTAAGGACCTAGCGAATGTAAGGAATTAAACGATCTCTGGAACCTGGAACAGTATTCCAGGATTTCCAGAGCCCCTGCAGCAGATGACATTTTGAGATTTCTTATTCATAACTAGCGGCCTGTTAGCGGTTTTACTCGCTGCAAATCATTTTACCGCGACTTCATTTTATATTATGTATTGAAGCATAGTCTTAATTCAATCAGTCAATGTCCAGCCGCCTTTCGCATGTTAATGCCATCACTTCATCTGGGACACTAGCTGGGGACCAAATGGATTTTTATAAAGCTCTAACAAAGAACTCGTTATGCTTTTTATTTCTTTATAATTACAATTTAAGTAATACACCGGTCTGAGCATCTATCTGACTGAATAATTTACCAAAGATGATGATCGATCATTATCATCCATCACCAAAGGGGCGCAAAATACTGCTTAGGTAATTAGCTAGGCACGATCTACGCGGTCTTTAAAGATATTACGACATATTAAAATATTTGTGCCGAAAATTTTGAGATCATCATCTGATTGCTCTTAATCAAAGAATTCAAAATCACTCGACAGATATTCAGTCGAGGTCAAAAACTCTACGTCGCCTTTTACGAAACACCCTGAGCGGACTAGGGGTGGCAGTATTCTTAGCCGCTACCACATGTTCCCGAAAATCTTGAGATATCATATTCAAACATTCGAAAATCCCGCGAATAAACTATACGATTTGTTTCGCCACTAAGCAATACCTTATTTTGAAAGTAATTTTCGAGACAACATTAGCAATTCTGCCCTGCTACACCCTACAATTAGTACACTGTAGGGCAAATCAAACATGAATGCCTAAAATCTCACCTCCACAAGGGTGAATCAAGAACAAACAGTTAATCATGTAATAGTGTTAATGTTAAGGCGAGGAACACACGTAACGTCCGTATGTGCGTTATTTTTGCGCAGAGTTATCGCATGCGTTAGGAAAGTACTATTTTCCATCTTATTTTAATACGAATACGATTTATGTCAAGCTGTTTGACAGACGCATCCGTCGACGTAGCGTTGTGCTTTGCGCATTATTATGACATATTATATTAAATTGTATTATATATAATTATAAAAATTGTATTTCGAGAAATAAACTAATCTAATCTAATCTATATCAAACTAAATGTAACTATTAGTACGGTTCCTTAGCTCGAAGTATGGTCACATGCGGCAGAAAGCATTAAACAAGGCATGTGCTTTTCCTGAAGCTTACATTATAAGCTACACACATGCCAAGGTTCATGCTTTCTGCCGGATGGAACCATACCTCCATGCAAGCTCGAACCTAAGAAGTCGTACTATGTGAAAAAAAAGTCGAAACCTAACGCATTCGTTGCTCAGCGCAAAAATTACACAGGCCTACAATGGTTTTCCCCTTTAATATCTAAATACCGTTTCCGATAGATTATGATACACTAATTATGGGAAAAATAGTAAAAAAAATCCATCACGTCAGTTTTTTGTTTAATTCCAAGACTTAGTTTTTGCTTAAAATCACCCGGAGAGTTCAGTAAAAAAAATAATTTAAAATAATCAACGAGTTAAATCTAAATGTCACTACATTTTATGAATCTATTAGTATAATTAGTATAATTTCAACTCATAATGTGTTGATCACTACATAATTAGTATGAGAAATATGTCTTTGTTACGCTAAAAATTGGTAATTTTAGGCTCGTTTACTAATGGTCCTATTATTAAGAGATAAATAGATTGTTAAGTATCCTTTTGTATCAGTCATTAGAAGAGGGTAAATGAAGGTTATTATAATGATTTTTAGTATAAATACCCTCAACATTTTAAAAATATTATAATTGCTTTACGCACTAGACAACTTAAAAATGTCTTCACGAAACTTAAAAATTCTCCTGATAGTTTTTGTTATATTTATGGTAAATTTATGCCGGTAAAACAAAGAGCAAGCATAACAGACTTCGTAAACCGAAAGAAGGAATTTTTATTGGCCCTGATATAAGAAAATTAATGAAGGATGAAAAATTCGATGAAAAACTTTCACACATTGAGCTTGCAGCATGGAAATCTTTTAAGGAGGTTGTGAAAAATTTCTTAGGAAACAGACAAAGCTCTGACTATAAATACATAGTGGCCAAAATGATTACAAATTTCGGCTTGACGGGCTGTTCTATGAGCATTAAACTTCATTTTCTGAATTCGCACATTGACTACTTCATAGAAAATTTAGGAGCCTGTAGCGAAGAACATGGTGAAAGATTTCATCAGAACTTGAAGGACATGGAAAAGAGGTATCAGGGAAGATGGAATACTAGCATGTTGGCGGACTACTGTTGGCTCCTGAAGCGAGATAAGCCAAACCGAAAAATTAAGAGAAAATCGCAAAATAGAAGCTTTGCAGAAAAAAGGACAAGATTTCACAGAGATGAATAACATGTTTTCGAAATGAGCACTTATTTATATAACATATTTTGATATTTATTTATTTTTTTACTAAGTAATTTCAAATAAATATTTTTTTTTGTAAATAAGTGTTTTTTTTTTCGCAATTTTCTTTCTTTGTCGATTATGAAAAATCTGGACGTGATAGCGAAAAACTAATTACATATTCGTGATCAGCGTGTCAAATTTATCCAGAATCAGTCATCAGATCGAAAAGGGGAAGTTATGACTTGAAATTTGTAGGCCTGTGTTACTTACAAGTGGACGTTACGAATGTTTCCCGCCGTTCTCGCCTAATAAGCTACTTGATTGGATAATTCAACTAGTGTTCGTATGCGGTGCGATGTGCGTGGCATACTGAGTCGGCCTCGTCTGCGAACAATTGTTATTTGATTATATAATCTTGAGACGTGCAAGATCAAGAATGGTTGGAACAGCTGATCCCTAAAGGCTACCTGTAACATCTATCTAAGCAAATGCTCTCTCGCTCTGTCTCTTTTTCTCTCTCTCTCTCTCTCTTTCTCTTTTTCTCTCTTTCTTTCTTTTTAAAACGCAAAAATAACGCACAAACGGACGTTACGAGTATTTCTCTCTTAATAACCTACTTTATTGGATAATTCAAGTAGTGTTCGTATGCGGTGCGATGTGCGTGGCATACTGAGTCGGCCTCGTCTGCGAACAATTGTTATTTGATTGTATAATCTCGGGACATGGAAGGTCAAGAATGAGACTAAACGAAACTTCTAAGCAAGTTCTCTCTCCCTTTCTCTATCTATCTGTCTCTAAGCCTATATCTTTAAAACACAAAAATAACGCACAAACGGACGTTACGAGTGTTTCTCGCCTAATAAGCTAATAAGCTACTTGATTGGATAATTCAACTAGTGTTCGTATGTGCGTGGCATACTGAGTCGGCCTCGTCTGCGAACAATTGTTATTTGATTATATAATCTTGAGACATGGAAGGTCAAGAGTGTACTCTTTTATTTATTACCGACTTCTAAAAATATAATTCTGGATGCATACATGCATACATACATAAATTCTTTATTTATTATGTTATGGTTGGCGCAGTTGATCCTTAAATGCTTCTACCAATAACTTATAAACAAGTGCTCTCTCCTCTTTCTAAGCCTTTACCTTTAAAACTACTTTTCTGATTTCTTTGTTTTGGATTTTCTATTGACTTTGGTTTTTAAATAATATTGATTTAAAAGTTATCACAATACAGTCAGTTTCGCGACTACGAAGTGTGTTTGTTAGTTGCAAAAGCACTGGCTTGATTTTCGGTGATATTTTTTTACTATCATTCCATTCAAAACCAAATTGACTCAAATAATACCCATGATTAGGGAGAGTTCTTCATTTCCCTAATGAGTTTCATATAAAAGAAGCAAATTAATGGAACCAAGTTGGGCAGCCATTAGAGCTGTGATTTCAGAACGGCAGCCAGCACTCTCTGTATTACAATAAAATGTGTACGACGTTGACAAATTACCCACATACATCTAAAACTAGGGTTGACCAAATGAGTAAAGCTCAAAATAAAGACCGAGCGCGGCGACGTCTTAGTGCGCTGTCAACGTGACAGCGTCGTTCATAGTATGACTAGTTTGTATGGGGATGCCAGAAAGACCGGGTGGCACGCCGCGGCGCGCTCTCCATACTCTAAATGACGCTGTCACGTTGACGGCGCACTACAACGTCGCTACGCTCGGTCTTTATTGTGACCTTGAGTCTGTATTAGATATTGTCCCTAACTATTGCGCCTTGTGGTCATTATATCGCGTCAGTCCATAGCAGTCCACTAGTACCGGCTGAAATTGTTTGAGTGTTATGCCGTGCGGTGCAGGCTTAGAATAGCATCAACCCATATCTTTCCCGTGGGTGTCGTAAGAAGCAGTTTCATATAAAAGAAGCAAATTAATGGAACCAAGTTGGGCAGCCATTAGAGCTGTGGTTTCAGCCCGGCAGCCAGCACTCTCTGTATTACAATAAAATGTGTACGACGTTGACAAATTGCCTACATACATCTAAAACCAGTATTGACCTTATGTATCACCATAGTGACAGGTCGTCAGCTTGTCGCCTAAAATTGCAAATCACATATACTCTCAAATCACTTAGTGTCTTCTTACGACACCCACAGAAAAATATGCAGTGATGCTATTCGACGTCGGCAAAGCATATCGATCTATACTATTACAATCTTATGGTCGGAGCAGTTATTGCTTAAGAGTTTAAGACCTATAACTTCTAAACAAGTATTCTCACACTCCTGTATCTTTAAAACGACTTTCCCGTTTTCTATCATTCTTTTGTTATAGTTCAGGAATATTTTATCGACTTTGAATCTAATGTTTTTATTCTACCACCACATTGAATACCTACCTTATTACGTCAAATAATACCCATGATTAGGGAGAGTTCTTCATTCCCCTAATGAGTTTCATATAAAAGAAGCAAATTAATGAAACCAAGTTGGGCAGCCATTAGAGCTGTGGTTTCAGCCGGGAGCCAGCACTCTCTGTATTACAATAAAATGTGTACGACGTTGACAAATTACCTACATACATCTAAAACTAGGGTTGACCAAATGAGTAAGTGAGTCTGTATCAGATTTTGTCCCTAGTTATTACGTCGTGTGGTCATCATATTACGTCAAACCATATCAGTCTACTATTGCCGGCTTAGATTAGCGCCATCTGGCGAGAAACACACGCAACGTCCGTTTCAGCGCATTTTATAACGGACGTCAAAATAGCGCATGACGCTGCGTTGGGAAACAAAAGAGGAACGCAGCGCAAAAATAACGACGAAACGGACTTTAGGTGTGTATAGCGCCTACACTGTCAGCATTCCCATTTATTCATTCATTCATTCCCATTCAGTCATTTAGGAGATCAACATAAAGTTTCAAGAGCTTATGTAGGTATATAGTACGCAAAATTTACGTAGTTACTTCACCCAACCCAACCTATCTTAGCAACCTATGAATACGAGACCTAACCTTATCAACTAGCTTAGTCCACACCATTTTGGTAAACGAATATAACCACAATATCGTGAACTCCAACTGCCTTAAAACTTTTCAAGCCATTAGGTCTACCTTTTGGTCAGAATATAACCATTATATCATGAACTCTTCTGCCTTACGACTGCTAAGACAGTTTAGGTCTTCCTTAGTTGGTCAGCATATAACCATTATATCAAGAACTCTATCTGCCTTACGACTTCTGAAGCAGTTAGGTCTTCCTTATTTGGACTGTAAAGCCTTATTTGAACAGTCTAGAAAATTTTAGTTATGAAAATGGTATCAAGTGAGATCAGCTTAAGATAACACTTATTACCGGTAAGTGTTTATGTTGGCATTATGGTTGGGTGCAGTGCTGAAAATTCGCATAGCCAGCTAAAATAGGTTGGTGTAATGCTTACGGAGAATATAAGCTAGACTAAATTGGAACTATATACACAAAGTTTCTGGAACAGTACCTACTTGTAGGTAAATGAAGCCAAATTGTTATTAATAGTTAGTTTGGATGATGATCATGATGATGATACCTACCTAAACTATAGCTAAAGAAATGTTTGTTTATAATTAAAATGAAGTTGTCTGTCTTTACCGGCCAAAAAAAAAACTTGTTTTTTCTGTCATGTGAGTCACCGAGACGACGAACAAATCGATGATATGAAATATGAGGAACCGTGGTGCCAAAAATCTGACTACAGGGTTCATCAGGTCGATTTGCTTGAAATGATAGAGAAAGTGGGACACGATACCCTTTGCTCTCATGTCTACTTTCATAGCTACTTTAAGTAGAGTTGTTTTAATGTAGTCTGACTTTAAAGGGCGCTACAAACCGCTTCCGTATACGTGACGTGCACGTCATCACGCGCGTACCTATGACGTTCTATTGTGCGGGACCTTATGCGGGACCGTATGAGACACTGGACACCGCGCTACTATGATACGCAGGCAGCGTGCGGCCTCTCATACGATCCCTACGCGCATTATGACGTGCACGTCACACATACGGAGGCGGTATGTGGTGCGCTAAAAAATACTCTTGTATTTTACTAAAATTCGTTACGAGAATCACCTGCGCGAATGCAATTTAGATAAGGGGTGACACGACATTATCTACTTAGTCCAGTTCATGTTATAGAGTAGGCGCCAAAGGCTCTTCAGACAAGTTTTGCGGAAGTGTGCTAGTTCCTACCGACAACTGGTATGTACTTATTAAGCATGTTTTCCTGAGCACGGAAAGTGTGGTAGTCACCTCGTAAGTGGAAGTGGGGGGGAGTTATGACGTAACAAAGATGGCCGCCCGACCAATTCTTTAAAGCGGTATATCTAGACAAGTACTGGACCGATTTACATAAGTAAGGTGTTAAATGAGAGAGAATACAATTTCCTATATTTGATTCCAAACATTTGTTCATGTAACGCTAACAGAAAAAGAATTATTTTATAAAATGCGAGATTTCAAAAAAAATACTTTTTTTCTTTGGCTAATTACTCTACAACCGTCAGAGTTATCAAAATTTTGACACGAACAAAATGTTTTGCGTTTTTTACTAGCTTTCTAACGAACCCATATTTTTTTAGATCTGACAAGAAACAACGAAGATACAGCTATTTAAGCGGCCCGAGTCGATTGTAAAAAAAAATATTGAATATTGGCGTAGCTCAGCAGCCGGGTGTACGAAGCTAAAAAAATAAATACCGTTTTAATAAATTTTACATTTCTTTACTTATGCAGACAAACAGACAAAACAAACTACTTAATCATCGACATCACTCAGGTTAATTTCGTCTACATAATTAAATTGATTGAAACATTTATATCCAACATGACATATACCCTCTAAACATTTCTGTTTTTTGGCACTGCATCCACAACGAGATGAACGGCATCCAGCTTTGCACTGACATGATATCAAATCAAGATCTTTTAATGAAATCAAATTGACGGGTGATGCTATTGGCACTAAGTATCCCGTTTCTTCAACCTTCCAGCCGCTTTCTGTGGGTGCAGGCAAGATAGGCTCTGCCACGTCAGCATGCAGCCAACAAAACGCCTGGTAATTGGCTCTTAATGCATGCTGGCGAAACGCTTCTCGTGTCGGCGGTAATTTGTCGAGCTCTCTAATATTTTGGAACATTGCTGCTCTCAGATCGTCTAAATTGTTTGAGTCTTGAAGCCCTGGTTTCTTATTTGTATACATAAGTATGACAAATCTTTCAGCATTTGAGAGCTGAACTTCTGTAGGGTGTGGGCTTGTACCAAAATTGGACAACAGATGATAGTGCTGATGAAAAATAGGCCAGCTTGATTTTTTTGTGTGCCCAGACAGTGCACTAGTCGTGTCACACCCAGTTAAACTGTGATAAGCCAACAATGCTTTCCTTTTATCCACTGATGCTAGTGAATTATTATTGTTAATATTTTTTACGTCAATGAATTTTGGTTTTTTGCTAGTGCCTGATTTAATCCAGACAACACTTGGCAATCGTTCATAAAAATGCATAACGAGTAGTAGCACGTCAGTATCGCGACTGTTAACTATCAATCTCTCAAAACCTGACTGTTTGATGTCAATACCATGTAAAACGAATCTGGTATCTGCTTCCTCTTGGGTACTCCGCAAATGATCTACGTTTCTCAGTACATTCGTGCTGACCTCTTTTGCGTCCAAGTAACCACCAGAAGTCAAAAGTTCCTGTCCGGCTGGGAGCATCGATGCCTGTATTGCAATTTCTCTTGAAAGAAAATCAGACAGACAGGCTTTGTTTTCGGAAGAGTGTATGAATCTATTCCACTTTACAGGCAGAAGTGTCTCACGACCTGCTATTTGATGCTCTATTGGAATGACAGAGTGTCGTCTCTTTTCACGAGTACCAGACTTGATAGAAGTCTTCTCATATCTGTCGAAAAGAACGTGCACGCTCTGGCAACCATTGGTCTTGAAATTGGACACTATAGACTTTACTATTACGTCACTTAAATCTCCAAATGTCTTGGCTCCTTTTGGTTTTCCGATACTCTGGACCAAAGCCTGACCATCAATGAGTACGGCAGTTTTCATATTTGATTCATTATCAACTGTTTCAAAAATGGATTCGCCTGCTATCAGGTTGCCGAGAACTGCCTTTGGCGTGGATCTGATAAGGCCATTGGTGTCGAAAAGAGATGGCGGAGGATCGCGTAACTCACTTTTTAGTATAACTTCAAGATCTATTTGACGTCCACTTTTAATCGCAGAAAACATGTGACGTACCAACATATTTGTGTCAACAGTGTTTACTTTATTTCCAGATTTACCTGCTACGTTTACGACGTGCAAGTGTTTGAATGTTTTGATTTAACTTTTTAGGGGCTGTAAAAATCTGTCTTTTTTTCAATAACACGGTCTGTTAAAAAGTCTTCAGATAACTTAAGCCCACGGGCTTGGGCTGAGAGAAGGTCATTTGCAATCTCATCAGAAGCTATCTCTCCGGTAAAAATGTTACTTAGCGTTGTATTTGTTTGGTGGAAAAGGTTTACTTTTTCAAATAATTTAACGAGCTTCAGCACGTCAGCTTCATCTTTTAAAGTTGATTGTGAAGTTTTCCTTACAAGCTTCGTTAGGGTTTACTCAAAGAGTGCTCTTGCTTTTTCAGATAAATGGGATCGATAATTAAAAGTTAAGCACCACCGATCACGTGCTGTGTCTTTTCTTGTAATTCCTACGAGACCACCAGCAATTTTATGTATTTTATTGATGTGTTCAAGCGCTAGATCCGGTGATATTTCATTGAAATTATTTGTTGTCTCTTTCACTACAAAATTACCCTTCGTGAACTGAGTATACACCTCGTTTGCAGTTTGAGATAATGCTTGCATGTCCACCAAGTATATCGTACCCCAACGTGCATAATTGGTATGATCATACGCGAAAAACCAGGGCAGCATCTGTGCAACAGTTTCAAGGTGCATTGACCAGTTACCTTCTCGATCTGCTCGTATAAATTTTAGCACGAGGCCGGCTAAATCCAAGTATGATCTCCAAAACATGTACATTTTGTTCGATTTGTTTTCTTCATCAAATTCCTTAACGAGGTTGTAAATCACATCAGCTTTTTCTTCCAGGTTACTCCACTTGCATATTAATTCTGAACTGGGTTCCTTACAGTTGCCCATGGTTTCTATTTCCGTTATAATATCTTTAGGGAATGTCCCCTTTCTACAAGCCCACTCTTTGATGTTGTGAAATAAAACTCTCCATAAGGCATCAGCTGTCAATTTCAGGGCTCGCACGGCTCGATTATAATGTCTACCTTCCATAATGCTTTGAGCGGTAGCTTCTCCATAAATACCAGCCTCAATCCAAATATCGGAAAGACCAGAGCCACCAAAATGTTGGCCAATTGCTCGCAAAAAATTTAAAACCCAATGCAATCCTCCAAGTCGTACAGTGACATCATCAAAACTGTCATTGTACCACTGAATTTGCTTTATTTTACAATATAGAGCCTCGTCACATGTTAAGACAGTATCTTTTTGACCAAGGGCCTTGGTAATATCTTTGCAACGTTGCAAAACTTCAATTAACGTGTCAGTTTCATGCGCAGGATTGTTAATAATAGGAGTGTATCCAATCGTGGTAACATGGTGAGACTTTTCAGTTAATATTTTATTTGTGTCGGTCCACGATGGTATCTCCTGATCTTTACTAGCAGATGAACGACAAGTAAGCCAAGTAATATCACGGCTATTTATCGGACTTTTGCTTTGACTTTCTACAAAAATGTCTTTTTTTACTTCAACTGAAATTTTTATTGGCGGTTTCCTGATATCAGGTACAGGGGTCACATTGACAAGCTCTTGTGGTAGATCATGAATTGCTCTTGATCTCTCTAATGGCACTTCTGCGTTTATTGATTTGGAGGGACCGCGCTGGAAAGCTACTAATTGTGTACCGTGAAAGGTGCCTTGTCCATCAAGAGTTTCTTCCAGAATATCGATGTTGTCTGTAGCGAAATGGATAAAATGTTGTCCGTCTTTGGAATGGCACAAATTTTCAGGCAGAAAGACTTTCCCATTCACCTCAAATTTTTTTAAAATATGTTTAGCTAAAGAGGTGTCAATGCGTATTAATGTTGAATAGCTCACACAATTTCCTGCTGCGTGTACCATGTCGACTAGAGACCTAGATAGCCTGATGTAATGCTAATCCAAGACCAATGTGTTTGGGCGTGAGAATTCTGTTGTTGTAGGCATATACTATATCTTGTCCTAATGAAAGAACTTTATTTTCAACATCGTCAGGGTTTTTATCATTGCCACCTAAAATTAGATTTAAAAGCATTTGTAAACTATCAGGTACAATTTCCCTGGCTGCTTTTTTGGTCAATTCAGTTATATTTTGTAAACCTTTTGTATATTTCAAGTCGCTTTTTATTTTTTGAGATACATGGTAGAATATTCTCGTCATGAATTGGTCATCGTCTTTTTCTTCAACATTCTGCTCTGCAATATTTTCAGTACTGTCACTACTGTCCTGGTAAAAGTTACGAAGATTTTGTATAGCGTTAGCTACAGTTATTTTGGGAATATGTAGGTGGACTCGCATCGTTGACCTGAATAGGCTGTCTCAACTTTGTCTCCGTAGTGCTGTACTATTCTTTGTAGTAAACTCTGTTTTGGATATCTGGGATCATCAAACCCCATCGAAAGAAGAATTTTATTGAAAGCTTCAGATAATTTCGTCAGTTCATACACCTGTCCTACAGCAAAACCTTCATCGATTTGTTTATGTAGTTGTTCAAAGGCCTGGTCATATATTGAGACATTTTACATTTATTTGTGTCTTTGTCTGATGACATTGTAAATTCTCTGAGGCATGATTTGTGATAAAGGACCTCAGCAGCGATGGGATCTAAGGCCCTAGACGACAACTAATTTGAGGGTCAGTCCTTGCAATTTCACGAACTTTTTCAGCCATGACCAAAGTTCGAACTTTAACATTTTTTTCTAAATGTCCATGTGAGGATTTCTTCTTTTGACATAAAATACACAAATCCATGTTTGTTGCAATCATGCTTCTTGAAATGCGCTCATCCAGTAGCGAAGGCTGCAAATAAAATAATTTAAAGAATGAAATAATGACGATAATTTAATTATTTAAACACTATAATTTAATTAGTTAACCACTTTCTTACATTATATAATATATGCACGAAGTAATAGAAGTATGCAAGGATCGAATACATTGAAATTATATTTTATAGTCTCTGCCTACCCCTCGTGAAAAGAGAGGCGAAGTTTGTATGTATGTTTGTATCAGGGATGTGAAAAAATAATCGATTTTTTTTTAAATCGATTTTTCTTTGAAAAAAATATCGATTAATCGATTAATTTAAAGAGTAGAATTAATCGATTAATAAAAAATCGATTATATTTTCTAAATTTCCAAAAGCAGAAATCGATTTTTTTCCTCCATGACCAAACATCTTGTTTATGCATGAATAATAACACACCATACCAAATTTTCTCGGTCTTAAATGTAAGAGTTCGGCTCTTTTCAGTGTAACTGCTATTTTTGCATCCATGCTGTAATTTTAGGTCTGAAAATACTGTTTTTCCGGCATGAAAATGAAGGAACCGTTCTAATACTGTGTGTAGTAGCGGTACTTTTAGTAGGTGGTTGTAAAACTCTGACACCGGAGTTCATTGGGTCGTTTGGCGACGCGATGTCTTACCCAAAGATACTATGATACTAGTGGACTATGATAATAGTAGATTACGACTATACTAAATGATACATAACAAATTAATAAATAAAACGGACCTCCCATACAAAATGTTACAACCGGCCGAGTCAACTTGTATGAAGTTTATTTTACTTATAGTAATTAGGTGCATAGAAATAATTTGTTACTTGAGATTTAGTAAAATGTCTTGCAAATAATCAAAAAGTGAATGGCACTAACATTTTTTGATAAAATGAAAGGTGCAAAACGAAAAAAATCGATTTTTATTAAAAATCGATGTTTTTTAAAGTAAAAATCGATTTATTTTTAATCGATTTTTTTGCGACTAGAAATAATCGATTATGAAAAAATCGATTTTTTATTACTCAAGTCACATCCCTAGTTTGTATTGCCTTTTCTGTATCCGATTGCTCTGGAACATTTACGGTAGATCTTTTTTCAACTTTTCTTATGTTTACTTGGCTGGTGAAAGAAGCATAACAAGTTTTGTGCCATAATATTGTTTTGTCTTGAAAATCATCTTTTGCTATAAAGAAAAAAGAATGCTCGTTTTATTTATTTTGTACCCGTCTCTATCTATCTAGTCTATATGTATGTACCTTATAGTCATTCAGTAGGTACTCGTACGTACCTACCTACTAGTCTAGATTTTTTTTTGTCGCTAGCTCTCCGGCTATAAGCCAGTTCATTCTTTTTACAATTGTGCTCTTAACACATTTTAAAAATTATGCTAGTTTTACTTAAAAAAATACTTCGTTGGAGACCCAGGGCTAATCCCAAAGTGCGAGGCCAGCCGGTACAGCTTTGCTGCAGCAGCGCCAGTTGGATGATACCAAGCAGCAGGGAGAAACGACTGGCGGATTTAATTAGATAAAACACCACTAGTGGATTTAATTAGATAAGACGAAAAAAATAATCCCACCTAAAACATTCACTTGTAAAAAGAACCAAGTCTCGCCTCTCAGTTCTTCTACTGTAAAAAGTTGTGAGATCCATGTGATGCCAAGTCGGTTATTGATTTATTCAAGGACTTCTTCAGGGAACTTTCATCTTAAGCTATTTCGTAATTAGGTAACAGACATCATCTTATAGTAACCATATCGATACTTAAAACCTTTTATATTTACAATAACTAGAATGACTTGGCAATCGCACACTATTTTCTTGTGAGATACGATGGTCTTGGCATCACATGGATCTCACAACTTTTTACAGTAAAAGAACTGATAGGCGAGACTTGGTTCTTTTACAAGTGAATGTTTTTGGTGGGATCTCATTTATTTTTGTAGGTAGTCTTCCTCTTTGTCTTTTCTCGAATTACTTCAATAATCGCAAAGTTAACTTTGTAATCCTATACATTTATATGGAAAAACAAAGTTAATTGTGCGGTTGCAACCGAATTTGAAGAATGTTATAGTTTTCCCTTTATGCATACACTAAATACAAGTTGTATTCTAAGTTTGAAGCTCCGCAGTTTGCTAGAAGTACCTTAGAATTTTGATGATCGGTCAGTCAGTCAGTCAGTCAGGCAAAAAATTAAGAAACTTTGACTAACTATAACTTCTAAACTACTAGTATAAATTTGATAAAATTTGAAATGTATCGTGTCTATGCAGTGCTTGTTAAGATATTTTGAATATTATAAATGAGGGTTCTAAACTTATCGACAAGGGAGTTATGGGGGGGTTAAAGGATGGTACGGCCGTGCCGCTTTCAGCTCGACTTGGTGGGGGCACTGCCGTGCCCCCAGATATTCAGATTGAAAAGAATGAGTTCTATGTACAAGGATGCCCCACGAATTCGTGTTGATTGTGAATACTACATAATTTAACTTTGTAGGTAACTGGGTAGGTAAGGTAGGTAAGTACTTACTTTGTAATCTCAGAAATAAGTTGCCCCAAGACAAATCATTGTGTTTTTTACGAATTTCATATGCTTCTTTGAACCGATTTATTCCAATTATTGTCGCTGTACTTAAGTTTGTTTTGTTTGGCTTATTGCAAATGAGGCACAATCGCCAATTGTGTTTATCACTCTGCTGGGGCAAACTTATAGTACATACTGGATCCAAATCCATCGTGTAGCACTTTTATTCACAACAGAACTTATTAATTAATTGTTTTTCACATAATTTGAATAAGTTTGCACTATCACAACTTTCAAAGAACGTCTTATGCCGGTAACAACAACGCAATGAGACAGCAATAGCGAGCAGGACGCCATCTCACTCACGCACAATCGAAGTCGCAACATATACTTGACAAGGAGCTTGGTAACCGGACTCAGAAAACTTAAATGGCTGTATCTCCGTTGTTTTTAGTCTGACATGAATGACTAAGGGCTCATAAGAAAGCTAATTAAAAATGCAAAACATTTTGTCTGTGTCAAAATTTTGATAACTCTGACGGTTGTAGAGTAATTAGCCAAAGAAAAAAAGTAAATTTTTGAAATCTCGCATTTTGTAAAATAATTCTTTTTCTGTTAGCGTTACATGCACAAATGTATGGAATCAAATATAGGAAATTATATTCTCTCTCATTTAACACTTTATTTATGTAAATCGGTCCAGTAGTTGTCTAGATATACCGCTTTAAAGAATTGGTCGGGCGGCCATCTTTGTTACGTCATAACTCCCCCCCACTTCCACTTACGAGGTGACTACCGCACTTTCCGTGCTCAGGAAAACATGCTGAACAAGTACATACCAGTTGTCGGTAGGAACTAGCCAACTTCCGCAAAAGTTGTTATTTGACGAGATAGCAAAGATTGGCTCCCAAGCTATTACGCATTATCTCAACTGGTGCTATTGAAAAACCGACGGTACATACACTAATGGGCAACGTTGACATATTTGACAGATGCGACGCATAATCTATCATGGCTCGAATTCTACTAATTTAATTCGAGTACATACAGTGTCAGTTGAACTAGTTTGCCCGCTTCTTATTATGATAAAAAGTTTGAGGCTTGGAGTAAGCAGTTGTTCCGTAGATACCGACGCCAAATGTATGAGAGGTTATAGAGATTCAATAGTGTTGTCACTAGCATTTTTCTTATAATATTATTTTATTATATACTCTAAGGTTTAAATTATTAGACTTAAATTATAGTGGCCCACTAGTGGCCTTAGAATGCAGTGGTTGTGTATCGTATGGACTAAAAATTTTCGAAAGATAAGAGAATCAAAGCCCTCTAGCCTAGTTCTATCTTCTTATAGCTAAAACGAGATAGATTTTGCTGAAATAACATAAAGCATAGAGCTGCTTTATACCTACATCAGTATAGGTATTTTCACTCTCCTTTGGTTTAGGATAATGTATCAAAACGTATATTGTACTCTGACACCTGGGTTCATCGTGTCGTTAGACGACTCGATGTCCCACACGAGAAGAGAGAATATTGTGTCGGTTGGTAGGTTAAGTACCTAAAGTCTGAAATAAGAAATCGTCTTTTTTATCCGTGAAACTTTTTCCGATAATGTGCATGTCCCCAACTCTGTTAAAGTCCCTTTTCTTACGTAAGCAACAAATTGTTTGTACTTCTAATCTTTCTTTTTGTTTCGCAAACTCCTCGAATCCGCTTATCAGAAACTCGCCAACAAGACAGTATCCATCAAGGTGGATTATTTATACATGCACACTTAGACTTACCCACATACCTCCCTGCATATTTTACTGATATAACATTTTGGTAAGTATTTTCGTGGTTATTGGTATACCTAGAGAAAACCAGTAAAATAGCGGCTTTCAAGGTGACAACCAGACTATTAAAACTTAATATTTTTTTCTAAATTACCTACCAAGGTTCAGATATGAAAAATTATAACCTGCAATACAAGATTTGCCGACTAGATTGAGTGATGTGGTTGTTCTAAACTTTAGAATCTAAAGTTAGGTATCCATACATTGACTTTCAGTGCAAAAGATTGTGCTGATCCTAAATTAATATTGATATAAAAGGGCAGTAAAATGATGAATAATTTTGGACACCCAATTCTTTTAGATGGCTTTTCAGTTTTGTAGGTCGATTTACAACTTATAATAATGTACCTGAAATACTGTTCCCGTGCTTTCCTAGTCCACCATCATCGATAATTAGTACTGTAAATTGTATAAATTGATAAAATCGGAAACACTCTGTAATCGTTCCGAAAGCGAAATCGCGAACTAAGGAAGCGATATGTCTACTATATCCATGATCGCTAATTACAGTTACACTTGCTTCCGCCATCGCAGGAGCGAGCATACGCGTAATAATCGATTAGTGGAGTTAATTGTTGCACCAGTTTCACGGGCGTGACGGTCAGGGTTGCCAACGTTTATTGGTGAAACTTATTCCGTGCTGCGATTGATACTAAAGGGCACAGCACATTACCTGCGTATGCAGCTCGTATGGCCTTTCGCACACACAACGTCGGTTTCGACGTTACTTTTGCGCTGAAAGCGTTAGAAAAATGCGAATTTCCACCTTAATCCCATATAAATACGACGACGCAGGCCCAACGCTGCGTTGACGGACCCTAATGTCAACTTTTTGACAGACGCATCCGTCGCCGCTAAAAATGCGCTATGCGTCCACACGTACTAAGGCCGAAGTCTGCTAAATGAAAATCGTCTCAGTTGTGTGTTGATGGCATGTAAGTTGGTAGTTTTGGTAGTTGCGCATGCTGATAACAGTAAAAAGTATGGAAAAATCACAGTGGCAAAAGAATGAAATTTGAGTGTCGTTGGCATTACAATGGCTAAAAAGAGCAGACTTGATTAGCTCTGGTTTGATCCCCAAACCCTTGATTAGCCCGATCGACGTCGAAACGAGCCGAGACACCAGTTGAGCAGAGCCTCAATGGATCTAAAAAGGATGCGATGTCATTTGAGTGAAGTAAGAGCATAGCTAAGCTGCTTGCCATTAGATTCTTGTGCTTAGGTGTCTTACCTCTGTATATGTAATGTTATTCGGTAAATATCACAGCAAATCTAATAACTTTGCACAATTTTATTGCAAATTATATGCAGTAGATAAACTTAGCATCGCATGATGCGTGATCACAAACGAAAGCAAACAAATTGTAAATTTTAAGCTGGCATGATATCTAGAAAACATCGTGTAATCGTATTTTTATTGTATATTGATTTACTGGCAAAACTCATACGAGCAATAAAAGTTTTCACTGATGCCGGAAACGTGGTAGCCCTGGCGTCTTGCTACGGTGACTGCGCGTGAGTTTCTGTCGTAGCGATGTGCTGTCAAGTGGCAAATGCGTATATCCCGATAATAATAAACTAGTGGATTAATGCTACATTTAGCACCGTTATATAAGGTGTTATTATTATTAATGATTGATTACTAATGCGCATTGAATAAACGGCGAAGTGGTAGTTGGACTCGCGCTCGATGAGGAATAGTTTCCGTGACTACTAAGGTCTGCAAAAATGGCGTTTGCTTGTTATATTCTGATATTTACACGGTTTATGAGATGCAGCCATGGTGACAGACAGACGCACGGACGGATAGCCAAGTGTCGGTAATATAATAGGGTCCCATTTTTATCCTTTGGGAATCTACGGAACCGCAAAAAAACCGATACCCTTTAAGTGCCTTGGACTAAACGTAAATAGTATTGGAATGTCAATCTGAATAATTTATAAGCATTCATATCTATATTACCAAAGAATTTAAAATAAATTAAATATTGACAGTCGTACCCCCTCCTGTCATGTTAACGGTATATTAGAACAACACAATAGTAAACATGATACGTCTGATAATAACCCGGTGTTTGTAACCAGATGCTTCGAAAGTCCGAAATTGTAACGAGGTCACCACGTCTGCCCTAGAAGCAAAGAATACAGTATAAAAGGGTCCCATTTTTACCCGGTACAGAACACATCAGGTGCCTCGAACAGTAAAATAATGATTGTAATGTCAAACTGTATAAGTTACAAGCTTAGTTACAAGCATATCCCATATTAATACTGCAACTTCGTACGACGACTATCAAAGTGTCAATAAATTAATCTTAACCATAGGATAGTGGCAATATCCTAACCCCATCTTTCCGTACTTAATGTAACGGGCTGCACTGTAGGTTTCAGTATTTCATTTAGTAACAGCCTGACAAGGTATCAGTTTCATTGCCCGTTTAATTAAAAAGATTAATAGTACACGCCACACCTTATACGACCACTTAATGACGCAACCAACACATAACATAACCTACAAATATATATTGAAACAACATCCTCACTTGTCTAGAGATATACACAGTCGCAGGATTTTAGTTTGATGACTACTTGCGCGGAAAATACTGGACGGCCCCAATCCAAAATTTCGGACTGAGTTTTCGTATTATTAGCCAGTACTAATTTGTTTTCTCTCATAAACCCCAGTTCTCATACCATTTAACCCATCGTATGTTCAGCAATGTGTAAAAACAAGTTAGAAACACACCGGAGTGGCCATAATCCCTGTGGCGAGAAACACATGTAAAGTCCGTTTGTGCGTTATTTTTGCACTGCTTAACGTATGCATTATTTATTGCGTAATTTCGGTCTTATTCTGATAAAAATACGGTTTATGTCAAACGATTTAACAGACGCATCCAAGCGCGTGGCTAGCGCTGCGCATCGCACAACGCTGCGTGGACGGATGCTTTTGTAAATAAAGTGGAAAATCGCATTTGCCAACGCATGCGATAGCGCTTCGCAAAAATAACGCACAAACATATGTTAAGTGTGTTACTCGCCTAATCCAATTCCAACGATCCAGTTGCTGATTCAATTAATCAAGTTATTTTCAATTTTAGGGTTTCTTGCCATGATGAGATTAAATTATCGTTTACTATTCTACTACATAGTTTGTTTGATTAAATTGTGTGGTAAAGTGTAACACGTGGATCAGTAATTTAATAAAATATTGTGCATAGGTCATTAAATTCAGTGCAAATATTATCAAAGTGTTCTAATTAAAAGTGTACAACTTTATTACTTACGTTTTTTTTTGGACATAAAACCTATATTTGTATTTTTTTACTGCATGGGAGTCTAGTATACGTTTATCCCTAACAGCTTTATAAGGTTGCTGGTAATTCGGGATACATTTCTTAACTTCCCTTACATTAGTGTTGTCGTGTTGTCACACTTGTCACAGAATTGCCAGCATTTTCTCACTCTGCTCAAAATGGCTGTAAAAGTTACCTGATATGGTTGCTCTAGTTGTGAGGTTATTTTGAGTACACACGTTGTCTAATGGTCAATAGCACTTATCGACTCAACCACTCAGCTGTTTATAACATCATAAATGTACCTTATAAAGTTTTATAAGTATGATGCACTTTATAAAGACAGAACATCTAGTGTGTTTGTACTTTCATTGCCGCTTTTGTTTTGTTGTTTTTTGTTTTTGCTGGTGCAATACAACAGTGTAAAACATGAAAATATGGTAAAATTAACTGAAAGAAAATGAGTTACAAATCTACCGTATACATTTTATCTTAATGTTTCGTGGTTATTAAAACTAAAACACACATTAAATATCAAACCGTGAGTGAAAACCCGGTATATGTGTTATTGTTTTACTTTCTAAAAGTTTTGGAATTATACTTAAGTCATGAAGACATTAAAAGTAGTATAACTAAGTGTGTTAAAGTTTATAAAAAAACTTCTGTTTTACGCTACGGAATAAGGACTTAATTTTTCGATCCAGATTTAATATCCAGAACTTTCCAGAGTGCCAAAAATATGAAGATTTCTACTTGACCCTTGCTATTGAAACTGACGCTAACTAACCACAGAAATAGGGAGGTAACAAGGTCAACGACTCTTTTCTTCGCTCTTCTCTTCCACAGAAACTTGACCTCGCTTGTCACACAAATAGGTAAGCACGAGTAACTTGGATTTTTCGCGCATTTGTGTCAACGAAATATTGCTGATAGATTCTTGGACAGATATATGCATACTTAACAATGTTAAATTCATTTTTATTACCATATAAAGGCCACTACAGGATATAGGCATCGTTCATTGGAGATATTTGCCACTCTTAACACGTTTGGCATTCATATTGATAAGCGCAGTGGAAGTTGTTGCATTCACACAGGAAACACTGTTGCCCGTTCCCTGGATTGATTATACCTTCATCACTTTCTAAGATATGAGATCATTCTATAACTGTTGCTATTCTTAATGGTCCTTTTTTTTTTGCAATAATACGAATCAAGTCTACATTTTGGTTTTTGCGTGTGTCATATGTCATATGTAAAGAAATTTCGAATTCCCCATATTATAAACCGACGTTGACGCAAGAGCAAAATTTTGCATTGGCACCTTTCTCTGTTACACTTACCTATTTTATTATTGTAGATGCAATACACGAATCTCTTCTTTTGTCTCTTTTGCTCAAAACTTCAGGTGTGGGATTAGCGTCCAATTTCCTGCTATTAATACCTAAATATAGCAAACTAATAAAAAGTGTTACGTAAGACACTGTGTTTATGATTCGTTTGTCTCCATTTCTCAGTCACCTTCGGTTTTATGGGGTGTTGTAAATTTTATCGTTTTCCGTTGATTTATGCGGACAACTGACGGTGAGGTGATCCGCGAAAATACAGAACGTGGGTGGCGCCACATTTGCAAAGACATACATACCTGCCTACATATGTCAATATATGTCATGTTCACGTGTACTGCAAAACAGACGACTACTGCAGTCACATGAGGGCACACGAGCGGGCAAACCAGCTGAGCCCCCGCTCCTGATGCAGTCACTGTAGCCGAAATTGGCTAAGATAGACATCATCATCATCAAATACGTCAATCTTATGTCCCATACGCATACGTCTAATCAATCAACCATTTACACCACGTCTGACAAAAGTTTGAGAGTCATTCAAACTTCGAGCAACGCATCTTCCGTCCCGTTACAGCCCGACATGCAGAAGACTGTGTATCACCATAGTGACAGGTTGTCAGCCTGTCGCCTAAAATTGCAAATCACATTAACTCTCAAATCCAATAGTCGCTTTTTACAACACTCACAGGGAAAGATATGTGTGTTGCTGTTCTAAGCCGGGACCACACGGCAATTTGCAAATACATTACCTGTTATGAATAGAAAATACTAATTTCAAGGTGTAAATCGAATGATATTTCGACCTAAGTTCATTTGCTAGCTCACCTTATAAAATAAGTATTACCTATCATCATTTTTTACGATTTGTAACCGATATTTGCTTTGATAATTTATTATTTCTCTTTTTCTTCTTTGTCCAACCCTCTTCCCAGTACATCTGGGTTCGGGTATCCTTGTACGGTTGTTATACATTTTCTTAATTAATAATACATTTTACTATGACATGTTGGCTAATTGTTTTTATTTTTGTTACAGGTAATAAATGTCCCAGACCATAATTCCATGCGCTCTAGTTAAATTCTCAACATCAATTGTAAGTCGAGTCGAGTACTAAAGTATCGAGTCGCTCAAGTAAGGCGCCTTCTTAAAATTCTATAAATAGTATTTTTTTAAATCATTTTTCCGATAAAGATTTTTCATGTCCGTTACCACACCGTAAGATGTCGTTTAATAAATTTTCCTCCACTTGATAGGAATTGGATACTAGTTAGAAATACCTGTATAAGAAGATAGAAACCTAAACTTTTACCCGATTTGGATTAGATAGAGATAGAACTGACCACTTTCGTAGTACCGAGCCGGCGACGATCCAGCAAACTCACTATTTGCGCCAAAAGCCATCTAACACAACTGATTTTGCACCCATTATGTTTCATCCGTGTTTGCCGTGTGATGCCGGCTTAGAATAGCATCACCCCAATTCTACCCGTGGGTGTCGTAAAAAGCGACTAAGGGATACTCATCCAGGGAATGGGCAGCAGCGTTCCCTGTTAATGCACCATCATGCACTGCGCTCGCCAATCCGCCTGCCAAGCGTGGTGAGTATGGCAATACCCCCCGATAGGGGGAGGCCCATGTCCAGCAGTGGACTGTTGTGGCTGTTATGTTATGTTTTATCCGTGGGCTCGGATCAGGCTCGTGTGAAATTGAGATTCTTTATTTACTCGTAGCTTAAAAAATTATCTTCGTCTCGCAACCCTTTTAAAAGAGAATTTTCCGCCACGTTACGTGGAGCACGTAAGCCGACAAAGGCGCAGAGTGTCGATTAATCACTTTTCTTCCACTAAGCCCCGCGGGCCGCACACAATGCCTGGGTGGCTAATCGATCGGGGTTTAGGTGGTCTTCACATCTGCAGTACGATGCTGCTTTATTTGTTGATGCACAGTATTTGACAGGCAGACAGAAAATAACTACCTGTGTGACTGGCAACCTGGCATTATAGTGATACACGGTCTTCTGAATGACTCTAGATCTTTTGTCAGACGTGGTGTAAACGGCCGTTTTTTACAGTCTTTACGCTTTGCCTATCCCGTAAGGGATATAGGCGTGATATATGTTCATGTATGTGACTGCCGCACGGCTTCATGGCTTCATACACTTGTTTTTAAAATCTCAGAACGGGCAAAGTCGAGGTACTAGAAAGTATAGTTTGCTGATTTTGACGCTTCTCCTATCCAATTCCGTACCTCTACCTACATCAAACTCCTTTGACCGTTCCATCCGATCTATATCTACCTATAGCCTAACTTATATGGGTAGTTCTAATTGATGTCCTGTAGAGCGACAGTAACGATAGCTCGAGATATATACGAGCTATTATCTTGAGATATCGCTTATCCCTCGTATCAGTGTCAAAGATCGGCCCCTACCATAAGTACCTAACTCGAATCTCGATCCAATCTCACTAAAAACTCGCTCTCTCTGAAAAGACTGTACGAGTAATGTATCATGTTCATGTCATAAGAAGGATATGTGATCCTCCAAGTAGCATTTATCACTGGTAGTAGTCACAAATTAGGGAGACGGCACGCATATACAGATGGCTCACTCAGTACTAGCGAGGATTTTAATGCTTACTAACTTAAATTGGAAATAACTGGAATTTCAGGGGAACACAAGTAGCCCGAGCGGCGACTGGTCTAATCCATACCTCACAAAAGAATAGAATAATTTAGCTATGTACGGGTAGAGGAGCTCGAGTACTTCGGATTGGTCGTGGTCTGCCGCGGCGCAGCTTGGCACGTTTGGCGGAGTAGCTAAAAGTTTGCCCTCTGAAAAAAGTTAAAAATATCTCATCGAAGAATAGAATGAGACATGGCTGTAGCGATAGGAGCAGTTTAGTAAAGCTTATAAATCTTGGTCTGCCTTCTGCTATCTTGGCACGTTTGGCGGAGTAGCTAAAAGTATGCCCTCTTAAAAAAGTAAAAAATATCTCATCGAAGAATAGAATGAAAATATATCGTACCGATAGCTTGCTTGAGTCTGCCTACATATATACTGGTCTGCCTGGCCACAGCCTGGCAGTTTTCCCGGTCCGACCACTTTTACTTTTTTTAGTAAAATTTTTATCTCTTCGAATAAAAGAATAAAAATATGTCGTACCGATAGCTTGCTCTGCCTAGAAAAATACTGGTCTGCCTGACCACAGCCTGGCAGTTTTCCAGATACGACCACTTTTACTTTTTTGAGAAATTTTTATTTTTCGAATAACAGAATGAAACTAAGTTGTAATAATAGTTTATTTAAAGCTGAACACATATCCCTTGGTCTGCCTGAGCTCAGTCCGGTAGTTTCTCCGATGCGATCACTTTTCACTCTCAGTAAATTTCAATTTTAAAGGACCTGACTTTGTTTATTAGAGTGGGCCCCGTCAATAAAATGAAAATTTGTCGGTGTATAGAAGTGAGATTTACAGAGCTGTAATCTCTCAATGTCTAGATGAAGAATAAGTATGTTAATTTCAAGAATCTACAACTTCAGATGTATTCGTAGTAATTATTTCAAAATACAATACTTGGGAAAACTTTTTCTTCTTCTGCACATTTAGAGATAACAGCTCTTAAAAACCCACTTCTATACACTGACAAATTTTCATTTTATTGGCCAGGCCCACTCCCTAATAAACGAAGTCAGGGTCCTAAAATTGAAATTTACTGAGAGTGAAAAGTGATCGCATCGGAAAACTACGGACTGAGCTCAGGCAGACCAAGGATATGTGTTCAGCTTTAAATCAACTATTATTACAACTTAGTTTCATTCTGTTATTCGAAAAATAAAAATTTCTCAAAAAAAGTAAAAGTGGTCGTATCTGAAAACCAGGCTGTGGTCAGGCAGACCAGTATTTTCTAGGCAGACTTAAGCAAGCTATCGGTACGACATATTTTTATTCTTTTATTCGAAGAGATAAAAATTTTACTAAAAATAGTAAAAGTGGTCGGACTGAAAACTGCCAGGCTGTGGCCAGGCAGACCAGTATATATGTAGGCAGACTCAAGCAAGCTATCGGTACGATATATTTTCATTCTATTCTTCGATGAGATATTTTACTTTTAAGAGGGCATACTAGCTACTCCGCCAAACGTGCCAAGATAGCAGAAGGCAGACCAAGATTTAAGCTTTACTAAACTGCTCCTATCGCTACAGCCATGTCTCATTCTATTCTTCGATGAGATATTTTAACTTTTTCAGAGGGCAAACTTTAGCTACTCCGCCAAACGTGCCAAGCTGCGCCGCGGCAGACCACGACCAAGTACTCGAGCTCCTCTACCCGTACATAGCTAAATTATTCTATTCTTTTGTGAGGTATGGATTAGACCAGTCGCCGCTCGGGCATGGTTGCCATGAACGTCACATTTCTTGGATTAAAATTGTCTCAGAATCATCATATGATTCTCGTTTTTGTATCAGATTTAGCTGTTTTGATATTCACTTGAGATTTTTGACAGTAGCAATGTAACCCTGGCTATGTAACAAATGTCAATCCTAAATAGGGTCGAGTGAACCTTCGGTAAACTCAAAAATCAACTACTTCCACCCTTGCCTACCACTTTCAGCTAGCAGATGTTTCATGAATACAAGAAACGTGGAAGTCTCACGCAAAACGCATATTCTATGAGAACTACATCGATGAACTTTTGGGAAATTTATTCAGGTTTGATTTACTAAGACTTATTTAGCTTTGTTTCGTGACCAAAAATGTTTTTTCGGATAAGTTAAATTTTGAAACAGTATAATTCGTAGTAAGGGTCATGGCTTCTAGAGCTTAGTGTACAAATGGACTCGATTTTTCTTCCTAATTGCGTCGCTGAAGAGCATATTTAAAAGGCTCGTCTAGATGGAGAGCCTATTACCGCCGTCGTTTCAGAATTACGCTATTTTCTCACTAAAAATGAAAGCTAAATACTGTCACATTTGTTTTAAGACTTTCGCGCTTTGTTCACATTACTTAACTATTATATTTGCACGTAATGATTATTATAAGGATATTGACCTATACCATTCGAGCGGGTATGATCATTCCGTGCGTAAACCCGATTTAAAAGTAAAAAATGCAAACTATAACACTAAAAATATATTTTATGCCATTTGTTATCTATACTTACTCGCAAACGAATGTTACAAAGCAAACGCAAGCAGAAGCAGATGTTCCATATTCATCAACTTACAGTTAATTGCACCACCATTTAGCCTACATTACAGTCAAAAACGCGGTAACCATTAAAGTATCGGTAATCACAAATATGTCGTATAAATGCCACTTATTCTACGACCGATCAGACGGACGGCAAGGTGACCGCATAACTGCAAAACAGCAAACGCGCCTACTAGGTTTACGAAAGAACAGCATGTTATAAAGTAAACTTTAGAGACAGTTAATTTTTTTTACTCGCCAACTACAAATGCTTCAACACAACATTCAAAATCAATGCGATATACTGTAGGAAGCCTATGAAAAAATGTAAGGACGCTCTCGTTTTACACCTTATAAAGTAACTACGTATATGTGGAAATTAATACCTATATTTTTAAACTTTGTAGGCATGTAAAAGATTTGACAACGTCTCTTCTGTGTGAAAAAGTTTGTACACTAAATTAACTGCTTTTCAGATGTAACTATAACTGCTTAACTAGTTACATTTTGCAGTCCGTGTGTGTCAACACTCGGTGCATCACAATAAAAGATAGTGCAAAAAACTTCGCGTGACCGTTGAGTAACTCATCAAATTGAAGCGCGTGAATCGCGCGCATAAACTCATACATACATTCATACTCGTACACACACGACATGACAACGTATGGATTAAAATGGATTCGACGCTGAAATGGAACGAATAAGGCCGCGCGTAATCCAGGAAATGTGTAGTGAAAGTGACGACGTCTCGTGAATTATGATGCAGTTTCCTGAACCACGCGTTTGACGAAAATTCAACTGTGTATACTTTTTACCCACGACATAACGGAGAAGGTACGAGTACTATACGCGTTTGGGGTGAGAGTTTGTTGCAAACTATGTTTGTTACCGATTATCTCTGATACCACTAGTCGTATTTAGATGCAGTTTTCAGTGATAAATTAGGATTTTATTGGCGCATGTTCTTCGATCTGGGGGCACGGCAGTGCCCCCACCAAGTCGAGCTGAAAGCGGCACGGCCGTACCATCCTTTTCTCGAACCAGTTCAGGCCATTTTTAACCCCCTCATAACTCCCTTGTCGATAAGTTTAGAACCCTCATTTTAAAATATCTTATCAAGCACTGCATAGACACGATACATTTCAAATTTCATTTAATTTGGACCAGTAGTTTAGAAATTATAGTTAGTCAAAGTTTCTTAATTTTCTGCCTGACTGACTGACTGACTGACCGATCATCAAAATTCTAAGGTACTTCTAGCAGGCTGAGGAGCTTGAAACTTAGAATACACCTTGTATTTAGTGTATGAATAAAGGGAAAACTATAACATTCTGCAAATTCGGTTGCAACCGCATAACTAACTTTGTATTTCCATACAAATGTATAGGATTACAAAGTTAACTTTGCGGATGGGCTTTGAGAAAATCTGTAGCTGAGGCTCAAGAAGTAGTTCTAGATAAGAGAAAAAGGAAGACTATCTGCAAAAATAAATGAGATCCTACCAAAAACATTAACTTGTAAAAAGAACCAAGTCTCGCCTCTCAGTTCATCTACTGTAAAAAGTTGTGAGATCCATGTGATGCCAAGTCGGTTATTGATTTATTCAAGGACTACTTCAGGGAACTTTCATCTTAAGCTATTACGTTATTAGGTAACAGACATCATCTTACAGTAACTATATCGATATTTAAAAACTTTTATATTTACAATAACTAGAATGACCCGGCCATCGCACTAGACCATCGTATCTCACAAGCAAATAGTGTGCGATTGCCAAGTCATTCTAGTTATTGTAAATATAAAAGTTTTTAAATATCGATATAGTTACTGTAAGATGATGATTTTACAAGTTAATGTTTTTGGTAGGATAGGTATTACGCGAACAACTTGCCAGGGCGCGCTGCAGTAAACATTTGTTTGTGCAAACCAGTGTTACCAATTATCTCCAAAACCACTGTCCGATTTTGATGCCGTTTTCAGTGATAGATGTAGATTTGACTGGGGTATGTTCTTACGCGGACAACTCAACACAGTAAACTGTTGTGGTTTTTTTTTTTAAATTAATTTTTTATCGTGTGGTTTTATTGAAGCCATTGTCAATCGCCGCGACGATCAATGTGGCAGAGCGCAGTGGTACTGAGTCTGCATGCTGGATGTTTGAAGTACTACTACAAAGATCACAGAAGTCCATTGCTAGAGATGGAACTCCTTCTATTAGAGCTGTATTTGCCAGACTCACCATGCTTTGCAGGTGGATTGGCGAACGTTGTAGCCAATTCCCTATATCATCTGATAGGCGCTTTTTACGCCACCCACGGGCAGTTTTGGGTGATGTTATTTTAGTCACGACACTACAGTATTTAAATGACTGATTTAAATATCTAGTTTCGAGTCTGGGAACTAGGGGAATATTGTACATGCTCCTGTGTATCTTGCATATCACTCCGAAACAGAGAATCTTAGTGAAGGCTATGAGAGTTTTCTTGTAAACGCAACCCACAAAAATTAATAAGTCACTCATCCAATCTTCGTTTGAAAAACTTGTTGTACCTATTTTTGATCCTCCCATGAATTTTGAAAACCACAAGTTTGGCTTCCCATCCAAGTTACGCCTTTGAAATCTGACCCTTACCCCCTTCCCCAATTTAAGTTGCTCCAGGCATGTTTGCCGATAAACGGGGAAACTTATTTATGAACTCTATAACGCCTATTGGAGTACGCGAAGATTTCAATCATGAGTTGAACCTGTCGCTCATACCTAAATAAGTTTAAAGTTGTAAATAGGTTTGCAATTAAATTTTTTAAAGTTGTAAATAGGTTTGGAAAATATAGGCAGATAGTTAAATTAGTATCACAAAAAATTGTATCTAGGTATGACACAAATCGATAATTTTACGCTTCACAGCGGATTTGTGTTGGGCTTCAATGCTAGTTCAAATTCATGAAAGAACATACTCAGATTTAACCTATAAACACAAATTATTCAGTGCTTCTTGGAGCGGGATATAAAAAGTAGTAACATAATTTGGATCCAAAAGAAATATCCCATTTAGTAGCATATTAAAACTGGCCACACAAGGAGTTGCAAATATTTGCGTTTTGCTGTGCCTTTTATAGCTAATAATAAAGCTAAAGCAACCAGTAGTTGTTATAATTATGAACCGCATCGCATGAGTTCTTATAATTTAATTACTTAAACCAATTAAGATGCAATGCGAGTACGTCCTGTGGCCAGACGGAGGGATTCGTGCTTTCGAGACCCACTGCCAATTAGACCCAGTTAGACCCAGTGGTCCTTACTACAGAAAAGTTGGAAAAGTGTTGAACGCGTGATTAAAATAAAACTGTATGCAAAAAAACGCTAGACACGCGATCAAAGCTCGTCTAACTTTTTTGTGGTTAGATCTAGTGGGTCCAATTTGTGACATAGCGTTTAACCTGCAAGAATCAATCTTAATAAGATCCACTTACACGAGCAGTGGCCTATGCAACGAAACTACAGGCAGATAGTTAAATTAGTATCACAAAAAATTGTATCTAGGTATGAATCGATGTACATTGCGTAGTCGGCTAGCCATTATTATCCCGTTGTTAAACCGGCTGCGCCATGTACATCGAATTTCGCCTGTAGAATTGTAGCCTGTAGTTTCGAAAAACCGGACACTGATATATTAAAAAACGTAAAGATGACTGCTGTAATCCCAAAGTTGTATTTTGCGATGAAAATCCACCGTCTTGAATTTATGATTTTTTTATAGAGCCAGAATCATTCGCGCTGCTGAGACGAATCTACGACACCTCATATGTCAAGAACCGCGCCGCCGCGCCGTTGGGTTTGTAATCCGTGAAAACGAATTTCTTGTCTACATACATACCCACATACATGCATACTCTCGAAATACATAACCCTCCTTCTGAGGCAGTCGGGTAAAAATCAGGAAAGGCAATACTCAAGTAAAATCCCGACATTCCCAACCCATGCCATGGGTCTAATTGGTAGCGGGTCTAAAAGTGACCATCTTGTCGAAGGAACCGACATGTCGTGACGGGAATGTATGGGAAAATGGGAACTGACCATTGACAATTCAAGGTAATGTTGTATGAATTTACATAGTTTATTTATTACTCGTTTTTATATTGTCTAGCTTGGTTCTATATTTGAGAGATTAGATTTATGATTCGGTAATGAATGAAGCACGACTGCTTATAGACGTTGGTATTGATCAAATAGTTTTTTGCTGTCTCGTATTCTAGAAAAAAAATACACTATGCTAGCTAGCCATAGCGGTTAAAGAAAACTGGATAAGTAAGTACTGTTTAGTGAATGACGATATTGATGTACTTGGTTATTGAAAGTTACTTAGTGATATTTGACTGCACCACCACTGGTACCATCAGGGTTCTTCGGGTCGTTGGATGACTCGGTGTCCCACTCGAAAATGAAGTAGAAGAAGGGTTCTTCGGTCGAGTGATCATTCAGAATTAGCTTTTTGGTCTTTTTGACTTTTTCGGGTTTAGAATCGCGCTCACTTTGCACGCCTCATGTTGTAAAAAAAAATGCTGATTATACACTGTTAAGGTATAAAGTACCCAAAGTCCTCATTTTGTACCTAAGCGCAAAAAGAAACTGCAAGCATTACATTTTTAATTTTAGTTCAAAACTCATTTTCGTGAAAAGCTTTTTCCCAACTTTAATAAGCTGAAAGAAGTTTCTAATTAAGTTGCAGTAGTAAATCTCCTACGCTAATTGAAATTTGTTGCGCTAACGCTGAATAGGAATAGGACTATGTAAATAAACTATAGATAGCGCACGTAGGTTCTAGGAAGTAGTAGATACATTACCTACATAAACTCGTCGTGATTTTCACGAACTGACGTAGGTAACTGCTTTTAGCATGCTTCAGATTGATAGCAATAAAAAAATTTTGCAAGTTTTCCTAAATAGCATGAAGTTTTCCTGAACATTTTATGATCGTAAAAAAAACATGTTCATTCACTTTCTACTCTGCTTCTCATTTCACAAGATTAATATTTTACGATCTATTTATACATTTACAGTTACATTACAGCTAATCTGGCAAGTGTGGTAAGTAGGTAAGCAAACGTAGGGGGAGGCCCAATTTTCAGCAATCGACTACTGTCGATGATGATGGATGGTAATGAATGACCTATTAATTAAGGATTTCTCTTGGATAATATCAGTAATACATATGTACATTTTCTATGTAGCTATAACACGAAACAAAGGAAGGTCGCCAAGAAAAAAATACAATCGTAAAAAAATTCTCATCATCTTTACATTTTGCCACCGAAAAGAAAGAAAGTATTTATTCCGACACTGTGTAAGCCTTGTAACCCCTCGTCTATACAGACAAATGTCCGTGCTTTTTACAATCATAAAATATTCACTTAGCTAGCATGCTCTACTGCACGAATTCATGCACCATACGCTTTTGCAGTAGGTCTGTATTTTGCGGATTATTTTTAAATATACCCAGTGTTACTCGCGCTGCTGAGACAAATCTATCGACATTACCCGTCCAGATCCGCCAAGCCGTTTGGGCTGTAGCTCGTGAAAACTGATTTCTTGTCGACATACATACCTACTCTCGAAAAAACTCCGGAAGACCGCTGAAATTGAGGAACTGTTGACTAACGCAAATATCATGGGAAACCAAAGCCCACAGCCTTCGCTAGGTGGGTCACTTAGAAAGGATGGATGTAGACCGAGGACCGACTGTTGACCGAGGAGTCAAGAAAGCGTGGATGGGTCGACCGTCTCTGGCCGAAGACTGGTTGGGCGCTCCCTTTTGGTCGACGAGCCTTTGAAGTAAATAAGCGTATCTGCACCGGGCAGTCGGCCAATCATGTATCCTTAGGTATTGTCTTCCATTTGATACCTAGACCAATAGTGAGTTGTTTATCAATTCAGTGTCCAATACAAAAAGAAAAGACAAGACAGTATTTATTCTGACACTCTAAGCCGTGTAACCCCTCGTCTATACAGACAAATGTCCGTGCCTTTTATCTGCACCGGACAGTCCGGCCATCATGTGTCGTTAGGGATTATTTCACCCATTCGATAGACCATTAGTGGGTATTAACGCCCACCAGCAAAAACCCCGTTTCAGGGGGAATCTGACTGAGGAAGATTTAATGGTAATCAGGGATAGTGGTGGCCGGAAAATGGTTGCGGGGTACTTTTATCAGTTTTGTACATTATTTATGGTAAAATATACAGCGCGAATACATTGAGATATATTAGATACTTCGCGCGAATACCTAGATTTAGTATTCTTTGATCTCTCTCTTTTTCTCTCTCTCTCTCTCTCTCTCTCTCTCTCTCTATTCTTGTGGGACATCGAATCGTCCATCGACCCGAATTGACCCGATGCACCCTGGTGTTAGATTTTTCACAATTATAAATCGGCATTTATGTTCCAAATAATTTTCTCTTTCAGAACTTTGGAAACTAGTACCAGGAGGAGTATTTTTAATTAACATGATGTTAAACGTCAGTTGTGAAATGGCTATTGTTGTTTTTTGTTAGTTTAAATGAATAAAATAACTGTACCTTCAAACATTTCATTCAACTTTATGGCGATGCTCTTTATTAGCATACAAATCAAATATGAATATTCCTTTGAAAGTTGAATAAAAGCTCAACAAAAGCATTCCTCAGATGCTTTGAAGAGCCCAATTAAAAATTCAACAAGAACTTTTACGAACAAGCTCGTCAAACTTAAACAAAATGGAGGAAATGGCATGCATAAGTCATGAACACGCTTTTTTGTCATGTCATTTCCTTGAGATTTTAATAAGGCTGTCGCTAACACATCAACACATTTAAGGGACTAACTTGTATTGGTTTTTCGCGCAAATCTTAAGAAAAGCTGATGGGCTGGTGATAGCTAGTACAGTATATCGCATTTATCTTTCGTAATAATGGTTGTTTCATCATGTCTGGTAAAATATTCAAGCATTTTATGAGATATCGTATAACTTAAGCTTGTTTGTGGGTCTAAATTAGAGAACAACTCGATTTCAGGAATATTCATTTTTTACCTCTGCCTGTATCCATGCTGTAGTGCAAAATAACTTACATTTCGGCTTTATTAAAACAGGCACATACCTACGTAATCACTGCCACTACTTACGGAAAACCAAGGAAAATATGCTATTCCCACATTGCCTACATTTGGCAAAAGGCCCGTAGCCGTACTCCATAGCTCGAATTTTCAAACGATTTTCTTTCGTATCTTGAACAACATAGAGAATATTTTCCTGCATCTAAAAACGTAATTGTAAAGCTAGTGAGCCTACGTATTTTTTCCTTTTTTAGTGCTTACGAAGTGGGTATACCTATTCAGTATCGCTTTATACCCAAGCTTTAACCAGAAGTGTCACTCGACCCAATTTAGGATTTTCGCGATTGTCACTTGTTACATTGCCAGTGTTGCTACTGTCAAAAATCTTAATGTATGAGAATATCAAAACAACAAAACCTGATTCAGATCCAATTGTAATCCAAGAACATTGACGTTCGTGGCAACCATCTTCTTAGTACTAAATCCTCTCAGATTTCATTTATTTCCAGATAAAGTCAGTAACTAGTACTGAGTGAGCCATCTGTAAAGGAGCCCCGCGCCTAGGTCTCTGGTTCTAACTGCTTACTTCTGTGGGGATGAGACGCAATGTTTGAAAGCGAATTGTCAGTTTGATACTCTTGTAAATATTTCAACGTTTTTCCTACCTACATTACCAGCTAAACCACTTGAACAAACTAAGATTAAAACTTAGATGTTTCTTTGGAAACATAATATTTTCAGGTGGGTTCCGAATCAAAGGGTACGCAAGATTCCTTGCGGGGTACGCAGAACGTCTACGATCGAAAAAATACGGTCGTTATCGCCACGTCTGACAAATATTTGAGGGCCGTTTAAGCTATTGTCGTGTATCACTATAGTGACAGGTTGACAGTCTGTCGCCTAAAATTGCAATATCCAGTCAAGTCCCTTGGTCGCTTCTTACGACACCCACAGGAAAGAAATGGAATGATGCTATTCTAAGCCGCCAACACACGGCTAAGTCATATAAGTAGGCCTTTTAGAAAATGCACACATGTATTTTTAACTAACTAGAAATTTAAAAATGTTCAAAGCAGTAATTTATCCTACGTCTTTAAAAAAGTACCTATCCCAATTTCTTTATTTTGTTTTCTTTTTTCCTGTTTATATCAACAGAAAGATTTTATTTATAATCATGAGGGTTTTATGTAGCTAACGCCTTGCCATTATGGGTATTACCGTCATTCGGCGCACCTGTGCTGGATACACACCCTGCGACCTATAGGTACTTATACTATAGTTAGAGTACGTAATTTACATTATTAACGATGGGTTTCCTCTTGACTCTGAGTGTAAGTAGATCTTAGGGCTAGATAAGTCAGAAATAGAGTTGAAGATAGAGCGACCCCTTTGGACCGGCATTCATACACAACGGCAGAGTCCCTAGCATGCATTTATGTGTGTGTTGTAATTTAATGCAATAAACGTTTTATCTATCTATTTATCTAGCAAGCTATTGGAATTTTAATACCCTCACAGTGCTCTATTATTCTCATAAATTAAAATAAGAAATTGAAAACATTACATGCATCGACCGGGGCTCGAACCTAGCACGCTTTTTGGCTCCGAACTTCGGTGGATGAGCAGTTGCAAGTCTACCTGAATAGGCTCGCTTTCTGAAAATCACTCTTTTATGACTTCTAGAAAGTATCTACATAACCTTGGAAGGCTTCTACTGTATTCGCTAAAGCTGAAAAGAATGCCCCGGTCGATATTCGAAGTGACTCAATAAATGGTTACTGGGAAAACCTGCATCATTGATTTGAGTAAGCTTAGCGTGAATGCCGTAAGAAGCGGCAAAGGGAATTGAGACTGACAACCTGTCAATATCGTGATCCACAGTCTTCTGAATGACTCTCAAACTTTTGTCAGATGTAGTGTAAGTGGCCGTTTGCGCTCTGCCTACCCTGCTGCAAGAGTATAGGCGTGATACGTGTATGTATGTAAAACTTACGAGTTGATTAATTGACTTAGCAAGCGCCCAATTTCGTATGTCTCGCCTGTTTCGCTTGAAAACCATTTATTTGATTACTGTCTTATTACTGCAATCTAATAACTTTCGCGAAGCTTTTAAAATTGATACCCGTAAGTATTATATTGTTCCTTGTCCCATAGCTATAAAAAGATGCCATGATAGCTCTTGGGTTTCAAATCAGCTTATTGTTATGGATGCGTCTTTTCAATGTCGTGTCTGTCTTTGTCATCTCTGACCTAGACAAGAGACTATGATTCAATCTATATCAAGGTATATTGTCTCAGTCACAATATACCTTTCTCTTAGTCTCGGTAATCTTTATGAACATCTTTAACTATGGAACCGTCTGTGAAATAGCTAAATAGAACAGCTGTTTAATAGAAAAATCTCATAACTACTCAAGCAAGATGTATAGTACAGATGATTCTATTTCGTGATCCCGCAGGTGGCCCCATAGCCAAAGATGTTCAGATTCGCCAGTTTGAATAAATGGCTGCTTGCCCGTAACACACTGTATAAAGTTTTGTGCATGGTCAATGCATGGTTTAATTTTCCTAACAAAGGAATATGTTTGGAAACGGACTGTCTGTCCGCCTTTGAAAAAGAATATTCGATTTGCCTTCGGAAACCTAAAAATAAAAGATCAGCCCCATATTCCGTTTGACAATATCGATACAGATATCGTCTGAATCGAGTCACGTACGCGTAGCCACAGTACAGGAATGAAGCAGTAACGCGTGTCTCAGTCAATTTGATTGAATGAATGAGTACGAAACCTAGTAAATTCCTTTTAACATACGCCTTTTACTAAAACAAATTACGAAACGCGGGTGTCGTAACATGGGCTAAAGGGATACATCCAAATGTTATTGTACCACGTGATATTCATGACATGACTATGGCTAACACCTTCCGATTAGGGAAAACACATGCCCAACAGTACGACAGTACAGTACACAGTTATTTCATAAGTACTACTTGACAGCTGTCGAGTTGTCGACCCCATACTAGAAGACATGACAACAATGAAAAATAGATCTTATGTCATAATATTAACATGATTTTGAAAGCTGTCAAATATGACTTATTCAACCGCCTTACTTTAGATAGGAGCCGACCCCCTCGACTTATTAGGACTAACTACTGTTTGCTATCCCAACTGTGGCGAAGGGTACGGCGAGCGAGCCTCTCCAACGGAATCGCGTTATGGTTTTGACATATTTCAGTGTACGCCATTTAGTCCCATTCTCCCAAAACGTTTGGTTTGAATTGATATGGAAGTACTGTTTGTGTTGTGGTGTATTGAGGGTTCTTTGAGAGCAGCAGTTGGTGAATAAATGTCGTATTTAGGCCTTAAAAATACAATAATTTTACAATGGATGACTTTATGCTAATGTGATGGGATGGTCGAAACACTTTATCAATCACTTAGTTATAGATCTATACCTACCTATGATGATGAGGCGCCTATTTCGGACACGATAAGCCTCAAGCGGAAAGTCTTTGATAAAAATTCCGCAATGTGTGTGCTGCGGCTGCGACGCTGGAATCATTTTTTTTAAATGCTGCCAAAATCGAGAACAATTTTCCTTCCATGATCCTTTTTACGAGTGAATGAAGAATGAATAAACCGATAAAGTGCTTAGTCGCGGTCCCTCGACAGGGAACTGCAATTAGAAGCGCAGTGAAGCGAGTGAACTGCCGCTAATCGAATCATCGGGGAATACTTCATAACGCCTGAACTTCTAATGGAGATAATTATTAAGAGAGTGCTAATCGAGCGTTCTTGAAGCAATTTTGTGAAATGAAAATCTCTTTTTACTCACCACATTAGCTTCAAGACTTTAGTAAAGTAATCGCATTTCTACTAGAAATCGTAAATGAAACACAAAACATTGAGGACCTTTCAAACTACAAAAAAAAATTGACAAGCGTTCATCGTGTGTCTAATACATTTGTAACTTTATTATGTGTTGCACATAAGGTTACACTTTTGTTTATCAACGGAGCTAGCCGCTAATATGTTTGCATTGCAATGCCAGAACTTTGACCACAACCAAAACAATTTTCTTCCATGATTCTTTAAATGAATAAATGAGTTTAGACGCGGTCCCTCGACAGGGAACTGCAATTAGAAGCGCAGTGAAGCGAGTGAACTGCCGCTAATCGAATCATCAAGGAATACTTCTAATGGAGAGTGCTAATCTTGAAGCAATTTTGTTAAATGGAAATCTCTGTTCACTAGTATAAGGACATACTTAGTAACGTTATAGTAATATCTACAGTGGATCACAAATGAAACCCTTAGCATAAGTACACACAAAACTAAAAATAAATAAAAATTTATTTCTCTTTAATTTGGCCATTTTATTCCATGATTCTTTTTACGAGTGAATGAAGAATGAGTAAACCGATAAAGTGCTTAGACGCGGTCCCTCGACAGGGAACTGCAATTAGAAGCGCAGTGAAGCGAGTGAACTGCCGCTAATCGAATCATCGGGGAATACTTCATAATATGAGGTGTAATGCCGTGTGATGCCGGCTTAGAATAGCATCACCCCAATTCTACCCGTGGGTGTCGTAAAAAGCGACAAAGGGATAATTATCCAGGGAATGGGCAGCAACGTTCCCTGTTAATGCACCATCATGCACTGCGCTCGCCAATCCGCCTGCCAAGCGTGGTGAGTATGGCAATACCCCCCGATAGGGGGAGGCCCATGTCCAGCAATGGACTGTTGTGGCTGTTATGTTATGAGGTGTAAATAGAACCTTTAGCATACAAATGTTTGATTGAATAAAAAATCTGTTTCTTAAATTTGGAAATTTTCTTCTATGATTCTTTTTACGAGTGAATGAAGAATGAATAAACCGATAAAGTGCTTAGTCGCGGTCCCTCGACAGGGAACTGCAATTAGAAGCGCAGTGAAGCGAGTGAACTGCCGCTAATCGAATCATCGGGGAATACTTCATAACGCCTGAACTTCTAATGGAGAAAATTATTAAGAGAGTGCTAATCTTGAAGCAATTTTGTAAAATGGAAATCTCTGTTCAGTAGTATAAGGACGTACTTAGAAAAGTTATAGCAATATCTACAGTGGATCACAAATGAAACTCTTAGCATGCACACAAAAGTAAGAATGATTAAAAAATCTCTCTCTTGAATTTGGAAATATTCTTCTAATAATTTTATTAGCGAGTGAATGAAGTATGAATAAACCGATAAAGTGTTTAGACGCGGTCCCTCGACAGGGAACTGCAATTAGAAGCGCAGTGAAGCGAGTGAACTGCCGCTAATCGAATCATCGGGGAATACATGGAATACATAAGTACTTTATAATGCCTGAACTTCTAATGCAGAAAATTATAACATTAATTATACATAATTAAAACAACTTCAACGGATTTTAGTTGTATTTTATTTAGGATTGTAATTAACCCGACGTTTCGGACACTTTGCAGTGTCCGTGGTCACGGATGACGTCTTATACATATTATATAAGACGGATTTTGCACTTCTTATTGCATCACGGTTTCGGAGAAAATTATTAAAAGAGTGCTAATTGTGCAAAATTGAAATTTCTGTTCACATTTGCTACACTAGTACAAACGAATATTATTAAACGTATATTTGTGTCACATAATGAAATCCTTAGCACAATAAATGTTAAATAAAAAAGAACTGTCTCTTTTGGCAATTTTCTTTTAATAATTCTTTTTACGAGTGAATGAAGAATGAATAAACCGATAAAGTGCTTAGACGCGGTCCCTCGACAGGGAACTGCAATTAGAAGCGCAGTGAAGCGAGTGAACTGCCGCTAATCGAATCATCGGGGAATACTTCATAATATGAGGTGTAATGCCGTGTGATGCCGGCTTAGAATAGCATCACCCCAATTCTACCCGTGGGTGTCGTAAAAAGCGACAAAGGGATAATTATCCAGGGAATGGGCAGCAACGTTCCCTGTTAATGCACCATCATGCACTGCGCTCGCCAATCCGCCTGCCAAGCGTGGTGAGTATGGCAATACCCCCCGATAGGGGGAGGCCCATGTCCAGCAATGGACTGTTGTGGCTGTTATGTTATGAGGTGTAAATAGAACCTTTAGCATACAAATGTTTGATTGAATAAAAAATCTGTTTCTTAAATTTGGAAATTTTCTTCTATGATTCTTTTTACGAGTGAATGAAGAATGAATAAACCGATAAAGTGCTTAGTCGCGGTCCCTCGACAGGGAACTGCAATTAGAAGCGCAGTGAAGCGAATGAACTGCCGCTAATCGAATCATCGGGGAATACTTCATAATGCCTGAACTTCTAATGGAGAAAATTATTAAGAGAGTGCTAATTCAACGATCTTGAGGAAATTTTGGAAAATGAAAATCTCTGTACACTTATCGCTTCACTGGCATAAGGACACTTTGTAAAGTTATTTTTTTTTTCTGCAATGGGTCACAAGTGAAACACACGACAATTAAAAGGCTTAGACAAAACATTCATGAGCTTGGACACTAGTGCTCTTGACTTTAGCATAGGTACAAATGTTGTCATAAATAAGGTTGTATGTCTGTCTATTTACTTTTACTTCTTAAAAAGAATTACAGAAATGACTAAAAATTAGTTAAAGCAGCCATATCAGAATTAAAACTGTTATAACTCTGAAATTGTTGTGACAACACTGTTTTAATCTCAATGGAACTACTGCGAATGATTGTTTTCAAGAATTAAAATAATCGACTAGTTATAATGTTTTCTTTCAAGTTTTAAACTAAATCGGTTTATTTCTTTAAAATGGCGGCTTGTTGTTAAAAGCGGGGCTGAATAGCAGAGACATTACGGCAAATGAAAATTTAACCCTCAAAATTATTCCCAAACACACCAACCTTCTTATCGTTGTAGGTTAATTTGAATAAACAATGAGGAGACGAGATGTGCTGAATTAATACTGAATTTCGTGGCTTCAGAGAGCACGGGACCCTTGTGTAAGGGGAAATTTTAATCATTACAATTACTAAGATAAGACTTATTCGGAATTCTGACGGGAAGCCTCGAGTTCAGTCAATAGTCTAAGCATGGAGCGAGGTAGGTTTAGGGTTGATAGGTAATGCAAGAAATTATCTACAAAGGGCGAGGCCATTGAAAACCACGGCGAAGCAATAGCAGTGTCGCTGGACATTTCAAAGGCCTTCGATAGGGTGTGGCATGCGAGTCTGTTGAGCAAGCTTCCAGCGTACGGCATACCCACTGGCTTCTGTAGCTGGGTGGCTGACTTCCTGAGTGAACGGTCGATCCGAGTGGTCATAGACGGCTGCTCCTCTGACCTCAAGGCTATTGACGCCGGAGTTCCTCAGGGGTCTGTACTCTCCGCGACGCTTTTCCTGCTGCACATCAATGACCTTCTATCTTCAGGAATTGTTGGGTACGCAGATGACAGTACTGTCACCGAGAAATATCTGTCCGGCGCAGGAGCCAGTGGTGATGAAATCCAAAGATTGAGAAAGGTTATGATTGAGCGTACGAGCCTGACGTTAAGTAACGTCTCCCAGTGGGGCGATGACAATCTCGTCAGCTTCAATGCTTCAAAAACGCAGGCGTGTCTTTTCTCCGCAAAAAGGAGTCCTTTCACCTTTTCTCCTATTTTTCGGGGTACATCTGTTCCAGTGACCAACACTCTTCAACTCCTTGGCATGGAGCTGTCCTCTGACCTCAACTTCGGCACCACCATCGAGTCCAAGGCTCAAATTGCAGCTAGAAAGTTGGGCGTCCTGAATAAAGTCAAGCGGTACTTCACGCCTGAACAGCTTCTAACTCTTTATAATGCTCAAGTCCGATCTTGCATGGAGTACTGCTGTCACCTTTGGGATGGCTCGGCTAAATACCAACTTGCTGCACTGGATTCGGTGGAACGCAGAGCCAAGAGATTAATAGGCGATAAAAAACTGGTGGCGACCAAGCTTCACAGCCTGGCTCACCGCCGCAAGGTTGCTTGCCTATCGGTCTTCTACAGATTGTACTTCGGAGAGTGTGCGCGTGAGCTGCATGAGCTCATACCACCGTCTCCTTTCTTCCATCGGACATCCAGACGCACGGCCGGCTACCATCCGTTCTTAGTTGATATACCCACATTACGCACTAAGCGCTTCAAATCATCTTTCATTATGCGCACGGCTAAAGAATGGAATTCCCTGCCTGCGTCTGTATTTCCGAGTGCATATAACCTGAATCTCTTTAAGTCTAGAGTGAATAGGCATCTTCTGGGCAAGCTCGCTCCACCGTAGATCCCATCTCTGCTCTAGGGTAAGATTGGGGTCAAGAGTAAGCCCATCATAGATAAAAAAAAAAAAAACAATCATCTGAATTCGTCTGCGAAACGTTATCTATTCTTCAATTTGTATTTTACACATATGACAAGTAGTTATCGCGGAATTTGGAAAGTTTGTAGGTATATGACATCAAAAAACCGCGCAAGTTAAAAGTTGTTATATCTCATCAATACATAGTAAAATGAAATCGCTTTTTGCGTTTCTCGGTCTGTCTGTCATGGAATTCGCTCTAAACCACGCAACGGATTTTGATGCTGTTGTAATAGATAGCGTGATTCAAAAGAAATATTTATTTGTATAACACATGTCGGGAAAATGATTTTTACCCGTGGGAAAATTTGTTTCAGCGGGTAAGACTGTTAATGGGCCGCTGGGTAGTAGGTACAATCTATAATTTTGTGATTGAACTACACGTCGTAGATGCAAACAAAACTAACCGAACCAACTAGCTAACCTACTGTTAAACACATGAAGTTAGTAAAAAAATTACGAAGTTATGTTTTCCTAACAAAGCCAACAATCCCACTATACCGACTACTAAGTCAATGAAAGCTCTTTTAAATATTATTCCAAGAGTTGTACGGATAAACCCGACTTCACTTCAACAGTCGTAGGAAATGTGCGGACCCACAAAGGAAATCCACAAGTCTAGATCTAGACGGGTAATTAATTCCTAGAACGTTCCGCCTGGAAATATACTCTAGACATGCATAAATAAGCCGTCTAAATGATTAAAGGTTTGGAGTAAAGCATTGTTTAGTATATATAGTTTGAGTTTCCTGGAATGGAACGTAATGAAAAGCAGTAAGAAGAGAAGACCCAATTTTTGTCTTATATCAGACCTATCTTGAGAAAATGCTCATAGCGCGTAGAGGCGCATTTAAACGGTCTCGGAATATTACTTGTATGTGTATGTATCAAAAAATCACGAATACTCTTTGATTTCATATTATTTTTCTGTTTCTTTATCTTTACTTATTAAAATTTTCGCCATATGGGCGTTGGGCGTGCTAGAACCTAGAACTTTCATAGACTACTATACCTACAGATTTTGTACTTACCCACGATTTTTATGGCTCAATATCGTGCGCGCCCATTTGACTATCATTAGGCAAGCATTAGGCAAATATCCAATGTTTTCAGGCAACCAGTATTGCCAACCACAACCACACCGTAATTGCGCCGGCGAAAAGCATTGTTATACTTAATCGGTTGAATAACAATTCAAATTTATTTCATGACCAAAACAAAGGCTCAATGATGTGAAGTGAATTGAGCATTTAAATGGGCTTTAGTGAAAACTACCAAATAACGCAAAATCGTCCAAAATGCGCGTTTTTTTTTCTACTGTCTTTCAAGAATTAATATCTTTTGTATAGGACCAAAGTCTCGTCAAGTTTGAGAAATTGCATATTTTTCGTGGTTTCTCTGAGTTGGCATCACGATACGTCGCATCGTATTCTTTTTAAGGTGAGGCTGTGTGAATGGCAATGACGTGGGATGTGTGGCTTTGTTTAGACATGACGCACTGATGATAATGACGCTGCTCCTTACGTAGGCATATTATAAGTAGTTATGAATGGTGTTCATTGCACCAAATTGGTTGATATTTCTTGGTGACTTTGATTTGATTACATGTTCCGACAACCTAGTGAGCGGTAAAGCAGTCTGCCCAAATCGCAGCTTATGGTAGAGCTAAGTGACCCTAATTAAAGTGTGACCCGAAGTGAGCCGAAATAAAGGTTTTGAATATTTTGTATGGGGATGTATGTATCTTTATAGGTTTTTAATTAATAATTAATTCATTTATTTTGAATTTTGAATCTACCTGCATTCAGCAGTGGATGGTGATGCTCACAACTGTTGATGACGATGATGACATATTTTGTTCAAATACTTATTTAATTTTATTAAAATTTAAAAAAAACGTTCTCGGAAACCATAGTCTTGTATTTGTTGCAAAATCCCTTTATTATTGCCTTACGTTACATTCGTTTTCCTACTCTGAAAGCCGGGACATTTCCTCGATGAGACAAGAAAGCGACAAAGTGATTGGATTGCCCAAAAACAGTCAATTAGTCACGTCAGAGGGTCGGCGGGAGCGGGACAGAGCGAGAACCAGGGTGACCATCACACTGAAATCTGCCAAAACCTACCAAACTCAATCCCTCCCCAAACCTGCTAAAATCTGCCAAAATCTGCCAAGTTCCCTCACTAAATCTGCCAAACTGAACCCAACTGAGCTCGACCCGAAAAAAACTAAAGTAAACGATTTTTACCATGAAAAGTAAAAATTATGTAATAAAGTCCAACGAGATCTAAGTTTTATACAGATTTCTTGGAAAACATTTAATTTGTTTTTTTAAATTAAGATTTGCACTACAATCACAAGATTTTCCTTGAAATCCCCCAAATCTGCCAAAACCTGCCACTTTTCTGATTCGTCAACATAATCTGCCAAAATCTGCCCAAATGCCACAAATGGTCACCCTGGCGAGAACTGACAGGGGACAAGACAAGGAGATAATTAAAAACCGCTGCGCGTGATCGATGGTCGGTTGGGCGGGTAAGGGTTGGGTCCCACTTGGTAGCGCCCAAGTAGTGTTGATGAGGATTCATCTTCCGCATCCTCATGCGGAAGTTCGGCAATTTTTAAGGTTCCTTATCCGCTACCACTTCCTCACAAAAGAAAGTTCTAAATTCCTCTTCCGCTTCCGCTACCTCATATTTTCGGTGGCAAAGGAATGCAGTCGCACATGTGCGTCGTGCGAGTATAACAAGTATGACATAATAATTTTGTCCCTTTTTTTGTTTTCTTTGACAGCTTACTTCTCTTCTTCATCCGCATCCTCTTCCTCATAAATAAATCCTCATTCGCATCCTCCAACTTTCAGCTTGTTGCTTCTTCTTCCGCTTCCTCTTCCTCATAACAACTTCCTCATCAACACTACGCCCAAGTTATAGATGGACAAAAATAGGACAATGTGCATCAGGGTAAAATGCCCGATTACTTACGGTTCAAGCTTTCATACACACGTGTTCACTATCGCACTTTTTTCGAGTCAATGTGAGAGTACACAGTTAGTTTGGAGGAAAATAAATAAAATATCACAAAAGTAATTAATAAAACACACCACATAACAAACAGGACAATTTGTTACTTCAAGTGTCACTTTATTTATGGTTAATTGAACTTACCTAAAGTGAACTTCAACCAAAATTATACGAGTTGCTGCATCCGTAGAGATTTAATAAACCATGTAGTACGTTTTACGTCGTATTGCATCTTCACACGATTTTAGATTAATATTTTAAAACATTTCAAATAACTAAAAAGACAATCTGTTGACTGCGCGCGTCATAGTTCGCTTACCGGCGAAGAGGGGGCGCTCGAATCATTCGTTTTAGAGTATGTAAGTATAGTTATCATTCTGCATTTCAACTGGGATTAACCTACCAGGTAGGTAAAGAGGGAGGGAGGGACTTTAAATCTCTACGGATGCAGCAACTCGTATAATTTTGGTTGAAGTTCACTTTAGGTAAGTTCAATTAACCATAAATTATACTTCATTGCTGCATCCTGTGAGATTTAATAAACCATGTAGATGTTTAGAACTTAATTGCAGAATGATGAAATTGAAAAGACAAATTTAGCATAGGAATATAAATTTGTTTATTAACAGAACTGATTATGGCACATATTTTTCTTATAATGAAATTATCATTGCCTAAGTATTAAAGACTGCTTCGGCAAAAGCTGTATCCTCTTCGGGATTATTTAATGGTAAGTTATAGAACTTTGCGAAGCATAGCGAGGAGCCGGACCAACCAGCTGCGCGTTTAATAACGTCTACAGAGACGCCGGCGCGTCGAGCCGCCGACGTCGACGCGTGGCGTGTACTGTGGGAACTGTACACACTCACGTCCACACCGCTATCCTTAAGGACATCCTTGATCCAGCGACTTATCGTCTGTGCAGAGGCATTATGAACAGGTTTTTTAATTGTTAAAATAAGCCTTTCGGTGACCGGTTCCTGTCGCAAATGTCTTGTCATATCCAGATAAGAAGACAATGTTTTTGCCGGGCAGATATTAGGTTTATCAACGAAAAAAGGAATTACCATTCTTACATTAGGCCTATTAGGCACTGAAGTCTTAATCAAATCATCTATAACTATGGTTATACAAGAATCATTAATAGAAATATTTTTTATTTTTATGAGAGATAACGTCTGCACACGTTGTCCAGTGGACAACGCGAGCAGAGTCACGAGTTTTTTAGTGATTACTTCTAAGGATAACGATTCGTTTGGAAATCGATTAGCTAGGTAAGATAAAACAATACCAGGATCCCAGCAATTTTGGTATTTAGGAAGGCTGGGTCTATTTTTAAAAACACCTTTTAAAAATCTACTAACACTGTCATTGGTGCAAATCTCTTTGCCTAGAATTAGTGACAACGCTGATCTGAATGTATTTAAAGTACTGTAACTAGCGCCATTCTTAAATTCATTCGATAAGAATCTTAGCAATAACGGAATCGTTGGTTTAAACAAATCAAAATTATTATTTTTACAAAAGGCAAACCATAATTTGTAAGCTGTATTATACTGTTGTAATGTACTATTAGATAATGACTGGACCATAACATCTATAGCAGTGTTTTTCAAACTGTGGGTCGCGACCCCCAGGGGGGTCGCGGAGCCTTCCTTGGGGGGTCGCCGGCAAAAGCTAAGAGTCAAGACAGAACCACAGGTGGGTGGTCGGATAAAATTTGGTAAACACAATTATAGTGACAAAGAATGGGCATGTTTATTTTTCAAAACTTTCAAAACGTACTGCTATTTTATGCAGTATGCAGTGTTGTATACGTTTTTTAACTGTTTATAGCGTGAAAAGTCGAGCTCGCTTTGCTCGCGATACGTGCACCTTTCTGCCTGTTTTACACTCACGGCTAGTGTTAATGCTCCTGACTTGATTGTAACGTGAAAAGTCGAGCTCGCTTCGCTCGCGATACATGTATTTTTCAGCCTGTTTTTCACTAAATTTCAAGCCTTTAGGCGCGTTTTTAGCGTAACTTTTTACTTAGCATATTTTTTGAATACATACAATATGCTAAGTATGGAAAACCGGCGTCTTTTAAAACTGTATTCATTTATTTTTAAGTTACGAAAGACCTCTACGCCGTCATATTTGGCAAGCAAGTTAATTTGGAGTGATAGATCTGAGGACACAACACGATCCATTCGCTATCCTTCTCTAGCTATCTCACCACGACCGCGTTTACTTTTGTACAAGGGCAGCTTCAAATATGTTACAGCTAAATCTTGGAACGCACTACCACCATCGATCAAGAAGCAGCAGTCTCTATTTACCTTTAAAAGATGCTGCAAAGAGTGGCTTCTAAAAACCCAAAAAGAGTCGTGTAAATGGAGCATGGTAGTGGAACACAATTGATAGGTATAATTTGATGTGATAGTTTACTTTACAATTTGAATAAATAAGTAAATAATGTTAATTGTAATGAGTATAATGCTAATATAATTATAATAATATAGCCTAAGATATATAAGTGTTGTATTGTTTTACCTTGTAAATAATTTGTGTTTTAATGTATTGTCATTTTTACGGGAGGAGATTGAAAAACAGCAGTATTGCTGAGACTCTATCCTTTTTGCTCATTAAAATGTAACACTGTTTGTATGGTAACTTTTGTAATGAGTAAATAAACGTCTTATTTATTTTATTTAAAAATTCTCGCTCGCTTCGCTCGCGATATTTACGGCTCGCTGTGGCTTATAATTTCAGCCTACGCAGAAAAATATCCTAAGGATACGCACAAGTCGCACAACGCTCGCTCACTCGTAGTTTTTCTGTATCCGCCATTGAATTAATGAAATTACTAATTTTATGTTTCTATGATGACCCAGCAGGGGGGGTCGCCATTAATTATTTGCCTGGAAAGGGGTCGCGTATTCAAAAAGTTTGAAAAACACTGATCTATAGTATCACTATCTAGTGATTGTCTGGCGAATGCTTCCCGGATAATATCGCGCACGCCAGGGTAAGGCTGGGCCATAAGGGGTGTGACGTTCTGCAAGGAGAGAGCAACATATTTTTATCAGGCCCAAAATAAAGTACCTCAGAAACAATTAGGGACTTGAACAGTGGGAACCAAGGTTGACTTGGCCAGTAGGGCACCACTAGAATGCCAGTGGCATTATCATTTATTATCTTCCTAATAGATTTTAAGATTAATGAAAAAGGAGGAAATGCGTAAAAATTGAAATCCCATTGCATTGTAAATGCATCTATTTCGAAGGCATCTGGATCTCGTTTCCAGGAGACGAATCTTGAACACTTTTTATTAATTCTTGAAGCAAACAGATCCACATCTGGTTGACCAAATTTATTTACAATCTCCTGAAAACAAGATTGATGCAGTTCCCACTCGGTATCTACGTTCGAGATCCTTGACGCCTTATCAGCCTCAACATTATCGCGTGAGCGTATATAAGATGCAAAAATGAAAAGCTTCCTTCTCTCACACCACTGCCATATTTCCCGAGTGATGTCATTTAAATGAGGGAATTGTATACCACCCATCCTATTAATATAGGAAACTGCAGTAGTATTATCTATTCGCAGCAAAATTTCTGAATTTGTAATATTCTGACAAAAGCATTTTAATACCATAAAAGCTGCTAACAACTCTAAGAAGTTAATATGATTCTCCCTTTCTTTTAGCGACCAATAGCCGTTAACTGTTTCTCCGTTACAAAACCCTCCAAATCCGGTTAACGAGGAATCTGAAAAAACTTCTAAATCAAAATGACCAGAACGGATAGGATTGTTTACTTGATAAATAATTTTATCCCACCATAAGAAATCTTGTGAAAGAGAAGGACTGATTTTCATTTTCGCGTCATAGTTTTGGTATTTTAACAAAGCCAGGTATTTCTGTCTTTCAAAACGTTTTGTATACATCCAGCCATAGCATACAGCTGGGCAAGCCGCTGTAAGGGTCCCCAAAAACTTAGCGAAATCCCTAATTTTAACTACACGTTTTGTAGACATATTATGAACCATTTCATGAATTTTCTGTCGTTTTTCTATAGGTAATTCTAGGGTCATATTTTTAGAATTTAATTGAAGGCCAAGAAATTTACAATTCGTGCTAGGCACAAGATTGCTCTTATCAAAATTAATAATAAAGCCTAAACTTTCCAATGTATCAGCGACAGTTTGTACTGAATCCATACATGACATATAGTTATCTGCAACGCACCAAATGTCATCTAAATAACCTACTAATTGATGACCTTGATTGCGCAAAAACGCAAGCACTGGTTTCATTAGCTTCGTGAATACGAAGGGTGCCGAACACAAGCCGAACGGTAAGCATGTGAACTCATACAAATTACCTTCGAAACGGAATCGTAGGTATTTACGGCAAGACGTATGGATGGGAACTAAAAAATAGGCTTCTTTTAGGTCGATTGTAGCCATGTAAGAATCTACTGATAATAATTTTGAAGCCGTGCGAATGTCTTCCATTTTAAAATGGTTCTGTACAATATATTTGTTTAGGGTTTTTAAATTTAGTATGAATCGATATGTTCCATTACTTTTCGGTATTTGAAAAATAGGAGAAATGAACTGACCTTCACAATCATTACATGGAACAATCGACCCCAAAGATAGCAGACTTTTTATAGAATCCGACATAGTCGACTTTGAATAAGGAGGATTCGATGGTTCAGTAAACTGAATAGGGACTTGGCTAAATTTTAATTTATATCCTGTAACTATCTCCAATATTTGGGGATCAAAGGATATGTCTGACCAATTATTTAAAAAATGCTGAATACGTCCAGCATGTGGTACCTCTTCTAGCGACGAGGCCGCCGGTCGTATGACGACTCCTGCGGTCGGCTGCGCGGCGGCGGCGGCGGAGGTGGACGGCGTGGCTGCGCCGGCGGCAGACGGCGGAGCGGCGCCGACGTCTGAGGTGCTGGGTAGTAACGCAGTGGCGCTAGGGGTGCGCGACCAGCTGCCGATCCCCCCGGTTGGCGGGGCGTCGCTCGCGAGTTTCCCTGCTGACCTTGGCTTCTTTTTGCAGTGGATGTTTGTACAGGAACTGATTTTTTAATTTGTTGACCAGATTTTTCTAGTGATTTTGTTGATTTTATGTTCTCGCCCAGATTTTCTCCGAAGAGATATTTGTCCCGTTTTACATTTTGAATTATGGTAAGGAAACTTCTGTCCATCATGGGTATAATGAGTCTTCTCCGGTTCATGGTTTCTTCATAGTGAAGATCAAGTAAAATCTGGTTTGTTTCTGACAACTTTTTTATAATTTCAAGTTTACTCAGGTCAGAGTTAATTAGTTCTGATGTCAGGTTGGCCAGGCCTGCGATCCCAGCTCCCAGCTGATTCTGCATTTTTTCCAAACGCTTATCTCTGTTTTTGGCTGCATCCAACAACACAGACGCAACTTCGGGATTCAACTTTGGTGCTTTAGCCATTATAAAGTTTTCTGGGACAAGCATCTTTGCCAGTAAAGCCTCTTTCTGTTCTTTGGCAAGTCCATCCACGAGAATCTTTCCCAGCGTTCAGAGATTTCTGAGGGATTTTCTTACCCAAAGTTTCCTCAGACTGTTTGGCCTCCCGAGAATTTCCAAGATTTCTGCAGGAATATTCTCTTCGTCTGACTGGGTAGACTGACCAGCTCCCTGTGGCGGTTTGTGTACTTCAACAACAACCGACTTTAATTGGTTATTTTCAGTCGTCGGGGCGTCTTCAGCAGGAGACGGCGGTCCCACAGGAGACGGCGGTCCCACAGGAGACGGCGGACGCGAGCGCGCCGCGCCAGAGGGCCCCGCAGTGGGCTCAGTTTCATGTGCTGAGTCAAGAGCACCTTCATCATAGGTCGAACCATGGGCATCATAGCCTTCCAACTCCATTTCTTCTAGGTATTCGTAATACGGATCGTACACTTGACCTGGTCGGAAAATAGACCGGGATTAGACTTACATCAGCAGGTAAGTGAAAAATAAGTAAACAAAGTTTTCTTGTATGACATCTCCTTGTGAAATACATAGCTACACAGATATGTAGGTAACGTTTACTTTCTGGACGACATCACGTGCCGCCACTTGAGAAAGTAAATAACCCAATTTCCGGATGACATCTCGTGCCACCACTTAGGAAATCGGAAAAATGATTTCCGGATAGCATCACGTACTATCACTTAGGAAATCTGAATAGTAAACAAAATATCACAAGAAAATAGACCTTTGACCCACCTTCATTCCGATCGGGATTAGATTGTGCATTTCGACGAGATAATTCCTCCTCCATGCGCCTTATTTTATATAATAACTCCACTTCCGACTTTTCATGGGTTCTTTTCCCCATTTTCCACCATAAAAACACAAAATAACTTCACTTTTAACGAAAAAATTTAATTTTTTGACGGAGCGCAACGTGCTAGATGCAACACACGGAAAACGAATGAGAGCCCCTCTTCGCCGGTAAGCGAACTATGACGCGCAGTCAACAGATTGTCTTTTAGTTATTTGAAATGTTTTAAAATATTAATCTAAAATCGTGTGAAGATGCAATACGACGTAAAACGTACTACATGGTTTATTAAATCTCACAGGATGCAGCAATGAAGTATAATTGAAAGTTATTTGGGACTCTACTCATCAACCCTATGGTTTCTGTAAAACATCTTTAGAAAATACAAGCGACTACTATGAGTTTCTATAAAATGACTTTAGAAAATAAAACCTACTACACTGGGCGTTAAAGCTCTGCTTTATATCCGGTTTCACTTTAATGTAAGTGTGGTTTAACCTTAGTATTCCTTCTAAGCCAGGCACATCGTGAATTACGCGGATGTTTTAAGAAGGGATGAAGGGCAAGCGTCTCTTTGAGGGTGTAGGGACAATGGGGGGCAAATGAGGATCACCTCAGCTATAGACATAACTGGATAATGACAGCATAATAACGTGTAACAAACTTTGATTAACAATAAACTAACAAATTACGTTTTCATAACTTGGTGTCATCTAAATTGATTTGTTGACCATTTCTGAGTATTACTTCATCCGTTGTTTTAAACAATAACTGTATCCCTCATCCCCCCACAATCCTGAATCCTCCATAGAATTCTCAAAACTATATCACGTATAGGCTCAAGGCCTATTATTTGCAGTACAAGACTTAGAATTTTTGCTTGCGGTCGAACACAGTCAAAGTTTAGCATGGAGATTTCCTGACTTTGTAGAAAAGAATTTCTTTCTAGTAAAGACTGTAGCTGAAGGTTGAGGTGGACTGTACAGTCGGCTCGATTTATTGCTATTCACTAGACGAGGGAAAGTTTTAATTGTTAGGGCGCAGCAGGCCGGCCACCGACGTCCCGGCTAGGGTTGGCACAAAAAGTTAGACTGAACAGCTTTTTCGAACTTTAGGTTATGAAAATCGCTAACCAAACCAGAAAACTTAAATATTTCATTGTTCTTGAAGATTTTGACACCTCGCAGCTGTTAGATGTAGACAGCCTGAAGTCTGAGCCCTTGAGGCCTATGAAAGTAATCATAAAGTAGGACCTGTGTCCATCATTTTATGTTTCTCGACAGCTAATGATCATTGCCTGACATTGCAAAAAAACGCTCGGAATTAAGAATTAACCTAATACGAATTTATATGTGGCATCGCATCGAATACGAAGTGTTGCGAACACTTGTCCCTTCAAATAAATTCACTGATAATATGATTCCAACAAAACGCTTGGGAAAATTGTGAAAACTTCATGGGATTGATATGTGAGCGTGCTTCTCTTATCCGGCATCACATGTAGTATTGCCAACCCTAGTACCGACGTCTGAAAGAACAGTTCTTCATTGGATAATGGTACAAAGTGATGTTGGGGGATTTGCATAATTTATCTTTATGTGAGGATTATGTTTTCCAGCGGTTTAAATAAGCAAAAAGTTCGCTAGACTAACAAACCTAATATAGATTAAGATAATAGATTTTGAAATTGATTTAGTTCGGTTCTTCCTCGAGGGTGTATGTCAGAGCTGTTTATGTAATTCAACCTAAATGTGTTTATTTTAAATGTATGACTAGGTACGTGAAAACCTAACTCACGGACTATAACGAACCCTGAGATCAAAGAGAACTCACTAAAATGGAAAGAGAAGATGGGAAATTCCAGTGACATGAGTGTTATTCAAAGAACAAGAAATGATTAAGTAATTCTATTTGTAATAAAACTCTCAATCTAGGTCGTTTATTGGCCATATCTATACCTCAAATAAATTGAAATAAGGGCAAGCAGATGAGATGATGATGACCCTATACGTTGTATTCACGGTAAAATGTATGCACCCAGATTGTGAAAGTCGCGCATGCAATGTGGGAGACATTTGACTTCATGAAAGGTTATAATAAGCCGAAAGGAGGTCAAGGTACTCATGAAACTGAACAACTTTCCCTATGGAACATGGGTCGAAATATGAAAAAAAAATTGGATCTCCCGTAGTAAATCAATAAGCTGTAGTAGTATCATTGACGTATGTTGGCAATAATTGGTGACAACTTTTCAGAATAGTGGACAAAAATAAATAAAGAAATGTCTTGTTTAGTTTTAGATAGGTAGGTAACTACCTAAAAAATCTTGAATCTTTTCAAAGCGTGAATTTGACCTACTTTCGACGTTGTTTTCTTATGTTATGGCCTCTCCTTGTGTTTATGTATATGTTTGATCAAGAGTCAAATATCAAAGGGGATGACTGAGGATGATATGTGTCAGTCAAGTGCCGGCAATAGCACATTTATAAACATGGAAATCTCTACCGGCAACAAACGTGAATTTGTTGATATACAGTGTTGTCAGTCAAATGTTGCTGAATGTTTAGTAACAAATGTTTGATAGATAGAAAAGTTTGAACTTTTTGAACTCATCAATTTTACAAATAGAATCAAGGCACCGCATTATATGATTCTCCTAAATGCTTCCCTTTTTCCAATTTTAACGGTTATATAGGGTGAAATTTTACTAGTGACCGATAGTGAAAACTCAGAACCGGCTGGTGATAAGGAACACTTTTCCCCAAGGAACATACATCGAAAAACGAAAAAAAAATTTGGACCTTCCATACAAACTTGCCGATCAGTTGATTTCAGTTACTATGGGAGGTCCAAATTTTTTTTTTCGTATTTTGACCTATGTTCCTTGGGGAAAGTTGTTCCTTATCACTAGCCGGTTCTGAGTTTTCGCTATCGGTCACTAGTAAAATTTCACCCTATATACTTTTACTGATGTCGATTTTTTTTCTTTCAGGTATGTAACCAGCACGCTTGTGAAGGCCATACGTTTTTAAGGTGGCGGTGACGGTTACCGAGAACCGACTATTAAAAAGTGAGTCCTTATATAATATAACAAAAAAAAAACTCAAAATTCAAAACAACATTAGAACAACATAAGATTAAAAAAATACTTTTAATTGATACCTATACAGAAATGGATAGTCATTATAAAATAGAGAAAAATTAAGAATTTCTTCCTATACCTACTTTAAAACGGGCTAGATTATATCCACTATACAAATTTCAGACCGAGCAGATGGAAATAACATAGGTTAGGTACCCTAATTCTAAATTACCTAGATTTCCAACATCACATACTCACACAAATAGCTCTCAATCTGCTGATTGGTTGGCAAGAAAGCAAATAATAACCCGATCTGAATGGGACCATTTATAATGATTTATGCTTATTACGGTTGAATAGGCTCGATTACAAATCGCCTAATTATTTCTCTTATATTGGGACAAATTATGTCACTTATTATGGGCTCACATTGATTTGTTGAAGAAAGGGGTCGACAAAAATAGCTACTGTAGGTATTTTGTTTCTTCTTTCTATGTCTAAATAGCTAAAATACAAATACTTGTACGCACAAATTAGGGAAACGGTGCGCGGGCGCCGGTACAGATGGCTCCACAGTAAAAATCGTCTGACTTTAACTGAACTCAACAGTCCGAGCCGTCGCTCGGACTACAAGGTAACTTATAAGATGGTTGGCCCATACGTCATATTTCTTGGATTAAAATTTGCTCAGAATCATATGACGTACTCCTATGTTATCATTATCATATTTATCATTTATCAGATTTTGCTGTTTTGATAATTTCATTTCGAATTTCTGTGACTGAAACATACGCATAATAGTATTTAGCGTAATAGATACACTTAATAAGCTAAATCATAGACAATACCAGTGCTTAATCAACCAAAATCAACACATGCCGAGACAATAATTCAATATCAGAGTCAGTTCGAGCAGTGATGATCAGCTTACCTAATAAACCTACAAGTGTGATTAGAAGTTATAATAGATGTAAAATAAAAGGAAACAAGGAGTACCAGTATCATGAAACAAACATTACAAAACAACCTCACTTCAAAAAACATAGTACTCGGTGAAAAATAAGCAAAAAATATAATAATAAAAAAAAATCTTAATCGTTATAGAATATATTCGTTTGGTAGCCTTATGAGTTGAGATTTTTCCAGTGGGTGCTTACAGATGTCTAACTCTGGTTATATATTGTATCTAATCTATCCAACAAATCGTCTACCTACACGTGCTCACAACAAACACAAATACTGTAAATTACGAGGAGCTGAAGTGAAGACGGTGAGACGACGTGAATACACCCGTCAGTTGAAAACAAAGCGAAACTTTACTCGCCGATAGCCTGGTCGGAAATTTCGCCCGCCCGCTCCCAAACTCGAACGTTCCTGTTCATTACTTCACGTGAAAATATTCAATGTCATTCCGAAATAAGCCTGTTGGGAATTCTTGAAATATTCCATTTAGTTCGGAATTAAAATAAGTAGGGTGTAACTCGGGAAGGCGCGATAACTTTGGCGCGACGAAAGTTGAACTGTCGAATTACAGAGCAATGGCTCTACGGGATTGTGCACTGTCTAATGGAAGCGAATAGCGAATAGCTATTTGTCTGCTTAGCATAGCATCACCCCATATTTTTCTTTGAGTGTTCGCCTTTAACTAAATGCCTATATGGGATTGTATGAGAGGCCGCACACTGCCCGTGTATGCGTGCGCGTAATTATGAGCATAGCGCGGTCTGCGGTGTCTTTGGCGGTGTCTCATACGGTCTCAGAATACAACGTCATAGCTACGAGCATGATGACGCATGTCACGCATACGGAGGCGGTGTGGCGGCGCCCTTAAGATACGCTCAGAGTATAGAGAATTTAAGAAAAAGCATAATTTTCAGCCGAAATCGAATCGATATCGCCTTCGAGTAGGTGATGTCGACAACTTCAGGCGACTTTCCGACTTAAAAATACAGAATATGTTCCAGTCTTGCTACAGTCTCTTTCCTTAGGCCACTCACTTTAATCTTTAATTCGAATTCATATCTGTTAATTCGGCGAAACCAGTCCGGAATTATTGGCGTTTTGACAGGCGGCCTCAATACCGACGGCTGGCTGCAGGCCGGCAGAAGCTGATAAGACGACGGCAACTGAACGGTAGAAATTGGCTTTAGTAGGAATTAATACCTCTTGACTTCGCTCGAAGATTAGTTGTGTTGACCTTAATTACACAGGCCTACAAATTTCAAGTCATAACTTCCCTTTCGATCTGATGACTGATTCTGATAAATTTGACACGCTGATCACGAATATGTAATTAGTTTTTCGCTATCACGTCCAGATTTTTCATAATCGACAAAGAAAGAAAATTGCGAAAAAAACACTTATTTACAAAAAAATATTTATTTGAAATTACTTAGTAAAAAATAAATAAATATCAAAATATGTTATATAAATAAGTGCTCATTTCGAAAACATGTTATTCATCTCTGTGAAATCTTGTCCTTTTTCTGCAAAGCTTCTATTTTGCGATTTTCTTAATTTTTCGGTTTGGCTTATCTCGCTTCAGGAGCCAACAGTAGTCCGCCAACATGCTAGTATTCCATCTTCCTGATACCTCTTTTCCATGTCCTTCAAGTTCTGATGAAATCTTTCACCATGTTCTTCGCAGGCTCCTAAATTTTCTATGAAGTAGTCAATGTGCGAATTCAGAAAATGAAGTTTAATGCTCATAGAACAGCCCGTCAAGCCGAAATTTGTAATCATTTTGGCCACTATGTATTTATAGTCAGAGCTTTGTCTGTTTCCTAAGAAATTTTTCACAACCTCCTTAAAAGATTTCCATGCTGCAAGCTCAATGTGTGAAAGTTTTTCATCGAATTTTTCATCCTTCATTAATTTTCTTATATCAGGGCCAATAAAAATTCTTCTTCGGTTTACGAAGTCTGTTATGCTTGCTCTTTGTTTTACCGGCATAAATTTACCATAAATATAACAAAAACTATCAGGAGAATTTTTAAGTTTCGTGAAGACATTTTTAAGTTGTCTAGTGCAAAGCAATTATAATATTTTTAAAATGTTGAGGGTATTTATACTAAAAATCATTATAATAACTTCATTTACCCTCTTCTAATGACTGATACAAAAGGATACTTAACAATCTATTTATCTCTTAATAATAGGACTATTAGTAAACGAGCCTAAAATTACCAATTTTTTAGTAACAAAGACATATTTCTATACTAATTATGTAGTGATCAACACATTATGAGTTGAAATTATACTAATTATACTAATAGATTCATAAAATGTAGTGACATTTAGATTTAACTCGTTGATTATTTTAAATTATTTTACTGAACTCTCCGTGATTTTAAGCAAAAACTAAGTCTTGAATTAAACAAAAACTGACGTGATGGATTTTTTTACTATTTTTCCCATAATTAGTGTATCATAATCTATCGGAAACGGTATTTAGATATTAAAGGAAAACCATTGTAGGCCTGTGTTATTAGTATTTGTTAGCAAATGGGAAATCACGTCATGCGCTCGTCAAACTGTTTGCCCGTGGTCTATGTCCGGAGGTAAACTGTAAATGATGAAAATTTAAAATCTACTGATGTGTCTATCCGAGAAAACCGCTTCCAAGCACTTCAATGATTGTCCCCATTGATACTACTAACTTTTAACAAGTAAGCAACACAATTTCATAGAATTAATATTCAGGCCAGTCAATTGATTTGATTGACCTGATTCTGGTTCTTCTGAGTCGGGTCTTTCTACGTACTCGTTTTGCAAAGCTTCGTCGTCGTCGTGTTCTCTGAAACTTGACTGTATGCCAAATTAGGGTAAACGAGCGAGCAAAGACCGCATCAAAAATTTTGCCGCTTTATACATTTACTGTATTACTATTGTATTAACTCTAGATTGGTAACTATTCCTGCGATTTTGGGGAGACATTCTAAGATTAAAGCACATTATAAGATAAGATGTTGCCGTGACGTGGTGCCGGCAGAGTGTGCCGTGTGGTCCCGGCAGAGTAGAATAGCACCACCCCTCCTCTTCCCGTGGGGTCGTAAGAGGCGACCGATTGATAAACCTGACCCAAACAGCCAGGCCAACCGTATGATGGCGGTTAATCCACCACAAAAGCATTCCCAAGGAGGGTTGACGTCTGGTAGGCGGCCGGTCGAAATCCTTTGCAAGACGATTTTGTTCAACGAAACGTGTTGCGCCGACCCCAAGTAATTGGGATAAGGGCAGGAAGATGATTAAGAAATGCATAATGATATTAAAGATCTAAGGAAAAGTAAATTCAGAAAGAATCTGGCAACACCTGTGTCCCGGTATTCCGCTATGTCCCTGAGTCAGAGGTCGTCAACCGCGAGTAATTTCCGGGTAGGTTGCGGCGGGAATGCAATATGGCGAATATCGGCGATAT